>OU342742.1:213614153-213998172 GCA_910589775.1 Avena eriantha
TAAATCTGCCTTTTTGCAAATAACCTTAGGGCCTAGGATTACTACTAGAACTATCTTACTTGTTAGTGATAGTTTGCGAGTACTTAAAGAGTATTCATGGCTTTGTCCCTAGCTATTCTCGTGGCCAGACTATGAGGAGGACTATCAGGAGGATGGACAGCGGGACAGCTACGACAACTAGGATCATCTCACATCGTCAGCATTGCTTATGACACTGAAGATGGAGCCCAGTGCTATGCTTTATTATTCTGCTACTTGTTTGTATTAATACTGGATCATGAGATCCTTTATTTGTTGTAAAACCTTATTATGGTTTGTAATGGATGATGTACTGTGGTATCCAATCTATTATGTCTGGCAAAAATGGTAATCTTGGGATTGCGATGTATGGCATAACAGGCATCTAGGATTAAAAATCTGGCTGTTGAAAATTTAGTATCAGAGACATCCTGACTATAGGAGACCCTAGTTACAATGGACATCCGAACAAAAACTTAGTTTCAAAACCAATGAAGTGAGTATTTATGAAAACATATTCCCCTCTTACCCCTGAAATTCTTTCAACAAAATTCATGTTCCTCAAATTCTTACATTACTACATAAAATTTGACACACTTGATCACCTCACTAACTTTCTCATCCTAAATTCTTATAGATGGAAGTTCGGTACTGCAAGACCAATTGGGCAACAGAGGCCAGCTGATCTTTGAGAGGGGTCTTGATGCACTGTCTGAGTACCTTGAGTGCCCGCATCCGGAATTCTTTGGGGCACATATCAAGGATTTCCCAGGAGGAGATCTACAATGGCTGATAGTCACAGATCTTCAGGGCAAGATGGAAGCACCCCTTTCTGAGAAGATTCAATTCACCGTGCAAGAGAACAACTGGCTAGATGGATTAGCTAGGGCTATGCATGAAGCTCTTGCCCGTCTGTGTGGGAAAAACGTCAACTTGATCCAGGGAACCCGCTTTGCTCACTTTGCAAGGCGTGATTCTATGGGAATGCCATTGGAGATGCCAAGTCACCCGGAGTTGAAGATCCAGGTGGAAAATCTTGACTTCCTGCTATATGATAGGCAGAAGGAAATTGGACAATGCCCGAGCCTACGCTAACCACAACCTTGCCATCACCGCCAAGAAGGACCAGACACTCCACATGCTCGTCAAGGATCGCCAATCACTTTGTCGTCAATGTGAGAAGAAGGATCGCATCATCGCTCGTCTTCGCAAGAAGGTGGCCGACCTCGAGAAGACCATCCATGAGCAAGAAGTCCAGCTTGAAGCAAAGGAAGAGGAAGAAGGTGAAGACATCCAGGGAGATCTTCACTCGTACCTCAGTGATGACAATGACTACCTAGAGGATGATGCCATGGATTTCTACACTGATGATGATGACTCCGACTTCATTGATGATGAGTATATGCACTTGATCACTACCGTAGGAATGAGTTGTATCGGTCCCACTATATCTTAGCTCACATAATGGTTCTTAAAACCATATGTTTCCATTTGTGTGTGGTGTGTGTTGTATTGTGTGCTGTGAATGAATGAGAAGAAGTTAATTTGAAAAACCTGAGCCAAACTCAAAGTTTAAAGCTTTTGAAACAAAACCATGAACCTTAGAACTTCCCCTCTTACCCCATTATCTATCTCAATCTTCATATGACTCGTGGAAACCCCGGAGTGAGGGAGCAACTCATCGTAGGACCCGATGTTGCAGTTTCGGCAGATGCTAGTTTCCGACCGTGAAGCTAGTAGAGCTGAGCGACAAGCCAATCTAGACACCCTGCAATAGATAGCTCAGATGGCCCACAATAATCAAGGCCATGGAAATCAGGATCATCATGGATCCAAGCTTAAGAACTTTTAGAATACCAATCCCCCTATCTTCAACAAGTCTGAGGATCCCTTAGACGCTGATGACTGGCTGCAAACCGTGGAGAATAACCTAGAGGTCGCAGGAGTTGACGCCAACAAGAAGGTACTATTTGCCACCCATTATCTGGCAGGAGATGCAAGAGCCTGGTGGAATAGCACCCGTACCATGAACAACGGTCAAGTGATGACTTGGGAAGCTTTCAAGATCAAGTTCAGCCGCACCCATGTGCCGCAAGGTTTAGTCACCCGGATGAGAGATGAGTTTAGAGAGCTTAAGCAAGGAAGGATGACGGTAGTTGAGTACCGTGACAAATTTTTGTCCCTAGCTAGAAATGCCCCTGATGAGATCAACACTGAAGGCAAGAAGAAGGAAAGGTTCCTGAACGGATTGCATGATGAGATGCAGACTGTTTTAGTCAACATCCGTTTTGAAGACCTAGAGGAGCTAGTCTACTCTGCCATTCTGATGGAAGGGAAGATAAACCAAGCCAATGACAAATGCAAGCGCAGGATGATGCACCAGACTGGGTCCCACAATACCTAGAAGTTTTGCCCCAGCCCGTCTGCAGGATATGCCACAAGAAACAATAGAACCCCGATGTCCCGTCCAAGCTACCCCAATCATAGTGGAGGAAACCCGAAGACTGGAGGAAACCACAACAACAACCCCGACAACTCCAACAACTTCAACCGTGCACCGCCCAAGTCCAGCAACAACAAGAAACAACAACAATACTTCCCCAAGGACTGGAAGCAATGTCGTGCCTGTTGCAGCCAAAGACAAGTCCCAGATTACTTGCTTTGAATGTGGAGTCAAGGGTCATTACTCCAACGAGTGTCCCAAGAAGCTGGCAACAGCCCCCAATGTGAGTGCCCCAGCTCAGCAGCAACGCCCTGTTCAGCCTAGAAGAATATTTGCCCCAGGGAATTCGCTCAACCGCAACGGCCGTCTGTTCCACATGAATGCTGAAGAAGCCCAGGAAGTGCCAGATGTCGTGCTGGGTATGTTTTCTATTAACTCAGTACTTGCAAGAGTGTTGTTTGATTCTGGATCATCGCACTCATTTGTTACAGAAGAATTTGCATGCACTAGTAAGATTCAACCAACAAAATTTAAGAATGTTATGATAGTTCAAATACCTGGTTCAACCACCAAAGCAAGAAAATTTTGCAAGGTTGTACCTATCAGAATCCATGGGATCGATTTTTATGCCAATCTAATTGTACTTGGAACCAAAGGTTTGGAAGTAGTACTAGGAATGGATTGGATATTGAAACATAAAGGATTGATCGACTATGCCAAGAAAGCCATAACCATGACCAGTAGCTCTGGAGTATCAGTAGAGCATGTATCTGAGACCTTGCCCCGTCAATTCAAATGCAACACGAGTCTAGCCCAACCAACCATTGACCAAGTCAGAGTAGTCTGTGAATACCCCGATGTATTCCCAGATGAATTGCCTGGTATGCCCCCGGATCGGGATATTGAGTTCATTATTGAACTAATTCCTGGAACTGGACCCATAGCTCAAAGACCTTATAGTATGAACCCATCTGAATTAGTGGAGCTGAAAAGCAACTGGATGCTATGCTGGAGAAAGGTCTGATTCAACCAAGCACATCGCCATGGAGATCACCTGTATTGTTTGTGGACAAGAAAGATGGAGGTAACCATTTATGTACGGATTACCGGAAGCTGAATGATGTCACCATCAAGAACAAGTACCCACTACCCAAGATTGAGGATTTGTTTGATCAGTTGACCGGTGCCAGAGTGTTTTCTAAGATTTGATCTTAGAATTGGTTATCACCAACTCAAGATTCGTGCAACGGATATTCCAAAGACCGCCTTTACTACCAGATATGGATTGTATGAGTATATAGTCATGTCTTCTGGATTAACCAATGCCCCCGCTTATTTCATGAATCTCATGAATAAGATTTTTATGAACTTTCTAGATAAGTTTGTCGTTGTTTTTATCGATGATATTCTAATCTATTCCAAGTCAGAAGAAGACCATGAGCAACACCTGAGAACCATCCTTGAAACCCTTAGAGAGCATCAGTTGTATGCCAAGTTTAGCAAATGTGAATTTTGGTTGAAGGAAGTAGGATTCCTCGGACATATTGTGTCGGCACGAGGAGTCACTGTTGATCCCACCAAGATCAAAGATGTTGAAGAATGGAAAGCCCCAACCACGCAAACTCAAGTCCGTGCATTTCTCGGATTAGCAGGATATTACCACAAGTTCTTTGAAGGATTTTCGAGCATCGCAAGACTAATGACCCAACTGTTCAAGAAAGACAAGAAGTTTGAATGGACCAACAAATTTGAAGCAAGTTTTCAGGAGCTCAAGAAGAGATTGATTTTAGCCCAAATTTTGATTATGCCAGATATCAAGAAGCCTTTTGATGTATTGTGATGCATCCAAGATTGGTCTCGGATGTGTGTTGATGCAAGAAGGCAAAGTCATAGCATATTTGTCAAGACAGCTGAAGCAGCATGAGCAAAACTACCCCACCCATGATCTTGAACTAGCAGCTATAGTTTTAGCTTTGAAGACATGGCGTCATTACCTGATGGGTAAACACTGTGATATTTATTCGGATCACAAGAGTCTGAAGAATATTTTCACTCAGAAGGAGCTGAATATGAGGCAAAGGAGATGGATAGAGTTAATCAAGGATTATGACCTTGACATTCACTATCACCCCAGCAAAGCCAATGTGGTAGCGGATGCTCTTAGCAGATTGCCGGTGTAGATTAAACACCATGATCAAGGAGAACCAACCAAGTTTGCATGAAGAGTTGAAGAAAATTAGAATGGAGCTAGTTTAGAATGGAGCTAGTTAGCAAAGGATTTTTAGCTAGCATTGAACTTCAACCCATGTTGATCAGTCAGATCAAGGAAACCCAGAAAGGGAATGCAAGTATCGACGGAATCAAACATCGTATTGGTACAAGAAAGGTACCCGGATTCACCAAAGATGAAGGAGTTTTGTGGTACAAAGGACGTATCTGTGTGCTAGCGGATTCAGAGCTGAAGCAAATTATCATGCAGGAAGATCATGATACTCTTTATTCTATCCATCCCGGAGAAACAAAGATGTATCAGGATTTGAAGGAGCAATTTTGGTGGCACAATATGAAGAGAGAAATCGGAAGCTACATAGCCAAGTGTGATATCTATCAGAGAGTCAAAGCGGAACATCAGAGACCCGCAGGACTTTTGAAACCATTGTAGATTCCAGAATGGAAATGGGATTCTGTCGGAATGGACTTTATCACTGTTTTGCCTACTTCTAGTAGGGGCAATGACTCTATTTGGGTCATAGTAGATAGACTGTCCAAGGTAGCCCATTTTATACCTGTCAAGACTACCTACCAGAGTTCTAAGCTAGCAGAGTTGTACATTGCTAGAATCATCAGTTTGCATGGAACCCCCAAGACCATAGTGTCGGATCGAGGAACCTAGTTTATCTCAAGATTTTGGTAGAAAGTCCAAGAAGGATTAGGAACCAAGTTGAATTTCAGCACAACTTATCACCCGCAAACCGATGGACAAACTGAAAGAGTCAACCAAATCTTGGAAGATATGTTGAGAGCTTGTGTGTTAGAGTATGGATCAAAATGGGAAGATTATCTGCCTTTCGCAGAATTCTCATACAACAACAGTTATCAAGCCAGTTTGCAAATGCCCTCATTTGAGTTCTTATATGGAAGAAAGTGGCGTACCCCTTTGAATTGGTCGCAAGTAGGAGAGAGTCAGATTTTCGGACCCGACATCCTACGAGAAGCCAAAGAGAAGGTTCACAAAGTTCGTGAGCACCTCAAGACCGTCCAATCCAGACAGAAGAGTTATGCCGACAAGAGATGTAGAGACCCGACTTTCAATGTCGGAGATTTTGTGTATCTCAAAGTGTCGCCCTTGAAAGGAATGCAGCGTTTTCAACTGAAGGGAAAGTTAGCTCCCAGATATATTGGACCCTTCAAGATTCTGAATTGCTGAGGAGAAGTATCTTACCAACTGGAACTGCCAGAGGAGATGTCCGCCATCCATGATGTGTTCCATATCTCGTTACTTTGCAAATGCCTAGAAGTTCCGGAGAAGACCGAAGTTTTCAAGAACATCGATCACCAAGCCATAGATATCAACAAGGATGTAACCTATCGTGAAGTACCCATCTGTATCTTGGAAGAAGCTTTCAGAACTACTAGATCCCGGAGTATCAAGTTTCTCAAGATCCAATGGAGCAACCATACTGAAGAAAAAGCTACTTGGGAGCGAGAAAATTACATTAGGACTGAGTTTCCAGATCTCTTTAGTTCCTAGTTTTTCTTAAATCTTGGGACAAGATTTTGTTTAAGGAGGGAAGGTTTGTAACACCCCAAAACTTTAATCAAGGTTATCAAGATCTAATCACCCAATTTAGGGTTAACAAAAAAAATATTAAGAAAAAGCATATGAATGCATGTGTGTTTGCATTAGTGTAGAATTGAGTGTATATGCCATGCTTGATTGTTCTAAATGATGTGAAATGGTTTAAAGGTGAATATCACATCATCTAGACCATTTACAAACAAAACCAAAAGAAAAATAAATCAAATATGAGTAAATGAACTAAATGGTCATTTTGACAAAACTTAACCACTAGGCCACTTTGTGTGTTCCTAGAAGAAGATTTCTAACAGAAACAATTCTATTTCTTTTCACCCCTTGCTAGAAAAAGTAAAGGTGTATCAAGGCCCACTTTACAAACTTACAAAAACATCTTGCAAATCAATTTGATGGACATTTGAAAATTGAATCCATTTCATATGGTAAGATCCCATTTTTTTAAAAACCTACCAAATCAGTTCACCTTGACCTCTCCAAGCAAACCTAGTCTCTCAAGATTAATCTAAGATCACTCAAAAAAATTGAATCGAAAATTCAAAAGTAAAATTCATGCAGCCATTAACACAAACACCTTGTCTGCACAGAAAAACCTCTAGCCTAACTTCACTGTTTTTTACAGTGATCATCGACCAAATGATCCCCTATTTACTTCCTTGTCTCCCCTAAGCCTAACCCAGACCCAGAATAGCTCCCCCTACACAGCTTGCACAGTGGAGCACCGCCCATTTGTGGTCTTCGCCGGCCGACCACGGCTAGCTTGCACCAGACCGCCCCGCGCCCATCCAGGATGTCTAGTAGCCTCGCAGCACTCTACCGCTACCCCCTGTCTAGGCTACAGTCCCAGCCGAGCCATGGACCACCCTAGTCGCGCCGCGCACTGCCTCTCTACACCGTGTCTAGAGCGTGCCAATGTGCTCTGCCCGACCAGCCCCGCCAGCTCGCGCCTTCCCCCACAGCGCACGCGCAACCCCGCCATGATCACGCCACCCCGACAGACACCCCCGTTTGCCGCCGCGTGACCCGTAGCTCCCGCACGCCATCGGGAATGCCGCATGTCCCGCTCAGAGCGCCACACATGCCAGACCAAACGAGACCGCCCCATGTTGCACCATTACTTCCGTGAGAACCGCCAGGGAGCACCTCACCATCCTACACCCTCGCCCATGCCTTTAGCTCCTTGTGCCGCTCTCGCCGGAGACGCCAGCCCGCACTGTTCTGTCCCCTCGCCGAGCTATAAAAGGAGGCCACCCCCGCCTCCATTCTCCACACCACCTCACTCCCCACTCCTCACTGACCTTCCCCACCTCTTCCCGGAGCAAGGCGAGCACCACCGTGCCGGAATTTCACTAGAGGCCGCTGCTACTGGAGGAGAAGGGCGCCAGCGATTCCGACAACCCCAAGCCTTGTCGTGACCGCGCCTCGCCTCGCCGTTGTCTACCACGTCGTTTGCCCTCGTCGCCGACCCTAGCTGGAGCCTAGGTGAGCCCCGCGAGACCCCCACCGCCGCGTTAGGTTTAGCTCGTTGCTGGAGCTGTTTGTTGTCGATGACGACTCCCAGCCGTTGGATTAGAATAGGATTGCACGGCCCAGATTGAAAGATATTATTTCGCTTAGTTTGAGTCACTGACTGGTGGACCCCCTCTATCAGCCGTGCACTGCGTTGTGCTGTGCAGCTGGGCCGGCCTGTTTAGCTTTCCCGCGCTAGCCTATGAATTCAAATATCGTTTTTCCATTTTAGTTAAAACCCTATTCTTTCCACTTATTCAAAAATCAATTGAGAGAGTTCCACTTAACCAAATTGCATGATTCAAATTTTGCTAGAAAGGTAATTAAATTATCTATCCAAGAAAGTTGGATTTAAATCAATTGGAGTTAGAGATATTCTATAGTAAAAATAACAAGACATAGACTTTTGCAACTTCAAACATTTTTCAAAAATCAACCATAGTAGCTTTTGAGTTGGTTCTAACTCTCAAAAATCACATTTGATAATATATATCTGAATATGTAAAAATATATGCTTTTGCATGTAGTGACATTGGACTAGTACCAAACAGAATGCTATTAGGGCATTTCTAGTCACTTTAAATCTATTAAATAATAATCTTAAACCTTGTAACATGTGCCCAACCTTTCACATCACATTCCCATGTATTAGAATAGGTGGTGATGACATGTGTCAACATGATCCCATATTTTAATTGGAGAATATTAAATCTTAATTAATTTCAATGAGTAGAAATTACTTTTCTGAAATAAGATAAATAAAACTAGTTCTTTAATTCATGTGATGATTGTGATGATGCTAGATCATCAAGTGTGAGCCTTAGTGTGCTAAATAGAATTAGTTACGTATTTCTTGGTGATTGTGTACCCCATATTTATTTATAGACGATAGTACCGACCAAGGATACGAGGAGGAGGAGTTCTACCCCGAAGAAGACGAAGAAAACTTCAATCACTACACCAATCAAGGCAAGCCTAACACTACAAGTGAACTATGCAAGCCATCACTATGCAAGATGCATTAGGCATGCTTAGTGATGCAACTTTGATTATACCAATCCCAAGTTTTACTTGCAAGCTTTATTTCTTTTACTTTACCAAAATTCTTTACTTTCCTTTAGCGCTTTGTGAGTATTGGAAAAGTATTATAAGGTAGCATAAAGAGTATAAAACTTGGCCTATACTTGATGTCATTCTATGGCATGAGATTGAGATTAGCATCCCTCATTAGTGAACACTCTTAACCTTAGTGGCTAGTGCTAATCATAAAACTTAATCACTTTAGATGGGAATACTTGGTGAAAAATGCTTATGAAAACCTTGGAATGATGCTTCATTCTATTGAAATGTTTTGACATGTGTTGAGAAACACAACTAGATTTGATGATGAAAATGTTGAGGCATGAGCCTTTTACCCCTTTACAAAAACTGATGGTTGGGTTCGGATGCGATACCATTCCAATTTTACCGTACAACCACAATACCTTAATTGGGTAGGGCTTAGCCGGAAGTTTATATGCGTTAGTATGGGTTCCCTCGCGGAAGAGGTTTGAGCTGAGGCTACCTGTTGATGATGTCCACCTATGTAGTGCCCAGGATGGCAGATGGCCATGGCTGGGAGGCCAAGCTCATAGGGGAGGTGCTTATACTAGAGTGTTTAATTGAAAGGTTATGATTGATTATCCGCATACTAAGTATGATGATTCAGGGTTATCCCTAACAGATGTATCGAATTTTGTGGTGAAAGTGTACCACCTCTGCAGAGTGTCAAACTATTCGAATAGCCGCGTCCTCGGTCATGGAAATTTGGAGTGGCCATACTATTCCGTCGTCAAATGTTTTAAAAATGACTTGTGAAGTGAACTATGATTTTGACTTAACCATAACAGGGTTGTGAATATGAAAGCTAGGTTCCCAACTTAAGTGTTTTAGAATATTTAGTTAACTTTCTTTACTTCTGAACCCAGTTTAGATAAATCTGGCTTTTTGCAAATAATCTTAGAGCCTA
This sequence comes from Avena eriantha, assembly GCA_910589775.1. Lineage (NCBI taxonomy): Eukaryota > Viridiplantae > Streptophyta > Magnoliopsida > Poales > Poaceae > Avena > Avena eriantha. Next base: position 213,623,946 of record OU342742.1, read on the forward strand.
GGATTCCTACTAGAACTACCTTACTTGTTAGTGATAGTTTGCGAGTACTTAAAGAGTACTCATGGCTTTGTCGCTGGTTATTCCCGTGGCCAGACTATGAGGAGGACTATCAGGAGGATGGACAGCAGGACGACTACGACAACTAGGATCATCTCCCATCGTCAGCATTGCTTGTGACACTGAAGATGGAGCCCAGTGCTATGCTTTATTATTCTGCTGCTTGTTTGTATTAAGACTGGATCATGAGATCCTTTATTTGTTGTAAAACCTTATTATGGTTTGTAATGGATGATGTATTGTGATATCCAATATGTCATGTCTCACAAAAATGGTAATCCTGGGATTGTGATGTATGGCATAACAGGCATCTGGGATTAAAAAACCGGGTGTTGACATCCACCGGGCAACCCTCGTACGGAGATAGCTATAGGGGTAGACGATCCGGGGCCCCAGGTCTAGGGTTTCGCCCGAGGATGACCATCAGAACGTCGGAATCACATGAAAACTTGCATGTTCCCCTAGCATATGTGTGTGAGAGTGGTGCAAGGTTGGTATGTGCCATGCGTAGGCCCTAGGTGTGACCCCCCTTCCCGAACATGTGTTAACACTTGGTAAAATCCTGGATCTGTACGTGGAAACTCCCACCGTGGGACAACCGGGGCCTAGAATGTGGCAAAGTTTGCCCAACCTTTGCTCTCTATGTACATATGTCCTAAACAAACGAAAACAAGTAAAAAGGTCCACCGGGCTACCCTCGTACGGAGATTGCTATTGGGGTAGACGATCCGGGGCCCCGGTCTAGGGTTTCGCCGGAGGAAGACCACTGGAGCGTCGGAATCACATGAAAACTTGCATGTGCCCCTAATATATGTGTGTGAGAGTGGTGCAAGGTTGTTAGGTTCCATGTGTAGGCCCCAGGTATGACCCCGCTTCCCGGACATGCGTGGAAACTCCCGCCGCGTGACAACCGGGGCCGAGAATGTGGCAAAGTGGGCCCAACCTTTGCTCTCCATGTACATATGTCCTAAACAAACCAAAATAAGTAGAAAGGTCCACCGGGCTAACCTCGTACGGAGATAGCTATAGGGGTAGACGATCCGGGGGCCCCGGTCTAGGGTTTCGCCGGAGGAAGACCACCGGAGCGTCGGAAACACATGAAAACTTGCATGTGCCCCTAGCATATGTGTGTGAGAGTGGTGCAATGTTGGTAGGTGCCATGTGTAGGCCCCAGGTGTGACCCCCCTTCCCGGACATGCGTTAACGCTTGGTAAAATCCTGGATCTGTACGTGGAAACTCCCGTCGGGTGACAACCGGGGCCGAGAATGTGGAAAAGTGGGACCAACCTTTTATCTCCATGTACATATGTCCTAAACAAACAAAAACAAGTAGAAAGGTCCACCAGGCTACCCTCGTATAGAGATAGCTATAGGGGTAGACCATCTGGGGGCCCCGGTCTAGGGTTTCGCCGGAGGAAGACCACCGGAGCATTGGAATCACATGAAAAGTTGCATATGCCCCTAGCATATGTGTGTCAGAGTGATTCAAGGTTGGTAGGTGCCATGTAGGCCCCAGGTGTGACCCCCCTTCCTAGACATGCATTAATGCTTGGTAAAATCCTGAATCTGTACGTGGAAACTCCCACCACGGGACAACTGGGACCGATAATGTGGCAAAGTGGGCCCAACCTTTGCTCTCCATGTACATATGTCCTAAACAAACCAAAACAGGTAGAAAGTTCCACCGGCTACCCTCATACAGAGATAGCTATAGGGGTAGACGATCTGGGGGGCGGTCTAGGGTTTCACCAGAGGAAGACCACCGGAGCGTCGGAATCACATGAAAACTTGCATGTGCCCCTAGCATATGTGTGTGAGAGTGGTGCAAGGTTTTTAGGTGCCATGTGTAGGCCCCAGATGTGACCCCCCTTCCCGGACATGCGTTAACGCTTGGTAAAATCCTGGATCTATACGTGGAAACTCCTACCACGGGACAACTGGGGCCGAGAATGTGGCAAAGTGGGCCCAACCTTTGCTCTCCATGTACATATGTCCTAAAAATACCAAAACAGGTAGAAAGTTCCACCGGGCTACCCTGGTACGGAGATAACTATAGGGATAGATGGTTCAGGGGCCCCGTTCTAGGGTTTCGCCGGAGGAAGACCACCGGAGCATCGAAATCACATGAAAACTTGCATGTGCCTATATCATATGTGTGTGAGAGTGGTCAAGGTTGGTAGGTCCCATGTGTAGGCCCCAGGTGTGACCCCCCTTCCTAGACATGCATTAACGCTTGGTAAAATCCTGGATCTGTACGTTGAAACTCCCGCCACGGGACAACCGGGGCCGAGAATGTGGCAAAGTGGGCCCAACCTTTGCTCTCCATGTACATATGACCTAAAAAAACCAAAACAGGTAGAAAGTTCCACCGGCTACCCTCGTACAGAGATAGCTATAGGGGTAGATGATCCGGGGGGCCCGGTCTAGGGTTTCACCGGAGGAAGCCCACCGTAGCGTCGCAATCACATGAAAACTTGCATGTGCCCCTAGCATATGTGTGTGAGAGTGGTGCAAGGTTGTTAGGTGCCATGTGTAGGCCCCAGGTGTGACCCCCCCTTCCCGGACATGCGTTAATGCTTGGTAAAATCCTGGATCTGTACATGGAAACTCTTGCCACGGGACAACTGGGGCCGAGAATGTTGCAAAGTGGGCCCAAACTTTGCTCTCCATGTACATATGTCCTAAAAATACCAAAACAGGTAGAAAGTTCCACCGGGCTACCCTTGTACGGAGATAGCTATAGGGATAGACGGTCCGGAGGCCCCGGTCTAGGGTTTCGTCGGAGGAAGACCACCGGAGCGTCGAAATCACATGAAAACTTGCATGTGCCTCTATCATATGTGTGTGAGAGTGGTTCAAGGTTGGTAGGTGCCATGTGTAGGCCCCAGGTGTGACCCCCCTTCTCATACATGCGTTAACGCTTGGTAAAATCCTGGATCTGTACGTGGAAACTCCCGTCGTGGGACAACCGGGGCCGAGAATGTGGAAAAGTGGCCCCAACATTTGCTCTCCATGTACATATGTCCTAAACAAACCAAAACAAGTAGAAAGGTCCACCGGGCTACCCTCATACGGAGATAGCTATAGGGGTAGATGATCTGGGGGGCCTGGTCTAGGGTTTCGCTAGAGGACGACCACCAGAGCGTTGGAATAACATGAAAACTTGCATGTGCCCCTAGAATATGTGTGTGAGAGTGGTGCAAGGTGTGTAGGTGCCATGTGTAGGCCCCAGGTGTGACCCCCCTTCCCGAACATGCGTTAACACTTGGTAAAATCCTGGATCTGTACATGGAAACTCCCGCCGCGGGACAACCGGGGCCTAGAATGTGGCAAATTTGGCCCAACCTTTGCTCTACATGTATATATGTCCTACACAAACCAAAAAAAGTAGAAAGGTCCATCGGGCTACCATCGTACGGAGATAGCTATAGGGGTAGACGATCCGGGGGCCCTGGTCTAGGGTTTTGCCATAGGAAGACCACCGGAGCGTCGGAATCACATGAAAACTTGCATGTGCCCCTAGCATATGTGTGTGAGAGTGTTGCAAGGTTGGTAGGTGCCATGTGTAGGCCCCAGTTGTGACGCCCCTTCCGGACATGCGTTAATGCTTGGTAAAATCCTGGATCTATACGTGGAAACTCCCGTCGCGGGACAACTGGGGCCGAGAATGTGGAAAAGTGGGCCCAACCTTTTATCTCCATGTACATATGTCCTAAACAAACCAAAACAAGTAGAAAATTCCACTGGGCTACCCTCGTACAGAGATAGCTATAGGGGTAGACGATCCGGGGGGCCTGGTCTAGGGTTTCGCCAGGGAAGACCACCGGAGCGTCGGAATCACATGAAAACTTGCATGTGCCTCTAGCGTGAATGAACATGGGTGGTGGATTGCTCCTAGATGGAAAACCTAGCTCCCAGGTGTGACCGTCTACGGCGCATGTAATAGCACTTAGAGAGGTGTGCTGGACCTACAGGAGGAAACTCCCACTGCGGTTCAAACGGAGGCAAACCGGTGGAACCTTGGGCCTAGCCTTGGTTTTCCATGTAGGTATGACCTTAGCAAACCTAAACCGCTAGAAAAGTCGACTGGCAAACCCTCGTACGGCGAATGCTACGGGGGTAGACCCGCGGGGCCCTCGGATTCGGGTTTCATCAGAAAAGGACCACCCGAGCGCTGGGATGCCACGAGAACACGCGTGTGGCCCTAGCTTGCATGCACAAGGGTGGTGGATTGCTTCTAGATGGAACGTCATTTCATGTGGCTCTAGCATATTGTAGTATAATATAAAAATGTGTGGATATAAAAATGTATGTTATACCAAAGAAATAAAAAAGAGGAGTAAAAAATATAATGAAATGTTTTTGAACCATAGAAATTAAGTAAAATACTAAAATTATAATATAGGGATTATTAAAATGGAAAAAAATTACTAGGCCGACGGCTTTGCCGTCGGCGTAGCTCAGTTCGACCGGGCCTAGCGGGCATAAGTGAATCTGCCTAGGCCGAGGGCTTTGCCGTCGGCGTAGAGCAACGCCTGGGTAGGCCTTGCCCGCCCTGCCCACGTCCTCTCCTCCACTCGTTCGACCGCATCCCCTCACCCACTCGCTCGCCTCAGCTGCCACCCCTCGCTCGCCTCCCTCCCCACCGCCGTTGCTCGCCTCCTTCCCCGCTGCCGCGCCTCAGCTCCCCGCTCGTCGCTCCGCCACGCCTCAGGTCCCTGCTGCTTCCCCGCGTGCCTCGAGCTCCCCGCCTGCCCCCTATGTCCCTAGCCCTCCCTCCCTGAGTCGGCGCCGCCCCTCCCTCTATCCCCGGCCCTCCCTCCCCGAGCTCGGCTAAGGTCCGACGAAGGAGCCCCCCTTCCTTGCCCGACCCTCCCTCCCCTACCCTCCCTCCCCTTAGCCACCACGCCCGTGAGGCCGCACTGTCCTCAGGCCGAGCCCGTGCCGCCACGCCCACCTGCCCGTGAGTGCTTCCCCTTGGTAAGGCAATTGTAAGACAACTTTTTGTGTAGTGCAAATTACATGTCTGTGAATTAGTTGTATGAGATTGATATGAAAATGAAATCCTAAAAAAATTAGGTCGGATAGAACAACTATGTGATTGTGTAGTTCTTTGGACTTGGTGCAACAACGAATCGGTGCTAAATGCACATGGAGTGCATTTCTCTTTTTCTGTCGAGCGCCATATGAAACGGGACTTGTGAACTTGCTAATAATAGAACCTTGCATTATGATGCAGGGATATGCGTTGAGTTTGAGAGTGGGGACGTTGACTAAGGGCGGTTTGTAGGAGCGTCGGTGATCTTCTTTGTCGTCGGTCACGCTTCTAGGGTAAGAAATCCGTTTGCCTTTCTTGCAAGTACCTATGGTTTTATTTAAGTGTCTAGATCACCGAGTCTATCGCGTCACCTAGGCGTCTTTTCCCATCCGTAAGCGTTACGCGGATAAATATGCACATAGGGTTAGATTTGCATATTACGAGGCGTAATGCTTGCGGCATTTACGGGACAGTCGGCGGATGCGTAGTTGGGTAGGTTCTCCATGCTCTTCCCTAGTCCGAGTCAGGATTTCGGCAGCGCCTCCCCATTGTTCTCCGGATGCACATCCTCTCGTATTTTTGCCGAGGCGTGTATCGAGAGAGCAACAGGGAGGTTCTGCCGAAATTATGTCTCGGAGTGGGGTAGAGCATGGAGAACGTACCCAATCTACGGATCCGACGGCTGCTAGGAACCTCTATGCCTATTAGAGAGTTAGGTCATACGTGTTGTCTCGTAGAGAAATAAAAAATATGATGCACTTAGTTTCATGATATTATTTGATATGAAATGCCATGTTTATTGTTTGGCTCCCAATAAAGCAGAGGATGGCTAATAATGGGTGGATGTACAGTGGTCGTACTAGTGTTGTTGACAAAACAGAGGAGTGGCTATGGAAGATGGAGATCTTAGTGAAGGAGTTAACGCGTGGTTCTAGGGCAGGCCTTCGTCCAACTTGCCCTTGCGCTCATTGTAATAAGTGTCATCGTCAGTCCAAGGATGATATGAAGAAACACCTTTTGAAATCTGGGTATATGTCGGACTTCGTCACGACGATCGATTTTACTCAGTACGATCGTGACAGAGGTGAGGTGATGCGGCAGCGGATCAATGGCAGTGATGGTGATGGGATTAGGAACTTGCTAGATGATCTCTATGATGCCAGCATGGTAGATTCGCCACCTTCAGGTGAACGAGAGGAACCACCAGAACCGGAAGAACCGCGTGAACCGAAGGAACCAGAGCCAAGCGCGAAGGCCTTCTATGATATGATGGCCTCGGTTAAGAGGCCTCTGTATGAGGGTTCAACGATTTCTCAGCTGGATGCCTTCTCGCAATTACTAACTAAAAAGTTCTAGTACGGAAACACACATTCATGCTTTGAAGATCATATGCAGACATTTGGTAACATGTTGCCCGAAGGGCGTTGTCTGCCTAAAACCATGTACAAAGTGAAGAAAATAGTGTGAGAGCTCAACATGGAATACAAAAAGATAGATTGTTGTCCAAAAGGCTGCCTCTTGTTTTGGAAACAGGTTGCGAATGACAAGTACTGTAGCAAGTGTGGGGCCTCTAGGTATCATGAGGTAAAGGGAGCAGATGGTCAGATGACACAGTCAAAATTCGCTATGAAGATTCTTCGTTATCTCCCATTCATAAAAGAAACTAGCGGCTTTACATGACCAAGGAGTCTGCCAGACAAATGACATGGCACAAGACTGGGAAGAGATACGAGGACGAGCATGTACGGGTAAAGATGGGACATCCATCTGATGGTAAGGCATGGAAGAACTTTGATAGAGACCACCCGATGAGGCAGCAGAGGCTCGGAACGTCAGAATTGCGATAGCAACCGATGGATTCAATCGATATGGTATGTCGACTGCCTCCTATAGCTGCTGGCCCGTATTTGTTATTCCACTCAACCTCCCTCCCGGAGCCCTAATGCAAACGAATACCATATTCCTGTCCCTGATCATTCTAGGGCCTGAATACCCGGGGAAGAATTTGAGTGTCTACATGCAGCCACTTGTGGAAGATTTGAACCACTCTTGGCACCACAGGACATTGACATACGACCGTGCATCAAAGACTAACTTCTACATGAAAGTTTGGTTCCACTATTCCATGCACGACATGCCGGGTACGCCCTATTTTGTAGATGGTGTACAACTGGTAAGTGGCCATGCCCAGTGTGCAGGCACCTACTTGAGTTCCTTTGGCTAAAGGCGGGTAAAAATTATTCCGCATTTGACATGCATTGGCTATACCTCACAAGAGAGCATCGATTCAGAGAAGACAAAAAGAACTTCATCAAGGGAAAAGTTGTGCTTGAAGATAAAAAGATACCAATGTTCGTTGGTGTAGCTATTGATGCCGAGCTACATTCTCTCATGCATACTGAGTCCGGTGTCCCACAATTTGCAGGATAGGGTGTAACGCACAACTGGACTCACAAGGCAGGCATAACGAAGCTCGTGTATTACAAGTACCTTGAACTTCCCCATAACATTGATGTGATGCACACCGAAAAGAATGTCGCAGAGTCCCTTTTTTACACAGTCCTGAACATTCCTGAGAAGTCAAAGGACAATGTAAAGGCGAGAGTCGATGTTGACGAGCTATGTGATAGGAAGATACTACACATGCAACCTCCTGAACGCAATCGGAAAAATTGGTTCAAGCCGCATGCCAACTACTGTCTTGATGGCCTCCAAAGGAAGGAGTCATTAAAGTGGCTCAAATTTGTCGTGATGTTCCCTGATGGTTATTGTTCGAATATGAGCAAGGGAGTCAATCTTTCAACTGGAAAAGTCATCGGGCTCAAGAGTCACGACTATAATATATGGATTGAGCGGCTGATGCTAGTGATGGTTCGAGGGTATCTCCCTGAGCATGTCTGGAGAGTGCTTGCGAAGTTGAGCCATTTCTTTTGCAGGTTCTGTGCTAAGCAGATATGTCCCATGATTATTGAGAAGCTGCATGATGTAGTGCCAGAGTTGCTATGCAAGTTAGAGAAGATCTTTTCGCTTGGCTTCTTTACTCTGATGTTACATCTCATTGTGCATCTCGCAAACGAGGCACTCTTGGGTGGGCCAGTGCAGTTTCATTGGCGGTTTTGTATTGAGAGAGAGTTTAAGTATATTAGATACAAATGTGGAAACAAAAGTGCAATTGAAGCAAACATAGCTGAGGAAACTATCCTCTAGGAGATAACAAACGCCATGACAACATACTATGACGATTCAAGGGAATATGCCCGAGAGGCAATAATAAAGTGGTTATTATCTTATTCCATGTTTATGATAAATGTTTATTTTGCATCCTATAATTGTATTAATTGGAAACGTTAATACTTGTGTGTTTAATAAACAAAATACAAAGTTCCTAGTAATGCCTCTCATATAAACTAGCTCGTTGATTAACAAGATGATCAAGGTTTCCTGATCATGGACATTGGATGTTGTTAATAACGAGGTCACAACATTGGTGGAATGATGTGATGAACATTCATCCGAAGTATAGCATTACGATCAAAGTCATTATGTTTATATTGATATAACATCATACGAAGTAATCTTAGTCCTTAGACCATGAGATCATGTTAATTGCTAACACCGGAAGAGTATCTTGATAACATCAAACGTCACACCGTAACAGGGTGACTATAAAGGTGGGTTCAGTGCTACGAAGGTGTTATGTTGAGGCTCATGGATCAAGAGTGGGATTTTTCCATCCCGATGACGGATAGATATACTCTGGGCCCTCTCGATGATTTCACATTAAGATAGCTTGCAAGCAAGTGATGAGATCACTAGAATGTTATATCACGGGAACGAGAAAAGAGTGCATGTCGGTAACAAGATCAAACTAGGTATTTGGATACTGATGATCGAATCTCGGACATGTATTATATCATAAGACAAAGGGATTTAGTTACTAGCGTTAAAGGTTCTCACGATCACAGAAGTCATCGTTGAATGTATAGGAGTCAGTATGGATCTCCAGGTCCCGCTTCTGATTATTGATCTGAGAGGGGTCTCGATCATGTCTGCATTATTCGCGAACCGTAGGGTGACACACTTAAGGGATACCGACACCATTTGGAGCAAATATGTTTCAGATAAAGATTTAAGAAAGCGCTGGAATTATTTCAATAGACACCAAAACTATTTCGGGTGAAATTGCTAAAATTGGTTATGCATGTAATATTGAAATGGTGCAGGGGTTTTATGTGAATGTTTTTAAATTAAAGTAATTAACAAAATTCTGAATAAAAATAATAAAAGAGTTTTATTAAAGGAGAGAGCATTAAATTTGGAGAAATTTAATGCATTTAAAGTGGAGACTTTAAAAGAGAATGTGAAGGGGCATTTTAATGTGGAGGGGTTACCACCACATGAATGGGGGAGGTGAGGAGTCACCCCCATGGGGCTCCGGCCATGGGGAGGGGTACCCCCCTCCTCCTATAAAAGTCCCCCCTCACACCCCTTCTTCCACACACCTCCTCGTGAAGGATCTCTCTCCCCCTCTAGTATTATTCCCCCATGGTCTCGGATTAGCGAGATACATGTTCCCGGTGGCTTTATCTGGAAAGGAGTTACTGCTTCCATTGCTTTGCTGGAGCGAGGGATGGAGGTTGTCGGTGTACCGGACGTGTGTGCGATCACGGATGCACCGCTGCTTTGCGGTGCTAGACTTGGTGGTGCTGGACTTGCTGTAGCTGGATTTGATGGACGTGCTGGAGCCGGACCTGCTGGACTTCATCACGATCTTGAGATCGGCAAGTGTACGACTACATCATCCACGAGTTCCAACTCGTTAACAAAGCTTTGTTGTCTTCGAGGGTAAGTTCTCTATGGATGTATATCCACCCGTTGCTTGTATCTAGTAGATAGATCTTGGCGTATAGTTCCCATCGTAGGAATTTTTTTGTTTTCTGTGCTGTGAACCCAACAATGATGATGTTCCCACTATGCATAACCCGGTGTGTCAGTACAATGTCAACGAGCCCAAGCATGACCCCAAGCTCGTCCTCTTCCAGTGTCCCAGTGGCAAGGCCGGTCGCGCAACCACTTATACCTTAAAAAGGAAGAGAAGGATTGCATAATGCTCTATGTTCTTATGAACATGAAGAAAGTGGTCAGTGGTGAGAAGGAAGAGGAGGATGAATAAAATGAAGTTCCAGTTTCCTTAGGTAATATGGTGAACAAATTACTTTGCAAATAATAACTCGGTTTCGGTCTAATATGAATTTTCTCATTTTAGCCAATTCACGGATGAAATGTGGTCGGGAACGACGGATCCCTCTGATGCGGAGTTGGACACTCTTCTAAAAGAGGGTGCCCCCAGAATGGAAAATTTCACGTCTTGGTTCTATGAGAAGGTAATTTTTAACCTATCCCTCTCACCCGGCAATCCGCGACTTGTCCCTCTTACTACACGTAACTAATGCACAATTTGTACTGAACTTCTAGGGAGCTGATCCCAACATTGAGATGTCGGATGAGTTGAGATGTGTCTCTCAATGTTGTAATCGTAGAGTCGAGATGTATGAGGAGTATGATGTGAATGAGTATTGCTTCCATACAGAGTCTCACTAGAACCGTCGACCTAATGCAAAGACTATAAATACCGGGGTCTTCACAAGAGGTGCTGATGACTTTGATTACTACGGAAGGTTACAAAACATATACGAGCTGACGTTCAATAATACACCCCTAGAACTCAAGCTCGTTGTGTTCAAGTGCCACTGGTTCGACCCACATGGTGGACAGAGAAGTACCCCTTCCATTGGGTTAGTTGAAGTATGGCCTTCAACCACCTATAGCGTATCTGATGTCTATGTTGTGGCTCAACAAGCCAACCAAGTTTATTATTTTCCCTACCCATGTCAGAAAGAGGAACTCAAGGGCTGGGAAGTCGTGTTCTAGGTATCGCCACATGGTAAGCTACCCATCCCCTCCGATGATGATTACAATAACATTGACCCTAAAACATATGAGGGAATTTTCTATCAAGAGCAAGAGTACTTTGGGGACTTTGAATTACAAGATCTTGAGGACCTCGAGAACGATGTTCAAACTCGTGGTGAGGTAGTCACGAATATAAAGGAGATAAATATGCTCACCAAGTTACATTCGGAAAATGGCAACGATGATGAGCCTACGCCGTGCGATGAGCCTCCAACTTTCTTCTCACGTGATAGTGATGTTGATAGTGCTGATGAGAACCCAAGACATAATGATGAGAGTGATGATGATTGGTGAGGGTCTTTTATGTCTTTATTATGTTTAGTATTTATTTTTCATCTTAATTGCATTATGGTTTATGTCTTTATTATGTCTTTATTTCATCTTTTATGTCTTTATTAGGTCTTTATGCTTCTTAATTGGATCATGTCCTTAATTGCATTGCGTCTTTATTTTTCTTAATTATGTCTTTATTTTTCATCTTTATTATGTCCATAATTGCATTACGTCTTTATTCTTCTTAATTGGATCATTTTTCTTAATTGTTTACCTCTTCTCAATGCAGGTGATTGACCAATATGATCCAAAGCAAGGAATCATCATCCTATTTGCTTAAGGTGATGAAGCAGAGCAAGGTTACCAAAAGTGGAAGAGAACCTAGTCTGAACCTGCGTTACACTGACGCCAGTCAGAGAGGAGGAGGTGCAGGACGAGGTGCAGGGCGAGGTGAGGGAGGAGTGGGGCTTCCCCTGAGGGGAGGACGAGGTGGGGGACGAGGTGGAGGACAAGGTGGACGCCTTCTGAGTGACCTACCCTCCGCTTCTGGCGACGTGGCTTCCTAGTCTGCTTACTTAGAGTCTCTTGACAACGAGGAGGAGTCTCAAGACTTGGAGGGGGGTCTCACGACCAGGAGGGGGAGTCTCGAGACCCAGAGGGGGAGGCTCAAGACCAGGAGGGGGGTTCTCGAGACCAGGAGTCGGGGCCATCTGCGCCACTAAAGAAGCCAAAGATTCGTGGGGAATCAAGTGTCCCCGAAGAAAAATTTGAATCGCGTTCCGAGGAGTAGAAACCCATCATTACACATAACAGCATTGATTAAGTGGCATGTAATTTCATTTTGGTCATAACAATTTGGCATGTACTAATGTTTGATTATTGTGCAGCAATTGGACATTTCCTCCCAGTACCCATGTGCCTAACACCTTAGTTGGAGCTCTAATTAGGAAGTTTTGACCGGGCTTCTACACTCCCGTCCCTGGCGGCGAGAGGAAGCTAGCCATGCATTGGGCACACTATGAGGCCGTCGAGTACCCGGGCTATGGGAAAGCTTTTGATGCCGTGATCACCAAGTTTTGGGTAAGGAAAACATTTCGAGTTTTCTTCATAGTTGATGACCCCACCATGCTAACATTTCATGTTTTGTTCACAATTTTTTTATGCATGATTGAAGAGATTCTATAGGGTGCTTCTAGAGGAGCAGGACAAGGCAGACAAGAATTTGCGGGGGGCTTGTACGAGGTTGACACGGCAACGATTCTACAATCTATACAGCTCCTGGAAGTTGGGCAAGAAGGCGCCGAAGCATGAGAATGTGAAGGTACAACCAAGCTTGTCCCAGGAAGATTATGCTAGGGTAAGTAAATTGTCAACAAGATTCTACGTTGTTGCTAAGTTGCAATTGCATTATCCTTTCTTCAAACAAGTATTGATTTTTTTAGGTTATGCCCGAGTGGGCCGATGGTAAGAATGACGCATGGGAGGCGTTGACGGCGAGGTGGCGCGGGGAAGACCCCGAGTTCAACACCTTGAGCGAGCGGAACAAGGAAAACCGCGGCTCCAGGGGGACACATTGTGCGGGAAACCTCAACCATGATCGCTTCAAGGCCAAAATGGTATACATATGCATGCAACAACCTTCATTTATTTCCCCTCATGTTCCTACTTGATATGCAAAACATTTCTTCCGCAATGCAGGAGGCAAAGCTAGGGAGGCTTGTTTCCGACTATGAAGTCTGGGGAAGGATGAAGATGAAGAGGCCCGATCTGTTTGAGCCCCAGCCCTCGCTTCCCGGCTTCTACGACACTGCCAAGATGGATGGTGCTAACTACCTCGAGGCATTCAGTGGTTTTCACCCAGAGGTGGAAGACCCTAGGTATAATGAGACTGATGTGAGAGCGTTGGTCGTGGCAGGGCACGGTTGGGAGCACGGCCATTTGAAGGTTCTCGATAGGGTGACCCCGTGAACTCCTGATTTGAGCCTCACGCGTGTCAAGGCTACCCTCACCGCGGACGACCCTGCTATTCCGTCTCGTCGACGGCCTTCCCAAGCAAACGCCGATGTAAGTTTTTCTTATTTCCATCCTCTTTCTGACATTTTTTTCCCGAGTGGCTAAGTTGACGAGATTCATTATTTTTGAAATTTTAGCCGACTTTGGATGCGGCCTACAAGGCCACTCATATGGAACATGTGGTGGCGCTTGAGGCGTGGAAGCAGGCCTCAGCTGCCTACGAGGAGTGGACGGAGTGTCGAGATGCTGTAAGCTTTAACCTTTTTTTTGCAAAAGATGACAAGTTCCGCTTTCCTAGTTTAAACATTTAATTCTGCAACGCTTGACACCTAAACTTTCTTGCAGGCTGATGAGAAGTTCTATGCCACTTGAGAGCGGGATATGCTACCGCCACGGCCAGCTAGGCCGGGGTTGTAGCCAATCTTCCCGTCGAAGGATGAATTTGCTTTGGGCTTGTACTCAGGGACTCCGGTAAATTATTTGCTAACTATGTCATTACCGCGCAACTATGTCTTGGTGGTTGCTAACTCTGGCTCAAATGTGTAGGGAGCGGAATGTTCCACCATGGTACCCTTTGGTCGAGCATCCGCCTCGCCGACTTTCTCGCGCACGATGACGCCGGTTCATACTTATCGTGGTTCTCCTGGTGCTTCTGGTGGTGCTTCGGGTGGTGGTGCTTCTACTCCTGATGGTGATGCTTCTCCTTCTACCGATCGTGGCGGTGCTACACTTCCTTCTTCCGGTGCTGGTTTGACGGCGGCTGCTCCACGTCTTCCTACGCCTAACCTCACGCGAGGAGACATGGGTCTCTCTAGCTCTCCAGATGTGTAGGAAACTTTTGTATCGATACTACCTATGTGGATGATCTACCTATGATGTACATCTATGATATTTTCATGATGATGATCTTATGTTTGCCTTTATGTGTATGTGTTGAATGCTTTCTGTGTATGTGTTGAATGATTTGCCTGGAATATGGGTTGCGGGAATTTTAAATGTGCAGGAAATGAAGCAAACTGGCCTAAATAAATAAAACTGGGCAGACTCTGCGCTGACGGCATTGCCATCGGCGTAGAGATGACTGATGTCTATGCACTTCTATTCTTGTAGATAGTTGTTGGGCCTCCAAGTGTAGACGTTTGTAGAATAGTAGCAAGTTTTCCCTTAAGTGGATTACCCAAGGTTTATCGAACTCAGGGAGGAAGTGGTCAAAGGTATTCCCTCTCAAGCAACCCTGCAATCAAGATACAAGAAGTCTCTTGTGTCCCCAACACACCCAATACACTTGTCAGGTGTATAGGTGCACTAGTTCGGTGAAGAGATAGTGAAATACAAGTGGTATGGATAATTATAAGTGGTAACGGTGATAGAAAATAGCTTGATGGTGTGTGGTTGATGTGGGAACATACTAAAGGAAAACTGAAATAAAGATGGAAGCAAGCAAACATGTAACAGATCTAATTGCAAACGGTGTTTCAATGCTTATAAACAAGGCCTAGGGATCATACTTTCACTAGTGAACACTCTCATATAAATATATTTTTCTTTATGATACTACGCTAAACTAATCTCCGGTTGGACACTCTAATCGTTGGTAGGGCTATAATAGCACACCTCAAAGTTCATCTTTCCCATCTAGATAACCCCACACTGTCACCTTGAGTACTAGATGGGTCCAACAAACACCACAATTTCATAAAGACATCCAACTCCAAATATAACTCATAACAAGTATTTGTAATCTCTAGCCTAAGTGCCACCATGGTGTGCACACTATCAACTTCACACACATGGGGAGAGCAGAGATCTATTAAAGCACTTGAGTAGCAAGGTAGATCTACTTGATTACAAACCTCATGATCACAATATGATCATGCATAGAGAGAGATGAACACATAGCTACCGGTAGAACCCTTAGCCTCGAGAAAGAACTACTCCTCCTCATCATGGGAATCAGCAATTGTGATGGAGATGGTGGTGGAGATCAATAGAGATGGCTCCGGGGGCACTTCCCCGTCCTGGCAGGGTGCCAGAACAGAGACTTTATGTCCCCCGAATCTCCCCTTCGGTGGTGGCGGCGCTGCGGAACTTTTCTTGGCTGGAGGCTTGACGATTTAGGGTTTTTGCATCGGGAGGCATCTTATAGGCGAAGAGGCAAGGTCGGTGGTCGTCCAGGGGGCCAACACCACCTGGTGGCGCGGCTAGGGTGGACCCGCGCCACCATATGGTGTGGCCGCCCTGTGGCCCCTCTCCTTCTTGTCTTCTGGCTCCGTGAGTCTTCCGGTAAAATATCAACTTTGGCTTTTGTCTCGTCCAATTCCGAGAATATTCATTTTCTGGCTTCCTGGAACCAAAAACAGCAGAAAACAGGCAGCTGGCACTGTGGCATCTTGTTAATAGGTTAGTCCAAGAAAGTCTATGAAAAGTACTCCAAAGTTGGAACAAAACATAAGAAAGTAGATAAAACCAAGCATGGAATATCAAAAATTATGGATACATTAGCAACGTATCAACATCCCCAAGCTTAACTCCTGCTCGTCCTCGAGTAGGTAAGTGATAAAAAGAAAGAATAATTTTTGTGGTGACATGAACCATCATAAACTTGATCAAAGTATTTGTAAAACATTCATAGCTGGGATCATAGTACTTTAAACATGAGCATGAAAGATGAAGTCCTAACAATAAGACATAGTAACTATGCATGCAACATGAAAGGATATAAACAAAAGATTCATAAATAACAATGCTTTGCAAGATGTTTGTTTGTTTCACATAAAGAAAACATAGCATGGTAGCATTCAGCTTGTCCCTCATAGAGTAGCAAATATAAATGCATAGGACACCTTCAAAGTTCATAAGAGTGACTAGATACAAATAGTTCAAAACAAGCAATATCAAAGCTATGCATCAATCAACAAGTCTTGGGACAATGCACATAGAACTAAGAATGGCAACTATGCTCTCTCAATAGGTGCATAAAGATAGAAGGTGGAGACTCAACATAAAAGTAAAAGAAAGGCATTCATAGAAGGAAGTAGGGATTCAAGTTTCATAAAGAGCTTCCAAAAATTATGGTACTTTTTAGCTTTCAGCTCTCATTGCCCCTATCATAAGCATCTTGAAGTGATTAAGGTTAAAGTGAACAAACTATGGTGTATATGCTTGACGAAGTATAAGTTGAAAATCTCATGTCCCTTGAATACGAGGGCCGCTCCTCATGCTACTCAAGTTTAGTCACCGGTAAGTTCTTGTCATCGTAAGTACATGTGTATCATAGAGAACTGCCAACGGGGTACCCCTTGACCGATGATACGGAAGAATCCCCATATCAAAATGACAAGGCAAGCAGACAACGAGCATCTCAGCAATCTTCTTATTTACCATGGGAATATGGTGCTTTTTTCTCTCTTTCCTCTTTTCTCATATTTTTTTCTTTTTCTCTTTTTTCTCAATATCTGACTCTTTTTTTAAGAAGAATGCTTCATAGACAGCTCATTATGGTTACACTGCAGGTTTCCTCCATGACAGCATGGATTAGACCAGCGGCCCAGGCGTTTATCTAGCACATATACATAACTCCATGGACTTACAAGCTCCCCTTTCATTTCACACCGACGACATCCATAGACAAAAGAGCATGATATCATCTAGGTACAAAGTACAAGTGCAATGTTGAAACCGTTCCCCATGACAACATAGTTCTGCTAATCCCCAACATATAAGTGCAAGCATATACAACATAGATGACACAATGGTTCAAGTTTATTAAGGTCAAGAAAATTAAAGTGTGCCATCAAGTTCGTGAGAGCTTTAATCACTAGTTTTCTCATAACAAGTTTAATTCAGAAGGTAGATAAAAACATGAATATACTTGGAGTAGCAAATGCTAATTGGTAGGTATGGTGGACTCTTTGGAATAACTTGGTTTTATTTGGATTTGGATGCATGAGTGGAACTCATACTTGGTATGGAGGCTAGCAAAAGACTGGGAGCAACCAACTAAGAGAGCAATAATGGCCATAATCATGCAGAGCGACAAAACATCATTGATCAAAGCATAAAGTGATACTACAAGTTGAAAACTAAAGGATCATAAAGGCTATGGTGACTTGGGATAGCCATAACATGGTGTGAGCATGTGCTAAGTCAACCCAAATAAAGCATCAAAGGATAATACCACAATACTATGCTTTAATATGCTAAAACAACACATGATTCTTCCAAGGCACATTAAGAAATCTCAATTGTTTATAACATGTCATGCTACAGCAAAGAATACTAATCCTAAAGCCAAAACAATATCAATCAAGGCATGACAAAGCATACGCCACAGTCAAAAACAAGCTCTCTTTACCACTTAAGCATGAACTTTCCTACTCTTTTCCAATCCAAACCAAACTATTTGAAAACCAATGTATGAAAGAGAGGCTCCAACCAATTTATTCAGCAAACTAAGCAAACCAAGCAAACAAAAAACCAAAATGAAAACGAAAAAGAAGACGCTCAAAGAACAACACAACTGTGCATAAAACAATAAAAATGAAGCGTTTGGAAGAAACCTGAGATTTTTATTGATGAAGAAGGGGATGCCTTGGGCATCCGCAAGCTTTGACGCTTGTACTTCTTGGATATTTCTTGGGGTGACACGTTTAGAATCCCCAAGCTTGAGCTTTAGTACATCCTTCATCCCATTACTCATTCCTTCCATACACCTAAATTTTTTTCCTTCATACAAAACTTCACACAATCTTTATTAGCAACATTAGTGCACTCAAGATAATAGGTCTTTAGGTTCAGTTCCAACACCAATAAAATTTCCATTAAAACACAAGCTACTGTAGCACTTCTCTCAAAAAGCTCAATTCCCCAAAAGAACTCAAAAAGGCACCAACAAGAAGCAAATGCAAATAATGGCAGAAATCTGTCAAAACAGACCAGCAGGTAAAGATGAATTTTTTCGAAGACCTTATATTGCTCAAATCGAAAAGTGTTGAACTAACTAAAGTTAGATAACAACCTGGGGAAGAAGCACAAAACTTCACGCCTCAAAAGGACGTACAAAGATTTTACACGAAATTTTAAGGTGAAGCACAGAAATCTCTTTCAGGACAACAACTTTCCCAAGCATTACTTCTCTCTCATTAGAGGTTATTATTAGCACAAAAAGCAAATAAAAAGTATAAGGAGAGGTTATTACTGAAGTAATAACTTCCAACACTCATCTAAAACTTTTGGGTTATCTCCCAATAAGTACTTTTCTTTAACGCCTTTAAGTTAGGCTTGATAGTTTGAGAAGATGCTCACATAAGAAATATGAACTGAAGTAAAAGAGAGCATGAAGAAGAAAATTCAAAACACATTTAAGTCTAACCCACTTCCTATGCAAAATAATCTTGTAAATAAACAAGTCATGAAAGTACAAAGCAATAAGCATAGGAAAGCAAAACAAGTGCAACTTCAAAATTTTCAACATAAAGAGGGGAAACTTAATATTGTTGAGACACATAAAACCATGTTTCCCTCTCTCATAATAACTTTCAGTAGCATCATGAATAAAATTAACAACATAACTATCACATAAAAAATTATTATCATGAGCCACATGCATAAAATAATTATTACTCTCCACATAAGCATAGTCATTCTTATTAATTGTGGTGGGAGCAAATTGAACAAAATAGCTATCATTATTATTCTCATCACCAGTCATAAAATATAGGAGGCATATTGTAATCATAATTAATTTTCTCCTCAATAGTAGGTGGATTGAAAATATCATACTCATCATTGTAATCATCATATATTGGAGGTTTTGTATCATCATAAGCAATAGAATAGCTATCTTCCAAAGCTAGGGAACTAAACAGATCATTTTCATAAAGATTAGCTTCCCCAAGCTTAGACTTTTCCATAGCATTAGCAATAAGGTGTCCAAAGAATTCATACTAACAACATTGCTATTAGCACGCAAATAAAGTTCCATAGGTTTTTAAATTTTCTCTTCAAACACTTCATGTCCTAACTCAAGATAAATACTATAAAGCTCTCTAATTTTGTTGTTGTTTTCCATTAAGCCTAACTAGTGAAAACAAGAAACAAAAAGACAAAATTGCAGAATCTAAAGGAAATAACTTCGAGCACTCACACCGGAGGATGTGATTACCTTAACCTTACCTCCCCGGCAACGGCGCCAGAAAATAGCTTGATGTCTACGCACTTCTATTCTTGT
This sequence comes from Avena eriantha, assembly GCA_910589775.1. Lineage (NCBI taxonomy): Eukaryota > Viridiplantae > Streptophyta > Magnoliopsida > Poales > Poaceae > Avena > Avena eriantha. The sequence goes on from OU342742.1 coordinate 213,643,529, forward strand.
AGACAGTTGTTGGGCCTCCAAGTGCAGAGGTTTGTAGAACAACAGCACGTTTTCCCTTAAGTGGATTACCCAAGGTTTATCAAACTCAGGGAGGAAGTGGTCAAAGGTATTCCCTCTCAAGCAACCCTGCAATTAAGATACAAGAAGTCTCTTGTGTCCCCAACACACCCAATACACTTGTCAAGTGTATAGGTGCACTAGTTCGGCAAAGAGATAGTGAAATACAAGTGGTATGGATAATTATAAGTGGTAAAGGTGACAGAAAATACCTTGATTGCGTGTGGTTGATGTGGAAAAAGACTAAAGGAAAACTGAAATAAAGATGGAAGCAAGCAAACATGTAACAGATCTAATTACAAATGGTGTTTCAATGCTTAGAAACAAGGCCTAGGGATCATACTTTCACTAGTGAACACTCTCATATAAATATATTCTTCTTTATAATACTACGCTGAACTACTCTCCGGTTGGACACTCTAATCGTTGGTAGGGCTATAACAGCACACCTCAAAGTTCATCTTTCCCATCTAGATAACCCCACACTGTCACCTTGAGTACTAGATGGGTCCAACAAACACCACAATTTCATAAAGACATCCAACTCCAAATATAACTCATAACAAGTATTTGTAATCTCTAGCCTAAGTGCCACCATGGTGTGCACACTGTCAACTTCACACACATGGGGAGAGCAGAGATCTATTAAAGCACTTGAGTAGCAAGGTAGATCTAATTGATTACAAAGCTCATGATCACAATATGATCATGCATAGAGAGAGAGATGAACACATAGCTACCGGTAGAACCCTTAGCCTCGAGAGAGAACTACTCCCTCCTCATCATGGGAATCAACAATGGTGATGGAGATGGTGGTGGAGATCGATGGAGATGGCTCCGGGGGCACTTCCCTGTCCCGGCAGGGTGCCGGAACAGAGACTTTCTGTCCCCTGAATCTCCTTTTTGGTGGCGGCGACGCTGCAGAACTTTTCGTGGCTAGAGGCTTGACGATTTAGGGTTTTTGCATCGGGAGGCATCTTATAGGCGAAGAGGCAAGGTCGGTGGTCGTCCAGGGGGGCCACACCACCTGGTGACGCGGCTAAGGTGGACCCGCGCCACCATATGGTGTGGCCGCCCTGTGGCCCCTCTCCGTCTTGTCTTCTGGCTCCGTGAGTCTTCCGGTAAAATATCAACTTTGGCTTTTGTCCCGTCCAATTCCGAGAATATTCATTTTCTGGCTTCCTGGAACCAAAAACAGCAGAAAACAGGCAGCTGGCACTGTGGCATCTTGTTAATAGGTTAGTCCAAGAAAGTCTATGAAAAGTACTCCAAAGTTGGAACAAAACAAAACAAAGTAGATAAAACCAAGCATGGAACATCAAAAATTATGGATACGTTAGCAACGTATCAATGACCATATGGCACCTAGATGCTATGGGCCGATGGGGTGGCCATCGGCGTACAAGTGGACGTGGCCCAGCGAGCACCTTGGCCGATGGCCTGGCCGTTGGCGTAGGGTTCTGTGTGGCCCAGCTAGTCAACATGGGCCGATGGCATTGCCATCGGCGTATGGACCAACAAGAGATGGAGGGGCGAACACGTGGCCTGCTAGGCCGACGGTGAAGCCGTCGGCGTATAGAGGATGGAGATGAGGGACGTTACCTACACCAAGTGGGCCCCGTGAAGCCTACGCCAATGGTGCGTACACCGACGGCTCTAACTTTCCATCGGCCTAGGTGATACGCCGACGGTTTATCGTATGCCGACGGTATGCTCGTATACGCCTATGGGGTACTACGCCGACGGCCACCGTCGGCGAAGCCTACGCCGACGGGGCCCGGTAGTCGGTGCTTACAGCGTTTCCTATAGTGCATATCACATACAAATATGAAATGCATATGAACTAAAATGTGAAAATTATTAATTGTACAATACAACAATAATTTAAATTACAATAATTGTTCAAATCAAAACAATAATCTAATACAAGAATAGTCCCAAATCCAAATAATGGTCCTAATCACACATGGGCGAGTAAAAATTGAAATGAATAAAAGTGACAACCAACTGCCCATGAAGCTGCTCAATGAGATCATGCTGAAACTGGTCGTGCGTGTTGTAGTCATCAATCTCTTGGTAAGTCTGAAGAAATGCTTGGATACGATCTTGATTTCTAGTTGATCGTCACTTCTTTCTCTTCCCGTCCTCGCACTCCTTCACGACAAGAACGACCAGCAACATTTGCCGTCGGTGGCTGTCAAGCAACATCTCAATGTCCGAGTCTTTGGACGATGACGAGTCATCAAACAAAAATTGTTCCCATGGGCTTAAATCTATCTACAAATCACGCAGAAATTCGGAAAAAATCGCGCATAAAATCAACCAAGATGCACACAAAATCGCAAGGAGAAGAGAGGAATTTACCGAAGTGATGCATTAAGGCCAAAGCGCGTGGCATAGCCGGTCCATGGTGGGGGCGATGTCGTGCCGCTTCCTCAAGCCGGCGGCCTCGAGCTATGTGCGGGATCCATGGTGGCCGCGTCTGCTCGCATCTCTGCCGTGAGCGAGATCTCCATCACGCAATGGTTGCTGACCTGTCACGGGTGGGAAATGGTGGCGGTGAGCGGCTGGTGCCTTCTGCGTAGCTAGAATCGACAAAGCGTGGCCACAATCGAGGGCGGCGTATGGCAGCGAGGCGACAGTTGGCGGCGGAAGCACGAGGAAAGAAGTAGCATGCAGGCTGAAATGTCCCTCCTACCAAGGGTTTCCGCGCGATAGAGGGCATTGTCGGGTCGGCCACCAAACCCTCGTATATGCAGGGTGGGTGGGATTTTTTCCCCTAGTTTTTAAAAAGGATATAGCCTCGTATGCGGTGTCTGGTCGAGACACTTTTTCCGTCTGAAATGGTAAACCAACAATTATTTTGAGGACCCTCGTTTTATAAGGAGTCTGCTAGATACTCTAATGAAGCCCCATGGCTAACGGTATAGTGTGTTGGGAATACCAGTTCAAGGTTACATCATGCCGGGCTTAGCAGCTAGAGTTTTAACAACAAAAGACCCGTAGGAAAAAGGTATCAGAGTTCACTAAGCATGGAATTAATCTTGCGGGTGGGGCGAACACGTCTCTTCATATGAAGTCTTCAGTAGTTGGATCACCTCTTCTAGGAGAATGAGAAATCCAGGCTTAATGAGCAGTCTCCATTGCTACAATAAGATCAAGACTCGGTAAGTACATGAAGCAGGTTGCCTAGGGAATTTAGCTTCGATAGTAAACTTGTTCCTTGTTGTCCATATCCCCAGCTAATGACAGCGAACAAAATCCAAAGAGCGTGTCTAGTTTTTCCAGATAAATCAAGAAAAATTACGAAGAAACCTGCAAAGCTAGAGGGATTCCAGTTCCAAGTGCATGTATGCCCTCGTGTGTGGTTTTGATAATTAATGACAATCTCTATGGACTAACCTTTGGTTTGAGCTACACTTGTATATTTTGTCCATTGGCATTCTTGTAGACTATAGGTTGGTTTCAAGGTAAAAAGGGAGAAGAAGATGATGATAATGATAATGATGAAGAGTGTCTTGAAGAAGAAGATAAAGTTCCTCATGTGTATCTTCAAGATATCATCCTAATGAAGAAAGAAGAAATAGAGTGCAAGATCAAGATGAGCCATCTCGAAGTGATCATACGCTTGGAGCTTGCCGCCATCATGGTGATCATGGATATGCGAAGATATGCCCAATGAAGAGATTCTCCCATAGGTGTATGGGGAAGAAATTTGTAAGTCTTCATCAAGAAAGCGCAAGAGAACTCTATCAAGAAAGGTGTTCCAACTTGAGAAGATCAAGATCATCATCGTCAAGCTCAATTGGAATGCGTAAGCCAAAGGTATGTTCTTGATAGCCTTTCCTTTTGTTGGTCTCTTGTAGTTAGTTTGGAGGCCAGGTTTAGGATAGATAATCGTACTATCAAGAGAGGCTCTCTAATGAGTAGGCTCGATCGTTTCCTTTGGAGAGAGCTCAAACTTTTGCATTCTTGCATCATATTTCTTGCTTGTTATTTGGATCTTATCCATGTGAGGTACTAGAGCCTGTGGTTATTTTTATAACAAGATCTAGTTTATCAAAAATGGCTTTCAGAAGAATATCTTATTGCGTTTTTGATACTACAGTTTTCACCAGCTCTTCACCTTGGGACGTTCTAAAGTTTATTGAACTTTTAGTTTTACCATTTTCTAGAATAAAAAAGGAAAAGGGAGATGGACCGACCAAACTAATCCAGACTGGATCTGGGGGTATTTGGCCCACACTTCCTACAATCCGGTTTGCCTGACCGGAGTGGTCCTGGTGGGCTGACCCACCCATGCGTCGCTGCCTTTCTCCCAGCCAGCCCACCTGGAATGGTCCGGCCCCTCCCACCCACACGCGGTGTTGCTGCTTCGCTACGGCCTGCCTCCACTGATAGGCCAGCCCACTCGCACGTGTTGTCGGTTGCTCGGGCGCCTAGCTACTGCCCGCCCTGCCTGGGCTAGCTGCCTCTCACCCAGGCTATGGGCCATAGTGGTCCGGTTGGGCCGGCCACTCCTAGGACGCGCACCAGCTGCTTGTGCTCAATTTTGCATTTTCCCTTGGTATAAAAATACCCCTTCTTCTTCCTTGCAAAGTTGCTTGCTCTCTGTACTTCCTTTATTGTTTTCCTCTCAAAAGCTTGCAAATCCCCTACCTCCCTTCCATAAATCTTGAATCTTTTTGAGGGATTTTAAAGAGGAGATCTTAGATCTACAACTCCACCAATCCATCTCTCATATATTTGAGGGGAACATCTTGAAATCTACATCTTGGGTTTATTTTGTGGATTTCATGTTGTGTTCTTCCTCTCTTATTCCCGCAATAGCTTTTGTAGTTTTGGTGGAATTTGAGAGAGAAGGATTTGAGCATGTGTGTTCTTGCCATTTGATACATTGCAAACATATCCATAATTTTTGATGTTACATGCTTGGTTTTATCTACTTTCTTATGTTTTATCCATACTTTGGAGTAATTTCTATACACTTTCTTGGACTAACCTATTAACAAGATGCCACAGTGCCAGCTGTTTGTTTTCTGCTGTTTTTAGGTTAGCTAGATGGCTGGTTCTTCTCCTTTGTGATATCATGTTTAGATCTTGTGAGCTCCGTTCATGATCAAGATCATCTATTTGTAATCATACATGTTGTGTTTGCGGGGATCCGATGGATATTGAGATGCTATTTCAGGTTGATTATTGATTCTATCATTTCTTTGTTATTTGTGATCTTGCATGCTTTCCATTGTTAATAGCTATCTTGGCCAAGTAGATGCTAGCAACTCCAAGAGTAAGTATTTATGCTTGATAGTGGGTTCATGCCTCTAGTAATCTGGGGAAGTGACAGAAATCTCTAAGGTACTAGATGTGATGTTCCTACTAGTAATCTGGAAAAGTCAGAAAATGAATATTCTCGGAATTGGACGGTACAAAAGCCAAAGTCAGTTTTTCACCGAGGGGGACACGGAGCCAGAATACGAGACGGAGAGGGGCCAGAGGGCGGCCACACCACCTAGCCACGTGGGCCATGCCTAGCCGCGCCAGGGGGTGGAGTGGCCAGCCCAGGCAACCTTTCAGCCTCCCCTTTCGCCTATAAGATGCCTCCGATACAGAAACCCTAAGTACCTGATCAAAATTCCACGAAAGAGTCTGTAGCTGCTGTCATCTCCATCCCTAGATCGGGAGGGATCTGAAGTTCTTCCCGGCACCCTGCTGGAGAGCGGAATTCACCCTGGCGGCCTTCTTTATCACCATGAAAGCCTCCGGTGTAATGCGTGAGTAGTTCAGCCTTGGACTACGGGTCCATGTAGTAGCTAGATGGCTGGTTCTTCTCCTTTGTGCTATCATGTTTAGATCTTGTGAGCTCCGTTCATGATCAAGATCATCTATTTGTAATCATACATGTCGTGTTTGCGAGGATCCGATGGATATTGATATGCTATTTCAGATTGATTATTGATTCTATCATGTCTTTGTTATTTGTGATCTTGCATGCTTTCCATTGTTAATAGCTATCTTGGCCAAGTAGATGCTAGAAACTCCAAGAGTTAGTATTTATGCTCGATAGTGGGTTCATGCCTCTAGTAATCTGGGGAAGTGATAGAAATCTCTAAGGTACTAGATGTGTTGTTGCTACTAGGGAGAAAACAACAATCCTTTGTTCATAGAACAATTGTATTGTTTACTTTACATGCAATGCATAATGCAATTATCTGTTGCTTGTAACTTAATACTAGAGGGGGTTCGGATGATAACCTGAAGGTGGATTATTATTCATAGATGCAATTGGATTATGGTCTATGTATAATGTTGTAATGCCCAATCAAATCTCAAAGGAGTCAAGATGATTAGTATATGCTTGTATGCTTTCTCGATGTTTGTCAATTGCCCCGCTGTAATTTGTTCACCCAACATGTTATCTATCTTAAGGAGAGCCACCACTAGTGAACTATGGACCCCGGTCCTTTCTTTTACCATCAATCTACAATCAACTGTTTACTATTTTCTGTTTACTTTCTGCAAACTATTACTTTATTTCACACAATACGTTTAATCCTTTGTTTTCAGCAAAACTGGTGAGATTGACAACCTCACTGTGAGTTGGGGACAGAGTTATGTGGTTGTGTTGTGCAGGTTTCCACGTTGCTGCTAGCGCCGGTAGTGCGCCCTGCCAAAGTCCAGCTAGCAACCCCTTAGAGGTGTTTCCTTGCTCCTACTGGTTTGATAAACCTTGGTTTCATAACTGAGGGAAACCTTAATGTTGTGCTCATCATCATTCCTCTTGGGGTTCCCCAACGAGCTTGTTAATACACGAGTCAGCAAGTATATTTTCTGGCGCCGTTGCCAGGGAGTCAAGGACATCTTCACAAGGGGATTCCCTCATAACCAATCTCTTTACTTTGTTATTTTTGTTTTGCTTAGTTTATTTCTTGCTTTGTTTACTTGTTTCTTTATCAAAAACACACAAAAATTAGTTTTACTAGTTTGCTTTCTTTATGAAAAACACAAAAAAATGACAAATCTTGAAAAGACTAAGTTGTGTGACTTCACTAGCACCAACAACAATGATTTCATGTGCACACCTATTGCTCCACATGTTCCTGAAGCTACTTTCTTTGAAATTAAACCTGATTTACTCAATCTTGTTATGAGAGAACAATTTTCTGGTATTGGTAATGAAGATGCTATTGCTCATCTAAATAACTTTGTTGAACTTTGTGTGATGCAAAAGCATAGGGATATAGATGGAGATATTATTAAGCTTAAATTGTTTCCTTTCTCTTTGAGAGGAAAAGCTAAAGAATGGTTGAATTCCCTAACTAGGAATAGTATTGATTCTTGGACTAAATGCAAAGATGCTTTCATTGGAAAATACTATCCTCCTACTAAGATTATATCTATGAGAAGTGAAATAATGAAGTTTAAACAATCTTATAATGAACATGTTGCTCAAGCTTGGGAAAGAATGAAATCTTTGGTAAAGAATATACCCACTAATGGACTGACTGTTTGGATGATTATCCAAACCTTTTATGCAGGATTGAACTATTCTTCAAGAAATCTATTGTATTCTGCTGCTAGAGGTACCTTTATGACCATTACTTTGGGTGCTGCAACAAAGCTTCTGGATAATATGATGGTTAACTATTCTGAATGGCATACTAAAAGAGCTCCACAAGGTTAAAAAGGTAAATTTTGTTGAGGAAACCTCCTCCTTGAGTGATAAAATTGATGTTATTATGTCTATGCTTGTTAATGGGAAAGCTCATATTGATCCAAATCATGTTCCCTTAGCCTCTTTGGTTCAAGAAGAGCAAGTTGATGTGAACTTTATAAGAAATTATAATTTTGGCAACAATGCTTATGGTAATAACAATTATAGGTCTTACCCTCCTAATAATACTTATGGTTACAATGGAAAATCTGGAACACTAATACATTGCAAATGTATCTATAATTTTTGATGTTCCATGCTTGGTTTATATCTACTTTCTTATGTTTTGTCCACACTTTGGAGTATTTTTATACACTTTCTGAGACTAACCTATTAACAAGATGCCACAGTGCCAGTTGCATGTTTTCTGTTGTTTTTGGTTCTAGGAAAGTCAGAAAATTAATATTCTCAGAATTGGACCGGACAAAAGCCAAAGTTGCTATTTTTCCTGGAGCAACACGGAAACACGAAGCAGAGACGGAGTAGGGCACCATGCTAGCCACACCATATGGTGGCACGGGCTAGTCCTGGCCGCGCCACCAGGTGGTGTGGGCCCCAGGGCCACCCATCGACCTTGCCCCTTCGCCTACAAGAAGCCTCCCGATGCATAAACCCTAGATTGTCAAGCCTCTAGCCACGAAAAGTTCTGCAGCGTCGCCGCCACCAAAAAGGAGATTCAGGGGACAGAAAGTCTCTGTTCCGGCACCCTGCCGGGACAGGGAAGTGCCCCCGGAGCCATCTCCATCGATCTCCACCACCATCTCCATCACCATTGTTGATTCCCATGATGAGGAGGGAGTAGTTCTCTCTCGAGGCTAAGGGTTCTACCGGTAGCTATGTGTTCATCTCTCTCTCTATGCATGATCATATTGTGATCATGAGCTTTGTAATCAATTAGATCTACCTTGCTACTCAAGTGCTTTAATAGATCTCTGCTCTCCCCATGTGTGTGAAGTTGACAGTGTGCACACCATGGTGGCACTTAGGCTAGAGATTACAAATACTTGTTATGAGTTATATTTGGAGTTGGATGTCTTTATGAAATTGTGGTGTTTGTTGGACCCATCTAGTACTCAAGGTGACAGTGTGGGGTTATCTAGATGGGAAAGATGAACTTTGAGGTGTGCTGTTATAGCCCTACCAACGATTAGAGTGTCCAACCGGAGAGTAGTTCAGCGTAGTATTATAAAGAAGAATATATTTATATGAGAGTGTTCACTAGTGAAAGTATGATCCCTAGGCCTTGTTTCTAAGCATTGAAACACCGTTTGCAATTAGATATGTTACATGTTTGCTTGCTTCCATCTTTATTTCAGTTTTCCTTTAGACTTCTCCCACATCAACCACACGCCATCAAGCTATTTTCTATCACTGTTACCACTTATAAAATTATCCATACCACTTGTCTTTCACTATGTCTTCGCCGAACTAGTGCACCTATACACCTGACAACTGTATTGGGTGTGTTGGGGACACAAGAGACTTCTTGTATCTTGATTGCAGGGTTGCTTGAGAGGGGATACCTTTGACCACTTCCTCCCTGAGTTCGATAAACCTTGGGTAATCCACTTAAGGGAAAACTTGCTGTTGTTCTACAAACCTCTGCACTTGGTGGCCCAACAACTATCTACGAGAATAGAAGTGCGTAGACAACAAGCTATTTTCTGGCATCGTTGCCGGGGAGGTAAGGTAAAAGGTACTCACATCCTCCGGTGTGAGTGCTCGAAGTTATTTCCTTTAGATTCTGCAATTTGTATTTTTGTTTCTTGTTTTTATTTTCACTAGTTAGGCTTAATGGAAAACAACAACAAAATTAGAGAGCTTTATAGTATTTATCTTGAGTTAGGACATGAAGTGTTTGAAGAGAAAATTAAAAAACCTATGGAACTTTATTTGCATGCTAATAGCAATGTTGTTAGTATGAATTCTTTGGACACCATTATTGCTAATGCTATGGAAAAGTCTAAGCTTGGGGAAGCTAGTTTTTATGAAAATGATCTTTTTAGTTCCCCATCTTTGGAAGATAGCTATTCTATTGCTTATGATGATACAAAACCTCCAATATATGATGATTACAATCATGAATATGTTATTTTCAGTCCACCTACTATTGAGGAGAAAATTAATTGTGATTACAATATGCCTCCTATATTTGATGATTATGGTGATGACAATAATAATGATAGCTATTTTGTTGAATTTTCTCCCACTACAATTAATAAAACTAACTCTGCTTATGTGGAGAGTAATAATTATTATATGCATGTGGCTCATGATAAAAATGTTTTATGTGATAGTTATATTGTTAATTTTATTCATGATGCTACTGAAAGTTATTATGAGAGAAGGAAACATGGTTTTATTCATCTCAATAATATTAAGTTTCCCTTCTTTATGTTGAAATTTTTGAAGTTGCACTTGTTTTGCTTTCCTATGCTTGTTGCTTTGTGCTTTCATGACTTGTTTCTTTACAAGATTATTTTGCATAGGAAGTGGGTTAGACTTAAATGTGCTTTGAATTTGTTTCTTGATGCTCTCTTTTACTTCAATTCATATTTCTTATGTGAGCATCTTCTCAAACTATCAAGCCTAACTTAAAGGCGTTAAAGAAAATTACTTATTGGAAGATAACCCAAAAGTTTTAGATGAGTCTTGGAAGTTATTACTTCAGTAATAACCGCTCCTTATCCTTTTTATTTGCTTTTTGTGCCAAGAGTAACCTCTAATGAGAGAGAAGTAATGATTGGGAAAGTTGCTGTCCCGAAACAGATTTCTGTGCTCCACCGTAAAAATTCTTGTAAAATCTATGTATGTCGTTTTGAGGCGTGAACTTTTGTGCTGCTGCCACAGGTTGTTATCTAACTTTTGTTAGTTCAACACTTTTTGATTTGAGTAGCAGAAGGTCTTCGAAAAAATTGGTTTTTACCTGCTGGTCTGTTTTGACAGATTTCTGCCATTATTTGCATTTGCTTCTTGTTGGTTCCTTTTTGAGTTCTTTTGGGGAATTGAGCTTTTTGAGGGAAGTGATACAGTAGCTTGTGTTTTAATGAAAGTTTTATTGGTGTTTGAACTGAACCTAAAGACTTATTATCTTGAGTGCACTAATGCTGCTAATAAAGATTGTGTGAAGTTTTGTATGAAGGAAAAAATTTCAGGTGTATGGAGAGAATGATGTAATGAGATGAAGAATGGACTAAAGCACAAGATTGGGGATTCCACCCCGTGTCACCCCAAGAAATATTCAAGAGGTACAAGTGTCAAAGCTTGGGGATGCCCAAGGCATCCCCTTCTTCATCAATAAAAATCCCAGGTTTCTTCCAAACACTTCATTTTTATTGTTTCATGCACAGTTGTGTTGTTCTTGGAGCGTCTTCTTTTTGGTTTTTCATTTGCTTAGTTTTCTTAGTTTGCGGAATAAATTGGTTGGACTCTCTCTTTCATGCATTGGTTTTCAAATTAGTTTGGTTTGGATTGGAAAAGAGTCGGAAAGTTCATGCTTAGGTGGTAAAGAGAGCTTGTTTTTGACTGTGGCCTATGCTTTGTCATGTCATGCTTGATATTGTTTTGGATTTATGCTTAGTTATCTTTGCTGTAGCATGGCATGTTATAAACAATTGAGATTGCTTAATGTGCCTTTGAAAAATCATGTGTTGTTTTAGCATATTAAAGCATAGTATTGTGGTATTCTCCTTTGATGCTTTATTTGGGTTGAATTGGCGCATGCTCACACCATGTTATGACTATCCCAAGTCACCATAGACTTTGTTATCCTTTAGTTTTCGACTTGTAATATCACTTTATGCTTTGATTAATGATGTTTTGTCGCTCTGCATGATTATGGCCATTATTGCTCTCTTAGTTTGTCGCTCCCAGTCTTTTGCTAGCCTCCATAACCAAGTATGAGTTCCACTCATGCATCCAACTCCTAAAACCAAGTTATTCCAAAGAGTCCAATATATCTACCTATTAGCATTTGCCATTTTCTGCATTTGCTTCTTGTTGGTTCCTTTTTGAGTTCTTTTGGGGAATTGAGATTTTTCAGGGAAGTGCTATAGTAGCTTGTGTCCTAATGGAAGTTTATTTGGTGCTAGAACTGAACCTTAAGACTTATTATCTTGAGTGCACTAATGTTGCTAATAAAGATTGTGTGAAGTTTTGTATGAAGGAAAAATTTCAGGTATATGGAAGGAATGAGTAATGAGATGAAGGCTGGACTAAAGCTCAAGCTTGGGGATGCCACGCGTGTCACCCCAAGAAATATCCAAGAAGTACAAGCGTCAAAGCTTGGGGATGCCCAAGGCATCCCCTTCTTCATCAATAAAAATTCTAGGTTTCTTCCAAACGCTTCATTTTTATTGTTTCATGCACGGTTGTGTTGTTCTTGGAGCGTCTTCTTCTTTGTTTTTGTTTTGGTTTTTAGTTTTCTTTAGTTTGCTTAGTTTTCTGAATAAATTGGTTGGACCCCCTCTTTCGTACATTAGTTTGAAAATAGTTTGGTTTGGTTTGGAAAAGAGTAGGAAAGTTCATACTTATGTGGTAAAAAGAGCTCGTTTTTGACTGTGGCCTATGATTTGTCATGCCATGCTTGATATTTTTTTGGCTTTATGCTTAGTATTCTTTGTTGTAGCATGACTTGTTATAAACAATTGATATTTCTTAATGTGCCTTGGATGAATCATGCGTTGTTTTAGCATATTAAAGCATAGTATTGTGGTATTCTCCTTTGATGCTTTATTTAGGTTGAGTTGGCGCATGCTCACACCATGTTATGACTATCTCAAGTCACCATAGCCTTTATGATCCTTTAGTTTTCAACTTGTAGTATCACTTTATGCTTTGATCAATAATGTTTTGTCGCTCTGCATGATTATGGCCATTATTGCTCTCTTAGTTTATCGCTCCCAGTCTTTTGCTAGCCTCCACAACAAAGTATGAGTTCCACTCATGCATCCAACTCCCTAAACCAAGTTATTCCAAAGAGTCCACCATACCTACCTACTAGATTATGCTATTCCAAGTATATTCATGCTTTTGTTTACCTTCCAAATTAAACTTGTTATGAGAAAACTAGTGATTAAAGCTCTCACGAACTTGATGGCACACTTTACTTTCTTGCCCTTAATAAACTTGAACCATTGCGTCCATCTTTGTTGCGTATATGCTTGCACTTTATAAGTTGAAGTTAGCAGAACCATGTATCATGGGGAACGCTTTCAACATTGCACTTGTACATTGTACCCCGTTGATATCATGTTCTTTTTCTTATGGATCCCGGCGATGTGAAATAAAAGGGGAACTTGTAAGATCATGGAGTGTGTATGTGTGTTAGAGAAACGCATGGGCCGCTAGCCTAAGCCATGCCTAATCATGGGGGAAACTTGCAGCATAACCATAATGAGCACTCTATGAAGCATCCTCAATAAAACCTATGCAAATAGCAAATAAAAAGTTCGGTGAGATGCACATAGTCTGCTTGCCTTGTCATTTTGATTATGGGATAGCTCTTGTATCATGTGCAAGGGGTACCCCATTGGCGGTTCTTTATGATACATATGTACTTACAATGACAAGATTTTACTTGTGACTGAAGTTGAGTAGCATGAGGTTCGGTCTTCATAAGTAAGAGGCATGAGACTTCGGCTTATAACTTGTCAAGCATATCCTCTTAGTTGTGTCACTTTAACCTTAATCACCTAAAGATGATTATGATAGGGGCAATGAGAGATGAAAGCTAATAAGTACCATAATTTTTGGAAGCTCTTTATGAAACTTGAATCTCTGCTTCCTTCTATGAAGGCCTTTCTTTTACTTTTATGTTGAGTCTCCACCTTATATCTTTATGCACCTACTTTGAGAGCATAGTGGCCATTCTTAGTTCTATGTGCATTGTCCCAAGACTTGTTGATTGATGCATAACTTCTATATTGCTTGTCCTTAAACTACTTGTATCTAGTCACTCTTATGAACTTTGAAGGTGTCCTATGCATTTATATTTGCTACTCTATGAGGGACAAGCTGAATGCCACCATGCTATGCTTTCTTTATGTGAAACAAACAAACATCTTGCAAAGCATTATTATTCATGAATCTTTTGTTTATGCCTTTTCATGTTGCAACATAGTTGTTATGCCTTATTGTTAGAACTTTATCTTTCAGGTTATGTTGAAGTACTATGATCCCAGCTATGAATGTTTTACAAATACTTTGATCAAGTTTATGATGGTGCATGTCACCTCAACACTTATTCTTTCTTTTTATCACTTACCTACTCGAGGACGAGCAAGAGTTAAGCTTGAGGGGTGTTGATACGTTGCAAACGTATCCATAATTTTTGACGTTCCATGCTTGGTTTTATCTACTTTCTTATGTTTTGTCCACACTTTAGAGTACTTTCTATACACTTTCTTGGACTAACCTATTAACAAGATGCCACAGTGCCAGTTGCCTGTTTTCTGCTATTTTTGGTTCCAGAAAAGTCAGAAAATGAATATTCTCGGAATTGGACGGGACAAAACCCAAAGTCAGTTTTTCACCGAGGGGTACACGGAGCCAAAATACGGGACGGGGAGGGGCCAGAGGGCGGCCACACCACCTGGCCGCGCGGGCCAGGCTTGGCCGCACCAGGGGGTGGTGTGGCCAGCCCAGGCACCCCCTCGGCCTCCCCTTTTGCCTATAAGATGCCTCCGATACAGAAACCCTAAGTATTTGATCAAAATTCGACGAAAGAGTCTGTAGCCGCCGTCATCTCCATCCCTAGATTGGGAGGGATCTGAAGCTCTTTTCGGCACCCTGCCAGAGAGGGGAATTCACCCTGGAGGCCTTCTTCATCACCATGCAAGCCTCTGGTGTGATGCGTGAGTAGTTCATCCTTGGACTATAGGTCCATGTAGTAGCTAGATGGCTGGTTCTTCTCCTTTGCGCTATCATGTTTAGATCTTGTGAGCTCCGTTCATGATCAAGATCATCTATTTGTAATTATACATGTTGTGTTTGCGGGGATCTGATGGATATAGAGATGCTATTTCAGATTGATTATTGATTCTATCATGTCTTTGTTATTTATTTGTGATCTTGCATGCTTTCCGTTGTTAATAGCTATCTTGGCCAAGTAGATGCTAGGAACTCCAAGAGTTGGTATTTATGCTCGATAGTGGGTTCATGCCTCTAGTAATTTGGGGAAGTGACATATATCTCTAAGGTACTAGATGTGTTGTTGCTACTAGGGAGAAAACAACAATCCTTTGTTCATAGAACAATCATATTGTTTACTTTACACGCAATGCGTAATGCAATTATCTGTTGCTGGCAACTTTATACTGGAGGGGGTTCGAATGATAACCTGAAGGTGGATTATTAGTCATAGATGTAGTTGGATTACGGTCTATGTATAATGTTGTAATGCCCAATCAAATATATGCTTGTATGCTTTCTCGATGTTTGTCAATTGCCCCGCTGTAATTTGTTCACCCAACATGTTATCTATCTTAAGGAGAGCCACCACTAGTGAACTATGGACCCCGGTCCTTTCTTTTACCATCAATCTACAATCAATTGTTTACTGTTTTATGTTTACTTTCTACAAACTATTACGTTCTTCGACACAATATGTTTAATCCTTTGTTTTCAGCAAAATCGGTGAGATTGATAACCTCACTGTAAGTTGGGGTCAGAGCTATGTGGTTGTGTTGTGTAGGTTTCCACGTTGCTGCTGGCGCTGATAGTGCGCCCTGCCAAAGTCCAGCTAGCAACACCTTGGAGGTGTTTCCTTGCTCCTACTGGTTCGATAAACCTTGGTTTCATAACTAAGGGAAAACTTACTGATGTGCTCATCATACCTTCCTCTTGGGGTTCCCCAACGAGCTCGTTAATACACGAGTCAGCACCATTGCATTAGGTGCATCGGTTTGAGTTCTCTATAGTGAATCGATGAGTAAAATATTATGGGATTGTTACTCTTGAGTTCTTGGAACCCTATGTGGTTGTGTGGTAGTGGTGGTGTTCTCTTGGGGCCTCCAATTAAGTTGTGGAGATTCCTCAAACTAGAGGCATCTGTGATGATTCTTGGGAGCCTCCAATTGATTTGTGGAGATTGCACCAAGCTTGTACGGGTTTGGTGACCGCCCTCAAGTGTTTCATAGTGTATTGAGTGCCCATTTTTTGTGGTGTGCACTTAGGAGAATAAGCTGAGCCTTCTATGGCATCAGTGAGCAGTGTGCCTCTGCATCTTGGGGTGAGGCCTTGTGTGGTGTTGATTAAGCATGAAGCCACCACACCTCAAGATGAGCCATTTGTGGTGTTCAGGGAGAATTTTGTCATTGCACCTCTCCAATAGAGTCGTAGCTTCTTTGGACGTGAACTTCAGGATAGAATAATTGTCTCTGTATTCATCAATTATCTCTATACCCGTGCCTTTTACTTATTCCCTTTACATTGTGATAGTCATCGTTCTTGAAGTAATTTATCTTGCTATCACCTTATTGCTTGTCTTGATTAGCATAGATTATTAGTGCACTTATTTGAACCTAGTGAATTTAGGTTTTATGCTTGATAAATTAAACACTACTTTTATTTCGCATTTATTAGCGGGAAATCTATTCTCAGAATGATCGCTAGTTGTCCAAACTGGTAGGAAGTGTGAACATGCTGTCAGCCAGCTTAGTATCAAATTGGAAATTTAAAATGTTTTGTAGATCAAATAGTTTGTCCGATTTAGGATCCATTTTCACCATTGGACTAGTCGCGACTAGATCTTCAAAACTAGATACCATGTTGGTATGTTTCGATGAATTTTTTTGAGACCATATAGGTATCCACCCCTAATACGTGAATTATCTATGTCATAATATATAAGTTATCCATCCTGTAACACATAAGCTAACCACCATATAAACATGTTGGGTAGAAACGTTCTTCCATACGTGTTGATCAAGTTTAGTTCGAATGCGGTAGCCTAGGTGTTAGGGTACCGAGACTTTAACGTTATTGATGCGTTAGCATCGACGAGCGATAAAGACTCGGTATCCTAACACCCTTCGAGACTTCATCACCGTACGCCACGGTGGCGGCAACGGGCGATGAAGCCGAGCCACTAGACTACTGGTTGCGCGTTACGTTTGTTCACAACGACATAGGGTGGTGGGTGGTAGACATAAGACCACATTTGTTATATCATATGCAAAAAGAGTTTGGGTTTAATTTCTTAAAAAATTATACTTGATGTTTGACGCGGTAGTCTTTCGAGGTTGATTCCTGCGTACGCCGCAAGAGCGGCGATAGATGATGAAGCCGAGCCGTTAGAACAACTTTTATATTCTATCTATGAGTAAATTTTTATAGTGATGGATAACTTACATGTTATTTGATGAGTAACTTACATATTGAAGGCTGGATAACTCTCGTATTAGTGGTAGATAACTTTTGGGGCAAACAAAGTCGTGTTACCCACCCTTAACACATGACTTATCCATATCATAGTACTTAAGTTATCCATCCTGATACATATAAGTTACCCATCATATAAATGGGTTGAGTAGAGATGTTTTCATATTTCTCATGTGGGTAACTTTTTATTTTTTCGTCTCATAAAATCTCGGTTGTCCCATGTATTTTAGATTAATTAATTAAACGTGAGTTATAAGCTAGTTTAAGGTGTTAGGGTATCAAGACTTCGTTGCCATCGATGCGTTAGCATCGATGAGTGATGAATACTCGGTGCCCTAACACACTTCAAGGCTTCATCACCCGTACACCGAGATAGCGATGACAAACGATGAAGTCGAGCCGTTAGACTACTGCTTACGTGTTATGTTTGTTCACTATGACTTAGTGTGGTGGGTGGGTGGGGTGTAAGATCCCATTTATTATGTTGTATGCAAAATAAACTTAGATTTAGTTTCTTTAAAAAAAATATGTTTGATGTTTGATGCAGTAGCCATTCGAGGTTGAGTAGCCCGTATGTCGCGAGAGCAGCGACGAGCGACAAAGCAGAGCCGCTCTTGATTATTAAGTAGAGCTAGCTCTGCTGGCATAACTCTAGGTACTTCTGTTGATGAGATTGAAAATAATATAAATGTCCTTAAAGAAATGGAAACTAGTAGGTTGATCACTTCCCATTGTAATCATCCTGATATGTTCCAACCTAGTAATCTTGATGTCACTATGGAAGATATAGATGGGGATTGCCTAACCATCTATGGTTTAATGGATTTGTGTCCTGAGGATCACATTAGTGACTGTCAGGTAGAGAAGGAACCTTGGATTGAGGTCTCCTCTAAGAGAAATAGTAGAAAGAAACCGAATTTTGATCATGGTAGTTGCTCTAATCTAGAACCCTAGGGGCCTCAATAGGCCTGACACACTTACCAGAGTGCATGATCTTATTAGAGAGACATGTCCTAATATTATTAGTTTCTTTGAGTCAAAAAAGTGGATTTTACCCCTTTCCAACTCAAGCAATTAGATCCTAGTGGTAAATATATATGGAATTGATTACCTGCTAATAATACTACTGGGGGAATATTGGCAGGTATTAGTGAGGATATGTTTGAAGTCTTGTCTTGGAGCATTCGTACTTATACTATTTCTGTTCTGATTAAGAGTTTGAAAGATAGTGTTTTATGGAGGTTTACTGCAGTATATGGTTCCTCCTATGATGAGCATAAGTTGGAATTTATAAATGAGTTACATAATGTTTACTCCTCTTAGAGTGGGCCTACATTAGTAGGTGCAGATTTTAATCTCATTAGAGGAAGCCGTGAGAAAAATACTGGCAACATCAACCAACATTGGGCTAATCTTTTTAATGATTGGATTAATAAATTTGGTTTAATGGAAATTAAAAATGTTGGTAGAAATTTTACTTGGGCTAATAATCAGGACAATTTGATTATTGCCTTGCTGGATAGAGTGTTTGTCTCTACTTGCTGGGACGATATGTTTCCAGCTAGTAATGTCAGGACTAAACCTAGAGTGGGGAGTGACCATACCCCCATTAATTGTGGACACGGAGGCGTTAACTGTACCCAAGACCAAACAGTTTTGTTTTGAGAAATGGTGGTTGAATGTAGATGGTTTTGATCAGTTTGTTTCTAAAATTTGGCCTGTGCCTAGTTCTTATGTTAAAGCTATAGACTGGTGGAAATTCAATATTAGGAACCTTAGGAGAGGGTTGAAAGGGTGGAATGCCAATAGGGAATCTACTAAAAATAAGTTAAAGCAAAAGCTAGTAGTTGAATATATGTAACACCCTCAAATCGGCCCTATGCAAGTTTTAGCCCTTTCCGCCAAACCCGCATAGAAACGATTCAAGGACGCCCACCAGGCACTTTCGTGCGGGTGGAAACGAAGTAATACCATTACACAACAGTCCTCGATGGGACCCACAGAACAGATATATATATACATCAGTGACTCAACGAGTCAAGAATACAGATATAATATACAAAGATCCAAATCACCTTGAAAACGATAGAGCGCCCGGCTACGGACAAGATGCAAATGGGGCTAAGAGCCCTGAAGAATAACCAATGGCGTCCATAACCCTGCCCAAGCCAAGCCGGAAGGGTAACCCTGCTAACGACGGCGATCTCAAACCTGCTAAAACAAAAGGGGTGCCGACAAACGGCAAAGGAAAAAGAGGAGCGTCAGTACTGAGGCCAGTACACGGCGAGGCTAGAATTCGGCGGCTCTCGCCTACATAGGTATGGTGGGCTGAAGCGGCAGCGCAGCGGCACTAAACAACCTATAGAGACTCAATACAACTGGCGTTTATCATAGAGGGATAAGAAAGACCTATTCGGATCCAACCTGAAGCTAACACCAAACAAACCCATCCTGGTATTTTCCCCCTGAGACCAAACGAGGAAGTCGGACCAAGGAACTCACACAGTTGGTAATTTTACTCGTTCCGTTATAGTTGCAGCAATTACTAATCAGATATAGATATTAGGTGTCATCCTGAGAGCATAAGTAGTGGCCAGTTTTAGTTAATATCTCGTTGTAGTTGGAACAGTTACTAGTCAGATATAAATGTCCTGAGGAATCCCAAACCCAATAGTTGTTGACACTTTTATCACATTCCATTGGAGTTGTATTACTTACTAGGCAGGTATATCAGAACACGATACGACCAAGATACACCAGTTGTTGGCAGTTTTAATATCCATTCCGTTGTACTTGAGCTGATTACTAGTCACATATTAAGTCAAATTTATAGCACTACTTTAGTTATGCTTGTCTATGATCGAGATACTGTGCTCCAAGTCGTCCATAACCGCGGACACGGCTTTCAGAAAGTTTTACCCTGCAGGGGTGCACAAATAGCAACACACACTCGATCAACCTCGGAAAAACCAACTCAAAACCCAACGAGGCATTCACGACAAAGCGATCACAGGATTCAGAAATATTTCAGGGGGCCACCCCACTAAGCTACCTGCAACGAAGTTGGCCGGCTCCGGAACGGACCCAGGGTTTGTGTGGACGGCTGTAAACGACTGGGAACCCGAAAGTGTGACTGGGCTTGTCGATACAGCGAAAACGTGTCACGATCCAAAACAGTACAGGTGCTCCACGCACAATCGTAAATAAAGCAGTAACATGGCATGGGTACAGGATAGTAATAAAGCCCCAAACTACTTTGTGGCCCCAAGAAATAGAATTGAATCAAGCTCTGGCTCAGGGGGGTTCCATAAGGCCTCCCGGATGTGGATAGTGCGAAAAAACCAAGGAACAGGTATCAAGTACTCGGGGTCCTACGGGACACAAGTGAGCGTGGAAGGACCAAATAACATCTATTGCCCACCGATGCCTCTCCATTAGTTATATCTAGTATTTTAATAGTTGTATTTAAAGTCATGATCATCTCCACCATTCAACAACCGCGAGCATTCCAACAACTGTGGTACTTGACGACACGAGATCACACCTGAGCAAGCGACTACGACTCGCAAGGCCTGCTATCTACCAAACACAGGCAATAGGAGGTGTCCAAGGCAATATAAAGGCTGCACGGGATAAATCTGGGGCACGAGAACTAAAGCATCGCGACACGGATAGCAATAGGTCAACAGGAGGAAATAAAGACTATAAAGCAAAATAGGTAGAAGGAGGAGAGATGCTCGCCTGGGAAACACTGTGGACGGTTCACATCCGGAGAAGTTGTCGATACTCGCATCATCTCATCGGCCTAATCCGTGAAGAAGCAAAGCACTAAAAGAAACACCGGATGCAGTATTTAATACGACGGCAGAAGATCCGGCATGATTATGATATGCATGTGAGATGAACAATTTAATATGCGACAACCGGTAATGCCATATTGTAAAAAATAATGAGGGTCTTGGATAGGGAATCACATTTAGGGTTCGGTGAACTTGGGCTCCGAGGGGTTCGGGGTTCGACGGAATCGGTCTCGGGCAACGGAAGTAGATCTTGTCGCATCCAGGAAGAAGGACTTGGCGGGTTGGGGACGATCTTGTCGGGTCCGCGTGTCGAGTCGATCTTGGCGTTGGGGAGAAGAACTTGGCGTTCCGCGGCATAGTGCTTTGCGTCTTCGGGTCCGGCCTCACATCCGGGAAGGAGTACTTGTTGCATCTGATGGATCGTTCCTCGGGTCGAAGAGCTTGTCGCGCCAGGGTTCGGTCTTCGGGAATAACTTGACAGCAGGCGGTTCTTGTCGATGCCGATTTTGGTATAGGACTCGGGTGTAGGGAAAACACAGACGGTCGTCTCGGTCCTAGACGGCGGGGATCCATCTCGGTACGCCAGGGCTCTCCAAAGCCTCGTAACAACACAACCACACATGCATACACACATAACCACACAGACACACATAAACACTAAGAGCAGACACCAACATAAGCAACACATGGAAAAATACGGCTTGCAGATGCGGTGCTGGGCACGGTCGCGGCCGGAGACGCAGGCGGCATTGCCGGAGGAGAGCGGGAGGTGGCGGCAGGCGCTCGCGCAGACGGGTTGCCGCGGCGGGCAACGGGCGGCGGCGGGCGACCCGGCGCGAAGGCCGGTGGGGCATGAGCTGCAGGAGGGCGCGAGGGACGTCTCGGTCGGCGCCCGCGGCCGCAGACCAGACCGAGGAGTCGGTCGTCGGAGCGGAGGGGGCCGAGGCAGGCGCGGGCTCGGTGCCAGCGGTGGCTGGCGATGGGAACGACGGCGGGGGAACGCGGTGGCGCTCGGTAGCGACGAGGAGGAGCCTCGCGGGCGGCGGCGCTTGCGAGCGCTGAGGGCGGCGGTGGCAGATGCACGGGTGGGGCCGGGGACGGCGAGGTGCTGGCGGCGGGGCTCGTCGAGAACGGCGGCGAGGAAGGAGCGCCCCGGCGGCGGGGTGGCGACGGCGGCCGGAGATGGGAAAGGCGGTCGGGGGATGCCGTGGGCCGGCGAGCGGGAGATGCGAGGGGAGAGAGAAGGGCGCGGGGCGGGGGCGACCTGCGCGGGGGGGGGGGGAGAGACGGGGTCGCGGTCAGGCGGTGGTGGGCCAGGCGTGGGACGTGGGGATCGAGGGCGGGAGGTGGAGGCGGTCGGCACGGGGGAGCGGGCAGGTGGGGCCCGGCTGGCGGCGTGGGCTGGCGCGGGAGGCGCGCCTGTCCAACCCGGGGTGGGCCCGCGTGGAAAAGGAGGCAGGTGGAGTGGGTGGCGGGGCAGGGTCCAGGGGTGAGGTGGCGCGGGGTGGTTGGCTGCAGGATTGGGCCAGGGTGAGGTGGCGACATGGGATTGGTGGAGGTGATGTGGAGGGGCTAGGTAGGGAGATAGGGTAGGATATTTGGTGGGAAAATTTTGGGTATTTTCTGGGTAGGCAGGATTTTATCTGGAGGTGGCCGGCTAGGCTTTCGGGCCGGGCTGGCTGCCTCCCAAAATAAAATAAAAGTTTTATTATTTAAAACGGGGCTTTTGAAAACCGTTGACAGCCAAAACAAAATATTCCGCAGACCCGGTTTTGATTTGAAATAAGGACGGGGCGTTTCGAAAACAAAAACAGTCTTTTCGAAAATAGTTTTATACAAACAAATGCAAGATGACATGACGATGCCCAAATGCAAGGTGGCATGATGATAGGAGCATGCGATCATGATGATGCAATGCACAAAAACAACACGATTTTCTAGTAGTGGTTTTGCGGGGCGCCACAATTCGACACCACTAACAATGGATCTCGCCCTCGAGATCCGCCTCATGGTACCGGGAAGAAGGCCGACGACCTGGATCTTCTCGCTTCGTGTAGATCCTCGCGACACCACTAACAAGAGGTCATTGTCCGTGATCGTCGAGAGAACACTCCGGGAACAAGGGCAAAGGTAGAGGTATCCACAAATAAAACCACCTCTAGCTTCCGTGGACGGAGTAAAATTGCTGGATCCACCGATTCGGTATACAAAAGCGAATGATAAGAGTAGTCGGATGGTGATCAGTCCATCACGCACCCAAACCATTACGCTGCACACGAATAGGCGAATTACGCAACCAACTCTCGGAATCAGACTGAAGATCTCGACAAACGAGGTTCAGGAACAAGGAGGGATGCAGACTTTGCATCGGATCTGGCGTAAATGATGTCGTCGCGTCGGAAAACACCGGAAGGCACAAAAAGGAACAAAGAGAAGTCCAACAGATGAATGATTCTTCAGATAGCGTGAAGACCGGAGGTAGAAACACCGTTGCCAAAAAGAGGAAGCCAAACCCTGAAGGTACGACGGAAAACCCACCCATGAGAAATCCTGGACTAGAAGAAGGTAAGAGAGTAGATTTAAAACACGCAGAGGTAAGAGGAGAACAACAGAGGGGTAAGGAGTAAAACAGACCTAATCAGATCTATCCAACTGACTTTGCAAAAATAGTTTTGACACTCTACTTCGGCCGTTAGCTAGGTTATCCTACAGGCTGGACTTGTGGGGTATCGCAACTGCTGAGCTCTGATACCAATCTGTAACACCCTCAAATCGGCCCTATGCAAGTTTTAGCCCTTTCCGCCAAACCCGCATAGAAACGATTCAAGGACGCCCACCAGGCACTTTCGTGCGGGTGGAAAACGAAGTAATACCATTACACAACAGTCCTCGATGGGACCCACAGAATAGATATATATATATATACATTAGTGACTCAACGAGTCAAGAATACAGATATAATATACAAAGATCCAAATCACCTTGAAAACGATAGAGCGCCCGGCTACGGACAAGATGCAAATGGGGCTAAGAGCCCTGAAGAATAACCAATGGCGTCCATAACCCTGCCCAGGCCAAGCCGGAAGGGTAACCCTGCTAACGACGGTGATCTCAAACCTGCTAAAACAAAAGGGGTGCCGACAAAGGGCAAAGGAAAAAGAGGAGCGTCAGTACTGAGGCCAGTACACGGCGAGGCTACAATTCCGCGGCTCTCGCCTACATAGGTATGGTGGGCTGAAGTGGCAGCGTAGCGGCACTAAACAACCTATAGAGACTCAAGGCGTTTATCAGAGAGGGATAAGAAAGACTTATTCGGATCCAACCTGAAGCTAACACCAAACAAACCCATCCTGGTATTTTCCCCCTCGAGACCAAACGAGGAAGTCGAACCAAGGAACTCACATAGTTGGCAATTTTACTCGTTCCATTATAGTTGCAGCAA
The DNA here is from genome assembly GCA_910589775.1 of Avena eriantha. Classification (NCBI taxonomy): domain Eukaryota; kingdom Viridiplantae; phylum Streptophyta; class Magnoliopsida; order Poales; family Poaceae; genus Avena; species Avena eriantha. Next base: position 213,667,923 of record OU342742.1, read on the forward strand.
TTACTAATCAGATATAGATATTAGGTGTCATCCTGAGAGCATAAGTAGTGGCCAGTTTTAGTTAATATCTCGTTGTAGTTGGAACAGTTACTACTCAGATATAACTGTCCCGAGGAATCCCAAACCCAACAGTTGTTGACACTTTTATCACATTCCATTGGAGTTGTATTACTTACTAGGCAGGTATATCAGAACACGATACGACCAAGATACACCAGTTGTTGGCAGTTTTAATATCCATTCCGTTGTACTTGAGCTGATTACTAGTCACATATTAAGTCAAATTTATAGCACTACTTTAGTTATGCTTGCATTGATCGAGATACTGTGCTCCAAGTCGTCCATAACGGCGGACACGGCTTTCAGAAAGTTTTACCCTACAGGGGTGCACAAATAGCAACACACACTCGATCAACCTCGGAAAAACCAACTCAAAACCCAACGAGGCATTCACGACAAAGCGATCACAGGATTCAAAAATATTTCAGGGGGCCACCCCACTAAGCTACCCACAACGAATTTGGCCGGCTCCGGAACGGACCCAGGGTTTGTGTGGACGGCTGTAAACGACTGGGAACCCGAAAGTGTGACTGGGCTTGTCGATACAGCGAAAACGTGTCACGATCCAAAACAGTACAGGTGCTCCACGCACAATCGTAAATAAAGCAGTAACATGGCATGAGTACAGGATAGTAATAAAGCCCCAAACTACTTTGTGGCCCCAAGAAATAGAATTGAATCAAGCTCTGGCTCAGGGGGTCCATAAGGCCTCCCGGATGTGGATAGTGCGAAAAAACCAAGGAACAGGTATCAAGTACTCGGGGTCCTACAGGACACAACTGAGCGTGGAAGGACCAAATAACATCTATTGCCCACCGATGCCTCTGCATTATTTATATCTAGTATTTTAATAGTTGTATTTAAAGTCATGATCATCTCCACCATTAAACAACCGCCAGCATTCCAACAACTGTGGTTGTTGACGACACGAGATCACACCTGAGCAAGCGACTACGACTCGCAAGGCCTGCTATCTACCAAACACAGGCAATAGGAGGTGTCCAAGGCAATATAAAGGCTGCACGGGATAAATCTGGGGCACGGGAACTAAAGCATCGTGACACGGATAGCAATAGATCAATAGGAAAAAATAAAGACTATAAAGCAAAATAGGTAGAAGGAGGAGAGATGCTCGCCTGGGAAACACTGTCGACGGTTCATATCCAGAGAAGTTGTCGATACTCGCATCATCTCATCGGCCTAATCCGCGAAGAAGGAAAGCACTAAAAGAAACACCGGATGCAGTATTTAATACGACGGCAGAAGATCCGGCATGATTATGATATGCATGCGAGATGAACAATTTAATATGCGACAACCGGTAATGCCATATTGTAAAAAATAATGAGGGTCTTGGATAGGGAATCACATTTAGGGTTCGGTGAACTTGGGCTCCGAGGGGTTCGGGGTTCGACGGAATCGGTCTCGGGCAACGGAAGTAGATCTTGTCGCATCCAGGAAGAAGGACTTGGCGGGTTGGGGACGATCTTGTCGGGTCCACGTGTCGGGTCGATCTTGGCGTTGGGGAGAAGAACTTGGCGTTCCGCGGCGTAGTGCTTGGCGTCTTCGGGTCCGGCCTCGCATCCGGGAAGGAGTACTTGTCGCATCTAATGGATCGGTCCTCGGGTCGAAGAGCTTGTCGCGCCAGGGTTCGGTCTTCGGGAATAACTTGACAGCAGGCGGTTCTTGTCGATGCCGATTTTGGTATAGGACTCGGGTGTAGGGAAAACACAGACGGTCGTCTCGGTCCTAGATGGCGGGGATCCATCTCGGTACGCCAGGGCTCTCCAAAGCCTCGTAACAACACAACCACACATGCATACACACATAACCGCACAGACACACATAAACACTAAGAGCAGACACCAACATAAGCAGCACATGGAAAAATACGGCTTGCAGATGCGGTGCTGGGCACGGTCGTGGCCGGAGACGCAGGCGGCATTGCCGGAGGAGAGTGGGAGGTGGCGACAGGCGCTCGCGCAGACGGGTTGCCGCGGCGGACAACGGGCGGCGGTGGGCGACCCGGCCCGAAGGCCGGTGGGCGTGAGCTGCAGGAGGGCGCGGGGGACGTCTCGGTCGGCGCCCGCGGCCGCAGACCAGACCGAGGAGTCGGTCGTCGGAGCGGAGGGGGCCGAGGCAGGCGCGGGCTCGGTGCCGGCGGTGGCTGGCGGTGGGAACGACAGCGGGGGAACGCGGTGGCGCTCGGCAGCGACGAGGAGGAGCCTCGCGGGCGGCGGCGCTTGCGAGCGCTAAGGGCGGCAGTGGCAGATGCACGGGTGGGGCCGGGGACGGCGAGGTGCTGGCGGCGGGGCTCGTCGAGAACGGCGGCGAGGAAGGAGCGCGCCAGCGGTGGGGGTGGCGACGACGGCCGGAGATGGGAAAGGCGGCCGAGGGATGCCGTGGGCCGGCGAGCGGGAGATGCGAGGGGAGAGAGAAGGGCGCGGGGTGGGGGCGACCTACGCGTGGGGGGGAGAGACGGGGTCGCGGTCAGGCGGTGGTGGGCCAGGCGCGGGAGGTGGAGGTGGTCGGCACGGGGGAGCGGGCAGGTGGGGCCCGGCTGGCGGCATGGGCTGGCGCGGGAGGGGCGCCTGTCCAACCCGGGGTGGGCCCGCGTGGAAAAGGAGGCAGGTGGAGTGGGTGGCGGGGCAGGGGCCAGGGGTGAGGTGGCACGGGGTGGTTGGCTGCAGGATTGGGCCAGGGTGAGGTGGCGACATGGGATTGGTGGAGGTGATGTGGAGGGGCTGGGTAGGGAGATGGGTAGGATATTTGGTGGGAAAATTTTGGGTATTTTCTGGGTAGGCAGGATTTTATCTGGAGGTGGCCGGCTAGGCTTTCGGGCCGGGCTGGCTGCCTCCCAAAATAAAATAAAAGTTTTATTATTTAAAACGGGGCTTTTGAAAACCGTTGACAGCCAAAACAAAATATTCCGCAGACCCGGTTTTGATTTGAAATAAGGACGGGGCGTTTCGAAAGCAAAAACAGTCTTTTCGAAAATAGTTTTATACAAACAAATGCAAGATGACATGACGATGCCCAAATGCAAGGTGGCATGATGACAGGAGCATGCGATCATGACGATGCAATGCACAAAAACAACGCGATTTTCTAGTAGTGGTTTTGCGGGGCGCCACAATATACATCCTATATATATTTTTATGAATCTCAACCTCTTTCTCCTGTCTCTAAAACGAGGATGAAAAGTATTTCATCTGAATTGATAGAGATTTGGAAAAATGAGAAAGTTAAAGCTAGACAAAGATCTAGTTAGATAAATATCTTGGAAGGTGATCGTAATACTAAATATTTCCATTCTGTAGCTAATCAAAGGAGGAGGAAGAAGAATATGGAGTATCTGGAAGGCCATGCTGGGTTGGTGGATGACACAAAAGGTATGTTGGATCTTGCAGTTTCATATTCTAAAAAGTTGTTTGGGTATGCAGATAAACCTAATATTGATTTGAGTAATGATTTCTAGGATGATTGTGATAAATTAACTGAGGAACATTTTTTCCTTGATGTTGATTTCTCTGATCAAGAGGTTAAGGATGTTGTGTTTGGTTCTTATGCTGAAGGGGATCCTAGGCCAGATGGTATTTCCTTTGTTTTTATCAACATTTCTAGGATTTGGTTAAACATGATTTAATTGCCTTGGTTAATGACTAGAATAGATGCAAGTTAGACTTTTATAGATTGAATTTCTCTCTGTTCACTTTAATCCCTAAATAGGCCAATGTTGTAACTATACACAAATTTTGGCCCATAGCCCATACAAATTGTAGTTTTAATTCTTTTCAAAGTGTGCTACAAATAGGTTTAGTGTGGTAAGTGAGTCTCTTATTTCACTCCACCAGACTACCTTCCTGAAAGGAAGATACATTTTGGAGAGTGTTGTTTCTGCACATAAAATTATTCATGATGTAGTACAAAAAAAAGCAATATGGGTTTATCTTTAAACTAGATTATGAGAAAGCTTATGATATGGTTAATAGGGAGTTTCTTTTGAAGATGTTGAGTGGGAGGGGCTTTAGCTCTAAGTGGATTAAAATCATTAAGTCTTTGCTTGATTTTGGTTCAGTAGGGGTTGATATTAATAATCATTTTAAGGCTCCTAATAATGGTCAGATTACTGGCCTAACGAGAGTCCTTAATCAGACAGGAATCATTAGTATGCAATATGGTGATGATACCTTATTATTCTTGGACAATGATCTTTCAACTGCTAGAAATTTGAAATGGTTATTGTCCTATTTTGAATAGATGTCTGGGATAAGAATCAATTTCCATAAATGTGACCTTATTCCTATTATTGTTTAAGATGATTTAGCACAAGCTTTTGCTCAAACCTTGACCAGTAGGTTGGGTGTTTTCCCTTTGAAATATTTGGGTGTTCCTCTACACTATGCTAAATTGAGGAGGGAGGATATACAACCTATGGTGGATAAAACTTTGAAAAAAGTAGCAGGGTGGAGGGGTAAACTCTTAAACCATGCTGCTAGGCTGGAGTTAGTAAGAAGTGTGTTAGCCAGTATTCCTGTGTACCTTCTAAGTGTCATTAAATTCCCTAAGTGGGTCATAACGATGATTAACTCTCAGATGGATCATTATCTGTGGGATGACTATGAAGGACATCATAAATACCATTTGGCTAATTGGAGTTTGGTGTCGCAAAAAAAAGATTATGGTGGGTTGGGTATACCTGATCTAGCCACTATGAATAGATGTCTACTAGCTTCTTGGATTAAGAGATATCATATAGATGAAGAGAAGCTGTGGAAACAAATAATAGATCATAAGTACTCTATTAATAGTCCTAGTATATTCTATTGCAGTGAGTTGGGTGCCTCTCCCTTTTGGAAAGGGTAATGTGGGCTGCTAGGTCAGCTCATATGGGGTATCAGTGGAGAGTGGGGAATGGTAGAAGGGTTGAATTTTGGGAAGATCATTGGTTTTGGTCTTGCTGTCTTGCCACTCGGTATTGGGATGTTTATCTAATTCTAAATGAACAAAACTCTTATATTGCTGATGTGTGGGATGGTGAAAACCTTAAGTTTACTTTTAGAAGATGCTTTGATAAGAGACTATTGTCTCAATGGTATGAGATAATACAGATTGCTCAATCTTTGAACCTTAGTGCTAAGGAGGACTATCTGGTGTGGAAGTTAGAACCTAGTGGACAATATAGTGTTAAATCCCTATATGCCGTTCTTAATTTTAAATGGATTTTGCCTATATATGTTCAATCAGTTTGGGGGATTAGAGTCCCTCCTAAAATTTAGTTCTTTTGTGGCTCATAGCTCATAATAGGATCCTCACTAGGGATAACTTAGTGAAGATGCAAAACGTTGATGATTTAAGTTGCCTATTCTGCAAAGAGCATAAGACATGTAAGCACCTATTCTTTGAGTGTGCTATTGCTCAGGCTACTTGGCATGTGATGTCTGATATCACTGATAATGGCAGCCCTGTGAATTTTGAGGTGGTTGCTACTAAATGGACAAAAAATAAACTCTTTAGAGTTAAAAATGGCATATCCTTTGCTATTATGTGGGGCATCTGAAACGTGAGAAATGACTTATGTTTCAATCATTCTATGTGGCCTAGAATGCAGGAGATTTGGAGAAAGTCTGCCTTCAACCTTGCTCAATGGAGCATTCTACTAGGAGAGGTTGAAAAAGAAAAGTTAGCTATAATTACAAGCAGATTGGAATCTTTGGCGCATGATCCACCCCTACTGATGTGGCCGGATCCTGGTTGAGGGTGGCGAAAGGGAGATGTGGAAGACAAATACAGCTGAACTGTAGTGGGTCCTTGGTGCGTTTGGGTTGATAGGTGGATGCTGCCGAAAGAAGAGAGTTGTGCCCAGTAGGTGTAATATGTTGTCATCTAGTTCATGTATGTGGCTGCTGGGTACTGATGGGGGGTATGAGCGTTTCCTGAAGGTTGTAGCCTCGTGTGTTTTATGTTGTTTTTTGCCGGGTTTTATACTTTAGTAACTGGCATGATGTGTGTTATCTCGTTGTAAGAACTCGTTTGGTTTCAGTAATGGGAACCGGGGCGAGGCCCTATTCTTCTACTAAAAGAATACCTAGGAGATGATCTATCAATAATTTGCATAAGAGCTACTGGAAATTTCACGAACTAACTTTTGAAGACTCGACTCCCCTAGTTGAGCACCATGCGCGGACGTGAGGTAATTGGTGTGTTATAACTTATCAACAACTAGTTGTCTTTTTAGGTGGTTGTTGATGTCGAGACTTGGTAACGGCGGCTTATTTCGGCCCCATCGAAAAGCAATCTTGATGAAGTGTGGCACGGAGGTGGGTTATAGAGTGACATTGGAGTTGAAGGATGAAGGTCGTTTCAAGTGACAAAACACATGCGACAAGTAATTCCAGGAATACAAATAAACTACTACTCAATTATTTATTGACATTTTATGCGTATATATATATGCATCAAAGGGTGAATTTTGTGTTCGGTCAAAATACTCTGCCCGGAGCAGTAATAAATTTGCAAGTGCACGCAGTAGTATATATTATCCTTGATGATTTCGTTGTCGCATCTTTTCTCCCTTAGCTCCAATTGGCAGATCCTTCTCTGCTTAAGTTTTGGTGACAATGACTGAAAGCTTCACCCATCAAAGATTTGTCATACGATTCAAAAAAAAAACTCAAGCTTCTCACCTCAAACAACTTGTACCTGATTAATTAACCTTGTTCGGTTGATCTTACGGTCATGGGGGGAGAAACCTCATAGTCACAGGTCCACAAAATTTTACGTACGTAGAAAAACGTGGATTTGACTATCCAGCTACTGCCATGGAGAGCCGCTCCAGAACTCTCCTTGTACAAACGTTTGTTTCTCTCCACGCGCCACGAGACCGCGAGCCTGCTGCCGGCCGCTGCCGGCCGGGGGCCGAGTCCGACCTCCCCTCCCGCCATAATTTAAACCCCACAGGGCGGCGAATTCCCTCTCCTGCCCCTGCTACTCTCTCCTGGGTCCCAGCAAGTCAGCCACCAAAAAGAGTTGCCCATTTCGGACATTTCCGCCTCTCGCCACCTGCTTCCGAAGTCTAGGGTCGTCGAAACAAAACCATCCCCATCACCGAGTCTCCTGCTCACCGCGGGCGGCACGCGACTCGAGTCAGGCAGGGCAGACATGGCAGGTCCGATGCCGACGTACTCCGCCGTCGTTGCGCACGCCTCCGCGTTCCTCGGCGAGCTCATCGCCGACCCGCTTCTCCGGCGCCACCTCCTCTCCGCCGCGGCCGCCGCGGACGGCGGCGGGGGCCAGCACACTGCCGCCACGCTCCAGGCGCTCTCCCTCATCTCGGACGCGCTCGACACGGCGCCATCCGCCTCGCCGTCGCCGTCGTCGCTCCGCGCCGCCGAGCGCCTCCTGCTGTCCCTGCCCGTGGCCACCCCTCTCTCCTGCCTCCTATCCGCGATCGCGTCGGCCGCGCGGCGCCGCGGCGGGGCGCCGTCCGCCGCGTCCGCCGTGCTCGACCTCTTCGTCCTCGACCCCGCGCTCGCGCGCCACGAGCTCGCGCCCGCGGCATTCGAGGCGCTCTTCGCGCCGCGCCTCCTCCCCGTCATGCGGCACTTCGCCACGCGCCGCGCCTCGGCCGCCGCCGCCGTGGCCTCCGCGGCGCAGGGCCACGAGGACAGCGGATCCGACGAGACGGCCGCGCTGTCGGCGATGAGGGTGCTGTCGCTGATGAGCGGCGCCCAGGCGCAGGAGATGAGGGGACTGGAGCGCGAGTACGAGATGGTGCTCGACGTCAACTGCAAAGCCTACGCGCTGTACCTAAAGAAGATCCTCGAAGCCGGGGAAGCAACAAGGCTGTCGCCGCCTCCTCCACCTCCAGAGCTTGTATTCACAGTCGGACACGGCGACCTGAGCGCCGGCGAAGAGGAAGCATCGACGGACGCCGACGAGGGGGCTGTCAGTTCGCAGAATGGCATACGGAACAATGTACTTCGATCTACATGCATACCCTACGTTCTTTCTTATCAATGTCAGCGTGCTCGACGGAGAGTCACAGCGAGATTTCCGGTGAATTTTGCAGCCGATGTGGGCGGAGGCGGAGGGCGACCTGTACCCGCGGCAGGGCAGCGTCAGGGGACGGAGGGAACTGATGAGGCCGCCGAGCCTGTACCCGCAGCGCGTGTCGCCTCACCTCATAGTGCAGCAGCAAAGGCAGTCACCACATTTAGGAAGATCAGGAAGATGGAGCCCGGCGTCTAGACTCCGAGAGGAGCACTCGCCGGCCACGCCTTCCGATGACAGCACGGAGGATTCTTCCATCGAGCTCTACACAGGCAAGCAGGTTTGTGCTATATCTGAACCTTTTCTGATGATATCTGAATCTTGAGGCGGCCTGAAACGAAAGAAGTTAGCTGGTGGTGAATCGGTCCAAGTGATCAGAAAGATTTTAGTGTGACATCTAATTCTCGACAGAGTGAGTACCAGCTAGTCCATTAGCATATAACTACTGTACATGATTACCTTTGATGCCGGCCTAGGACAATCTTTCCAAACAGAAGAAAAACATCTAATGGAATTAGTCTCCATTAGCTAGCATTATTGTCGTGGCAAGCCTCTTTTGACTACCGAATTTTGTCTTGCTACTAGATGCTAAAGAGACGCTAAAGGTGTGCGAATTGGCTAGAAAATGTGTTAGAGTTCGTTAGTTTATGTTGGTATTCTGTCTTTGCTATATAACGTACACCAACCGTTTTGCAGAATTTTGTGAACTTCAACCACTTTATCCGTACCAAATTAAGTGACACGGATTTGTTTAGATACTTATGTGTAAGATGTATCTAGACACTCTCCATCGAAAATAAAGTGACATAGAGAGGGATTCTTTTTTTTCAAGGTTGATGAACTTCAGGTTAGAACATCTCCACTCGTTGGAGGCCCCCAAGCCGATTTCTCGATAAAATCGGTCCAATCGGGACGTATTTTGGCCTGAGAGTCAAAATATTCGCAGCCGTATGCACCCGGGGCGGTTGGTTGAGGAGAAAAGGAGGAGAGGTGGCGTGTGGGCGAGAAAAGGAGAGAGGCCCGCGGGTAGGGAGAAAAGGAGAAGAGAGAGGCTGACAATGGGACAAAATGGGCGAGAAGGGTACATCCGGAGCCCCTAGGGGAACCTCGGCGGGCTCGGGGTGACCTAAGTTTGCCGGATAAAAATAGGCCAAATCTGGACAAAAACGAGCTCCTGGCAATGCTACTGGGCCGATTTTCGTCGTCTGTACAAAAAATGTGGTCCTGGGGGCCTGGGTGAAGATGCGCTTAAAAAATGAGTCTGGTATAACATGAAAGAACAATCAAGGTATAATGCAAACATAAAAATGAATATACAAGTCATAGGCACATGTTACTGTAAATTTTGAAACTTAAATTACACAAAAAAATGCAATTGTAACATATAAAGAACTACAAATAACAAAATGTTGACTTAAAATCCATGAAAGGAACCAAAACTTCACAAACAATTAACTGAAACAAAAAAGAAGAGAATACCACAGGACAAACGGGGATAGATGTTGAAAATATTCCGAAGTTAACTAAGTTACTCATTATGAAGTTTGGTGGTAGAGCTTCGTGCAGACTAAAAGGGGCAAACTATTGCATATGCGTCGGTAAATGATAGTTTGTGAAGACACGTAATTAGAACACAGAGAACGTCTTCCCCCGCGTACACCCTGCGTCGCCTCCTTGAGCGAGGCGACCAAGGCAGCCCATGTCCTCTCTCCTCACCAGGGAGCATCCCGTCCTCCTCCCCTCCCGCCGCTGCGGGGTGTTGCCCATGTGGTTCCGGGGGTGAAGGTTTCGTCACTACCCGTACACATGAGGCGCAGATCAGTAGCCATTAGTTTTCTAGTTTTACCTCCTCTCCCAAGCGAGTTTCCAAACATAAGGTGTTGAACCGTTTGATTACAGTTACAAGACCATCACTTCATATTTCTACTCCAATTACCTTAGCCATATTATGTTTAATTTAGATTACTCCTCTACTAGGAAAACAAATCGAACATCTTAACCCTTAAGACAAACACAGGCCAGAAGTACGAAGGTTTCACCAAAAACATGTCTTTTAGGACAAACTAACTTCCATTAACTAAAGGACCCCATGAAGCCAAACCATCCGTTTAACACTAACACACATAAAAATTAGTAACATTCAGCGGCATTCTACTTAAACGACCGGTACTGCGACAATTTTGGTTTATGTGTACGTGTTGGGTATTGTTGACTAATTTATTTTGACTGTATATTGTTGACTAATTAAAGGGCATGTCTCTAAGCCAAGAATGTTCCAAACATCTAGTAGTGGTGCCATCACCAACAACATTTGAGTCCGGCTAAAAAAACTCTTTATTTATTTGAAAGCCTGGGAGAATATCAGCAGGGTTTTGTTGTCACTTATAAGGGAGTTTCAGACTGCACATTTATTCTGGAGTAACTTTTGCCATATGCATCTTCATTTTACAACTTCAACAACTATTATCCAAGTAAGTATTTATTTCTTAACTTCTAGATTCTCCACCCATGCGTCACTCCCCTTCATGACCTGAATTGGGCCGGTTTTGCGCCACTCAAAGTAAAGGTTTTTGTGTGGATCTTGCAGCACGGCAAGACGCGCACGCGTGCTCTCCTGAACCACATCGGGTGTTTGAGCACTGATTTTTGCCCCTTCTGCCCCCGCATGCCGGAGACGCTCAAACATATCTTTTTCACTTGTCCCCACCTCTGTATCCTCTAGCGCGGCGTGCTTGGGCCCCGTCGGTGCGCGCTCCCCACGACTGCCGAAGTGTCCTCGACGTCGCTCTAGGCCAGCAACCCGCATAGAATGTTTCCGTGTGCAGCACCGTCCTCTCCAGGGTCCTATGGGTCATCTAGAAGACTAGGGATCGAATTGTTTTTGATGTCGTACGCCTCCCCTTTTGGCGATTCTCGAGCGAATCGTTGCGCACCTACGGCTTTGGCGTGTTCGGGGTGCCACCCTGTGTTAGCTCAAGTGTGTGGAGCAATGGTGTGTGTCCCTCTTGTAGCCGTGATGTAAATGTGATTCCCTCCCACTCTCCTATCGAGGGATCGCCCCGTTTTAAGCGTCCCCCTTCCCCTAAAATGTACTCTCTCTCCGTGCGGAGACTCCTGTCGTCCCCTTTTAATGAGAATTTCAGGTGGGAAGATCGCCCCCCGTTGTGCCGTTCCAAAAAAGATTCTCCACCCATGCCCTCTTTGATCTCCCAGTCTGCAAATAATACTCCACTTTGTTAATCGATATTCCTTCTTGTGGTCATTAGTCATCACTTTGTGAGAATAATCTGAATCTGTAATAATCAAGATATTTGATGTACCATCTCAAGCACAGAATGAGCTCTTAAGCATGAGTAAACTGGTGGGTACATCAAGTTGGCCACCCCATGACATGAGTTTGCCCTTTGAGTTGCTTAACTTATTCACAAAGCAGTTCCTGACAACATTCTACTCTTTGTTAGCGAAAATGTGGAAAAACCTAAACGTTGTTAACTAGTTAAATATTAGTAGGATCTATTGTGTGTAGTTTTAAGATAGCCCTTTCTCGTGAAGTTTTTTTCAATTTGTAAACCTCGGTCGGACACACCTGTCCGACCGTAGGAGGAGATGGGGAGAAGTTGGTGACTCTCAAGAGTGAGGGAGGTGAGAGAAGAGAAGCGGGGGTGGGGCTTTGGGTCTTCCTTGTGTGATGAAAAAAACATGTGCAATTTTAAGCTCCTTCGATTCATAGGATTGGAAAAAGCATAGGAATAGGAAAGACATAAAATTAGGATGCCATGCCAACCTGAATCATATTGGAAGATGAATTCTCTTTGATTGTTGCAAAGGAATTTTCTAAGAGGTATGACTTAATGCTTTGCTCCTAAGTAGAAGATTCCTATAGGATACGTTCCTATGAATTAAACAACTTTTATAGGAATATACTTCCATGATTTCTGAATATTTGAGAATAATACCGATAGAAGTTGAGGGTATGGACTCATCGAACAAGACAATCCTTGCTCGCTTCTCCGGCTGATGAGCCATTTGTGGCTACGTAGAATGGAAACGAAAACTGAGTTCCCTATGCTGTTCCCTTGTCTCTTAGGAAAAGCCACCTCTGTCCAAGCCACAACGAGTTCAGCCACGCGTCGACGACGGCGCCGGCTGGCCCCGTCCATCTCCGGAGCCCTCGAGGTAAGACAGCAATCTCCAGCCTTTCACCGGTGTTACCGAGACACGCTCTGATCGCGGCCCGTGTCGGATTTTCATACATACAGCTCCCCGATGGGCGGCTACGCCGACCTGGCGCATCAGCAGCAGCAGCAGCAGCAGGCGGCATCGACCCCCAAGGACTTCGTGTGCCCGATCACGAGCCAGGTGTTCGACGACCCCGTCACCCTCGAGACCGGCCAGACGTACGAGCGCCGCGCCATCCAGGAGTGGCTCGACCGCGGCAACGCCACCTGCCCCATCACGCGCCAGCACCTCCACGTCGGCAGCCTCCCCAAGACCAACTACGTCCTCAAGCGCCTCATCGCCGGCTGGCTCGAGCAGAACCCGCCCACCACGCCGGCGCCGCCCATTACGCCCGCCACGCCGGCCACGCCCGTGGCCGTGCCCGTGGTGGCGAGGACGCCTTCGACGAGGATCATGGAGGCCCCGCCCCTTCCGTTCAAGGTCAACTCGCCGTCCCCGGACACCACCGGCAGCCAGGCCAGCGCGCCGTCGCCGACCAGCGTCATCGTGCAGGCCACCGTGGAGAGCGCCGTGGGCGAGCTCCGCGCCGCGGTGTCCTGCCTCTGCACGTCCGAGGAGCTGGCCGAGTCGGAGAAGTCCGTGCTGAGGATCGAGCGGCTCTGGCGCGAGGCCGGCGCCGCGGAGCACGCCTTCTTCTCGGCGCTGGCCAAGCCCGCCGTGATCAACGGCTTCGTGGAGATCCTCTTCAACTCCGTCAGCGCGCAGGTGCTGCAGGTGGCCGTCTTCCTCCTCGCCGAGCTCGCCTCCCGCGACGACGGCGTCGTGCAGACGCTGACGCGGGTGGACACCGACGTCGACTGCCTCGTCGCCCTGTTCAAGAAAGGGCTCGTCGAGGCCGTCGTGCTCATCTACCTCCTCACTCCTTCCGTGGAGCAGCTTGTTGAGATGGACATGGCCGAGGCGCTGGTGGGCGCGATCCGGCGAGTCGACGAGCCAGACGCGCTGAACATGTGCGTCAAGCCCAAGGCCGCGTCGGTGATCCTCCTGAGCCAGATTCTCTCGGAAGCAGCAGGCGCCGGCAGCGGCAGGGACAGCACGCCACCGGTGCCTAGGTCAGCGCTGGTGTCCGAGAGGTTCGTGCGGAGTACGGTGCTGGTCTTGGAGGCTGAGCAGGTGGAGGTAAGGGTGGCCGCCATGAGGATCCTGCTGCGGTGCATCGCGGAGGACGGCCACTGCCGGAGCAGCATCGTCGAGAAGCTGGCGCTGGGCCCCGTTCTCGACGCCTTCCATGTCGTCGGCGAAGCCGACAAGTTCGACATCGTGCGGTTCCTCTCCGAAATCTTGAAGCTCAAAAAGTAATCTCTTCAGGCGAAATCAATCAGTAAATCCCCTCCAACTCCAACCATATGCAGAGTGCTAAATTTTTCTTCTTCAGGCGATCGGCAGCAGAGCGTGTTCTTCGGGCGATCAAAGAGGGGGGCTCCTTCAGCATGATGCACACGCTACTCGTGTATCTGCAGACGACCACGCCGGAGCAGAGCCCCGTCGTCGCAGGCCTTCTTCTTCAGCTCGATCTCTTGGTCAGCCGAATATTATTTATTGCAACATTTCTTGAGTCAGTTAGTTAGTTTACAGGGTGATGATTCGTCTTCCTGACTCGCAATTCGTGTGCCTGGTTGATTGTTTTGTTGGCAGGTGGAGCCGAGAAAGATAAGCATGTACCGGGAGGAGGCGATGGACAGCCTAGTGGATTGCCTCAAGAACTCGGATTTCCCGAGGAGCCAGCTCCTGGCGGCCGAGACCATCATGAACCTGGCCGGAAAATTCTCGTCGTCCGGGCGGCCGCTCGCCCGGTCGACCCTTCTGAAGCTGGCCAGGGTGAAGGAGAGATACCGTCCGCCGCAGTCGCAGGAGCTGAGCGTCGTCCGCGGCGCCGACGGCGGCGGCGGCGGCGAGGACGAGGTGGCCGTGGAAGATAAGGCGGCGTGGGAGTGGGAGAGGAAGACGGCGTACGCGGTGGTGAGCCACGAGTTCGGGCTGGCGCTGGAGGCCCTGTCCGAGTGCCTGGAGAGCAAGAACGCGGAGCTGTTCGCGGCGAGCCTCGTGTGCGCCGTGTGGCTGGTGCACATGCTCTCCCTCCTACCCGACACGGGCGTGCTCGGCGCCGCGCGAGTCTGCCTGCTCCGGCAGCTCGTGGTCGTCCTCAGGTCCGCCAAGCACGGCAGCGACAGGGCGCTCGCCATGGTGGCGCTCAGGAGCTTCATGAACGACCGCGGTTGGTTAATTACTGCACTCGTCGATCTCTCTCCTGTCAGCGTCAAGTATCTGATTTTCTAATAACGGTGTGTGAAATGTTTTCAGAGGGAATGCACGACATCGCGACGTACATCAAGGACGTGCTGAGGACCTTGAGAGAGCTGAAGAAATCGTCCGGCCTCGCGTTCGAGATGCTCAAGCTGCTGTCAGACGGCCAGGAGTCCAGCATCGTAATGCTCAGCTTAGAACCATCATGTCCAAATTTCACGACAACAAGATTTATCTTTGCTGAAGAATGTTTTCGTTGTTGCTGCAGGACATGTGGAACCACAAAGAGCTTAATCAAGCCGATTGCAGCTCCAACGGTGAGGTGACGTCGATCGTTTACTTCAAGAGCTACATCTTCTCTGGCCACTCCGATGGAACACTAAAGGTTGGTGCTTGCTCTCACAACAGAAATCGAAGTACTACTTGAACAAAACAAGTTTCAGTTTCTGAAGTCTGAATTTTTTTGAATGTTCAGGTCTGGGAGGGAAGCGAGAACATCCTTCGGCTGGTCCAGGAATCCCAGGAGCACACGAAAGCTATCACCAGCTTGTCAATCCTGCCCTCGGAGGAGAAACTCTACAGCGGATCAATGGACAGAACTATACGGGTAATCTACATATGTTTGTTCGCAAGATCAACGGAAGTTTAACACTGTCTAACCTGAACCCACATGAGCTGCAGGTGTGGCAGTTCCGGGACGGCCTCCGGTGCGCGGAGGTGCACGACACGAGGGACCCCGTGCAGAACCTGGCCGTGGCCACCGCCATGGCGTGCTTCGTGCCGCAGGGCGCCGGCGTGAAGGCGCTCAGCTGGAACGGCGGCAGCCCCAGGGTGGTGAACCCGGGCAAGTCCGTGCGCTCCATGGCGCTCCTGCACGGCAAGCTCTTCTGCGGATGCAACGACGGCAGCATCCAGGAGATCGACCTGGCCAGCGGGACCCTGGGGGTCATCCAGGTCGGGAACAAGAGGATCCTCGGCAAGGCCAACCCGATATACTCCCTGCAGGTCCACGACGGGCTGCTCTACACCGGCAGCGCTCCGCTCGACGGCGCGTCGGTCAAGGTCAGTGCTCTGCTCTGCTCGATGGAGAATTCGATCTAGTATCTCGGCGTGATTCATGACGGTTTGGGTGCGGCTGCATTGCAGATATGGAACAGCACGAACTACAACCTGGTCGGCTCAATACCGTCGCCGGTGGAGGTGCGGTCGCTGGTGGTGAGCACGGACCTGGTGTACCTGGGATCGAGGAGCGGCACCGTGGAGATCTGGTCCAGGGAGAAGCTCACCAAGATCGGGGCACTCCAGGCCGGCGGCCCCGGCTGCCGGGTCCAGTGCATGGCGGTGGACGCCGACGGGGACGTCCTCGTCGTCGGAACGTCTGACGGTAGAATTCAGGTATTGTTCGTGTTTTCAGTAACTGTGATATCAGAAGACATGCTTCTTCAAAATGGCGAAATTACTAGTAGTACGTTCTTGCATTTATATCGGGACTGACTTCTTTCTTTTGCGCAGGCTTGGGGATTGACATGAGCAGATGCAAAGTATTGGGTGGCAGGATGAAGGAATAATTAACTAGTCTTTCTTTGTACAGAACGGAGAATAAACTGGCACGGATGATATACTTGTAAATTGGTAATTTGATTTTATTTTTCCACGAAAAAGGCCTCGAGAGGCCTAGAAGCTGTACATTAAAAGCAGTGGTACAAATCTTCAGTAGGCCCCTAACGACACTTGCCCTAAGAAACCTACAATTTGATGATAAGGCCGCACAAATTACACAAAGGACCCAAAAACAAAATCTTAAAAAACAATCAAGTCCTCGGTCCCCTCCACTGCCGTTGCGACACCGCCAGCACCGCGCACCATCGTCGCAGCATGGGAACTTGCCACTTGGGGCGATGGTAACACTGCCTCCCAGATAGGGTGTCGGAAGACTTTGTGTCGCCATCACCATTAGGAAGAAGAAACTCGGCCCCTTCGGTCCGCCGCTAGCTCCGACCAGAGGAGCACTGCAGCGAGGAGGAGGAACCCTAAATCAAGCTAGATCTGGCTACCAAAATCCGAGGTCATCTCCAACTACCGGGCATATTGGCCCACTACCGGCAGAAGGCCACTACGGCTACCTAACCTATCTACTCTGGCACCACCCCCTCCGCCATCTCCGACCAGCAACACCGATGGAGATAGACCGATGGCGGCTTGGCTTAACTGGAAGTCCACTTAGAATAAGAGGGGCGGGAGAGGTGGGCACAATCCCTAGTCGGTCACCCCATTTGTAATTTGATTATGTTTTGGCACGTTGTAGCAAGGATTCAGCATGAACCCGACAAAATGTACTTATACATGCACGTTGTTGAGAGCATCTCCAATATATGATGTAAAACATCCTAAGTGACTAAAAAAACTAACTTTTACATTACAATTACAAAAACACAAACACTGCTCCGACGACAGATATGCAAAATGCTTTAGTGAAGAAAAAATTAGGCAGCCCTAATTTTTGTCTTCAGTGTGATGTGATATTTTGGCATAATAATAACTTGTATTAATTTGAACAATAGTACAAAATTTATATAGAAGAGAGGAGGGGGCTCGGCCGACCTAGGGTTAGGCCCTAAACCGACTTAGGACTAGAGACCTACTCTAACTCAAACTCAATTCTAATACCCCCCCGCAGTGTCAACGTCGGGCCCCACGTTGTTGAGACTGGAGCGAATATCTGTAAATGCTGCAGTGAAGAGACCCTTGGTGAAGATATCTTCAAATTGAGCGCTTGTCGGAACATGAAGAACAGGAACCTCGTCGAGAGTCACCTTCTCTCAAACAAAATGAATAGCAATCTCTATATGCTTGGTGCATCGATGCTGAACCGGATTAGAGGCCATGTAGACTACAGATATATTGTCACAATAAACAATGGTAGCATGCTTAATTGGTCAATGAAGCTCGGCAAGAAGCCGACGTATCCAGACCGCTTCGGCTACTGCATGAGCAACCGCCCGGTATTCTGCTTCTGCCGATGACCTAGAAACTGTAACCTGCCTTTTCGAAGACCAAGAAATAAGATTATCACCCAAATAAACACAAAAGTCGGATGTGGATCGTCGAGTATCTGGACAACCTACCCAATCTGCATCAGAATAAACTATCAAGCTTGTAGGAGTAGAAGAATTAAAAAGTAGACCATGGTCGAGAGTGCCTTTGAGATAACGGAGAATTCGTTTGACATGAGAAAGGGGGAGAACACGAGGATCATGCATATACAAGAAAGCTTGCTGAACAGAATAAGAAATATCAGGATGAGTGAGAGTAGCATATTGTAGTGCCCCTGTGAGGCTGTGATAGAATGTAGGATCGGGAACATGATCACCATCCGCCAACAGTTTGGTGCCGATGTCAGCAGGGGTACTACTGGGCTGATAGTCAAGCATGCCAGTACGAGATAAGAGATCGATAATATATTGGCGTTGAGAAAGAAAGAGAGTGGAAGAATTTCGAGAAGCGGTAACACCGAGAAAATGATGAAGTGGTCCTAAATCAATCATAGAGAATTCCTGATTGAGAAGGGTGATAATATGGCTAAGAAAGGAGGCGGAGGAGGCGGTTAGAACTATATCATCGACATAGAGAAGAGGATAAGCAGTTTGAGTAGAAGAGCGAAAAATAAAGAGAGAGAGGAATCGGATTTAGAGGGAAGGAAACCTATAGTTTGAATAAATGTGGCGAAGCGTTGAAACCACGCACATGGTGCTTGTTTGAGACTTTTGGAGAAGACACACAAAGTCAGGATGGAAAGAATCTACAAAGCCAGAGGGTTGTTGGCAATAGACGGTCCCATTGAGAGTGCCATGCAGAAAAGCATTTTTAACACCAAGTTGATGAATCGGCCATGAGGAAGATACAGCAAGACTGAGAATAATGCGAATAGTACTTGGTTTGACAACATGTGAAAAGGTTTCATCGAAGTCAATCCCTTGTTGTTGAGAAAAACCCCGGCATACCCAACGAGCCTTGTACCGTTCGAGAGACCCATCAGAATTATATTTGTGGCGAAAAACCCACTTGCCTGAAACCACATTGGCGCCGAGAGGTTTAGGAACGAGAGTCCATGTATTATTTTGAAGGAGGGCATCGAACTCATCACGCATGGAAGAATGCCAAAGAGGATCTAGAAGAGCTTGTTTGTAGGAGGTAGGAATTGGGAAAATATTTGGGGTGGCATTGAGGTTAAGAAAATGGCGAGGAATATGAAAGCTCTTTTTACCACGAGTACACATGACATGATCGTTAGCGGGAATAGTGACGAGAACGGTGTGAGGAGGAAGTTGTGGAGTGGGAGAGTTACTCGGAGTACTAGCTGCGCTAGCAGGAGATGGGGTAGGTGTGTTTGTTCCTCCAGAGGACGTGGTGGTGGTGGGAGAGGACCTGGCAGGAGATCCTGCCGCGGCAGGAGAAAGTGGTGCGGCGGGCTGACGTGGGGCCTCGGCAGGCTGTCGCGGAGCCTCAGCAGGCTGGTTGGCTGCCACGGCAGAGGTGACCGCAGGCATGAAGGCGGGGATAAGGGAGCGTGGCGTGATCGTATGTTGGGTAAGCTGGGAAGAAGTAGGCGTAGACGACTGGATGATGGAGTATGGAAAAGTATTTTCATCGAAGATGACATGACGTGAGACAAGAACACATCAAAAAGAGGGGTAGAAACATCGAGAGCCTTTGTGATCGTCGGAGGGTCCAAGATAAATGCATGGTAATGAGTGAGGAGAAAGTTTGTTAGGGGCGGTGGAGGCGGTGTTGGAAAAACAAAGATAACCAAAAACACGCAATTCGGAATAGTCGAGATGATGTAGGAAGAGAGACTGAAAGAGAGTATAGAGTGGACACATTTTGGTTGGTTGGATGTTGAGGAGATATGTTGTCGCGCAAAGGGCTTCATCCCAAAACCGAGGGGAGGAGAGAGGATTGGATGAGTAAAGTACAGAGTATGTCATTGATGGATCGTAAGGATCATTCGACTTTACCGTTTTGAGGAGAAGTGTATGACAAGAAAAACGTAAGAAAATGCCTTGAGAGAGAAATAAATATTTGTTTTAGGTATTTTCAAACTCTCGGCCATTGTCACATTAGATAAAATGTATGGGAAGGCCGAAGTGTGTAAGAATGTATCGCCGAAAATTTAGAAAAATTGAGTGCACATCGGATTTGGCGCGAATAGGAAAGGTCCATATGTAGTGAGAATAATCCTTAAGAATAACAAGATAGTATTTGAAACCAGAAACACTAGGAAGCGGAGAGGTCCATAGATCACAATGCAATAACTCAAACGGAAAAGTACTATAGGTAGTTGATGTGCCGAAAGGTAATCTAACATGTTTGTCGCATTGACATGCATTACAAATAGAGGGATCATGAGAAGAACTAGAACTATCAATAAGGAGACTAAATGCTTGAAGCAAAGACGACATAGTATTTTTATTGGGGTGGCTGAGCCGACGGTGCCAAAGGTCGACGGAGGTGTTCATGGCTCAGGTGTGAAAGATGGTGCGCCATGTAGAGGATAGAGATCGCCCGAGCTATTGTAGCGAGCGAGGACCTCCGCCGTTTTCAGATCCTTCACAGTTAAACCAAACGGGTCAAACTCTAAGGAAACATTGTTGTCGATAGTAAATCGACGAACAAAGATGAGATTTTTGATTAAAGATGGAGCAACAAGAATATTGCGTAGAAGAAAATTTGTGTGGGGATTAGTGATGCATGATTGACCGGCACAAGATATAGGAATTGAAGAACCATCACCAATAGTTATAGAGGAAAAAGGGGAAGAAGAACAAGCTGATAGAAAATCCGTATTTGATGACATGTGCGAAGATGCACCAGAAACGAAAATCCAATCCGTACCCTCGTGGTTGTGGAGCGTGAAATTTTTCATGGCGGCCATGAAGGCGTCTTGGTCCCAACTTGGTGGAGCGGTTGATGGCGATGGCGTAGGCAGGTACGGTAGTGCCGGAGGAGCCCCGTACATGTAGTTCATTGGCGTCGAGGATGGCATGTAGTATTGTGGCGCATGGGGCGCCATGTAGGCCGTCGGTGGAGCTTGGGCGGTGTAGACCTGCTGCGGAGGTCGAGGTCCAAGAGGCCCTGGCGAGCCTATGGATGCACGAAGAGTAGGAATCCATGTCCCGGTGTAGGCCGGTGAGGCGTCGTAGGGAGAAGGAGCCGACCAGGGCATAGGGCATGCCTGAACGAGACCCGTCCATGGATCATGCTGCGTCTGCCAGGTTGGCGAGGGGGCTGCGACGGAGGGAGGTGTCCGCGCTGGTGGAGTCGGCGGTGGAGGGGCCGGCGCTGGAGCAGGTGGCCGAGGCTGAGGAGGCTGATACACTAGGTTCTTGCCGCGGTAGTTCGGGCTCGGCCGCCATCCAGGAGGGGTCGTCGGGGGTGAAATGGATCGTATGGGCACCTAGAGGGGGTTGAATAGGTGCTACTTCAATTTTAGGCTTGACACAAAAGGTAAATTCTCTAGATAACCTATTATGAAGAATTTTCCTATATGCAAACCTAACTACTAGCGAGTAAAGGCAAGTGAGATAGAGGAACGAGTAAACCGTAGTGGAGCACGCGGAGACACAGGATTTTTTTTACCGCAATTCCTTCCTTGTTAAGGGAAGTACATCTGCGTTGGAGGGGTGGGTGGTACTAAGACCACCACGCCACAATAGGCCTCACCCTGTTCTACGATGGATCCCGCCACCAAAGTCCTGGTCCACCTTTCCACTATAGGAACCCTTCGAGGCGGGAACCGGCGCCTTTACACAACTAGCGGGGCACAACTCCACAACCAAATTGGAGGCTCCCGTAATGACAACAAGCTGCCACAAGAACAAGTTATCAATAACAAAACACAAGATTTAGATATTAACGAGAATACTAGATCGGGGATTTCTCCAAGTGAATGGAGAGGAGTTGATGTGCTTGATTCATGATGACGATGTAGATTGTCTCCTCCTTCAATTCCCCCAAAGATCGAAGCCTTCAGGTGGTTGAAGTGGGAGATCTAGAGAGAGAGCTCTTGCAATGGGTCTGAAACTTTTCGAATGAATCAAGAGGTCTGAAAGGAGGGGATGAAGGGGCTTTTATACCCCCTGCACCCACTGAGCCGTTGGAGCCATTTTGGGCTAGATTATCCGACCCAAGTGGGGCCGGATTATCCGGCCTGGGGAAAACTCTGCCCTAGACTCAGATTATCCGGCAAATAATCCGCTCCCACTCAGAGCGACGCACTGAGCCTACCCTTGATCGTCTCCTAGGGGGTGGATTATCCGGCCCCTTGCGAGGGCTGGATTATCCGATCAGGGAAGGAAAATCCGCCCCTGTTCGGATTTTCTGGGAGAAAATCCAAACCAACTCAGAGTGTCTTGCCTTGGCTGCCTTTGATCGTCTTCTGGGGGCCGGATTATCCGGCCCAAGGCGGGGGCCGGATTATCCGGTTAGGGGAAGAAAATCCGCCCCTGTTCGGATTTTCGGGGAGAAAATCCGACCCCAGACAGAGTGACGCGCCATGCCAGCCTTTGCCAAATGAGTTAGGCCGGATTATCCGGCCCTTGATGGGGGCGGATAATCCATCCCCCCAAACACAAAAACATTCCCTACACACTTAGCACACATGAGAAAACTCCACGACATTGTTATCTAACACACAAAACACAGGGAACCATGAAATGTTCTTTCAATCTCCCCCTTTTTGGTGTTAGATGACAATACTAGGATTTGCAAGATAGTTCTCAAGACAACAAACATTAATAAATGAATAAGACTCCCCCTCAATGTGTGCATACCAAAAAAAATGCATTTGATTACAAATGCACACAAGAGGGTAAAGGTCTATTTCATTGAAACATATGTGAAAAGCTCATACCACCGGTAGGGAGACATATGCATCCTCAAAGCATTATGAGAATATCCAATGATAGCAATAGTGAGTGCCCTCCCTTGATAAAGATATCCAATATAGCCCTAAGAATATCCAATATGATAGATGACTCCATATGAATAGTCCACAAGATAAATCCACAACCACATAAAGATAGTCTCATACGACACAAAACACACACAAAAAGTTTGACGCTAAAAGGGCAGAAGCGAAAAAACGAAAAGCTAAAGAGCAAGAACTTGTGCTCGACCCATGCAAATCCTCGAAGACCTAATAGAACTACTTCTCCCCCTTCGGCATCGAGATGCCAAAAAGAAAGAAGAGCGATGCTAACACCCCAAGGGATCACTCGAAGTCCTCATCCTTGTCCTCATCCCCATCCTCGTCCTCATCCTCAAGCTCCTTGGTGTCATCCTCATCATCATCAGTAGTGTTCACGGAAGGAAACAGGTGGCGCTCCAGCTCTCCACGGTTAAGCCTGGAAGAAGAGTTCCACCGAACATATGGTGTGGGAGGAGTAGGAGCAGGGGGATCACCTGAAGCACTGGACACATGGTGAAGGATGAGCTGCTGAGAGTGAGCCATCTCATGGCGCTGCTTGTATGCCTCATACTGTCCCTTGCGGGTGTCCACGCCCATGCAAAGAATGTTCCACTGGAACCAGTTCAGCTGCTTGATCTCACGAGCAATAGGAGGCATTTGGGGGCCTACGAGCACTCGCACGAGCATCCCTATGAGTCCCTCAGGAGCAGAGGAGGGGTGAGAGGTCTTCCTAACCTTGGTGTAGATCTTCTTGGCCTTGTGCACAACATCAATGTTGAACTCTTTACTGGGGAGCAGGTGCTTGATCAGCATCATGATGTATGGAGCATATGGGAGGGAAAGCCTGTTGAACATGGCATCGATCAACTCATGGTAAATAAAATCCATCACATCCAGTTGGTATGACACGGACTCATCCTCACAGGATGCCACCTCTTGAGAGAAGGCAAGAAGCTGAACTAGGTGACCACAGATGCTGTCATTGTTTCCCCCACTTGGAGTGATAGAATCACGAAAGAGACCCACCAAGCTAGCATATATGGGAGACAGACCAGCAAGAGTGCCCACAATAGCATTGTCATCGGTGCATGGAGAGAGGGCGGCATCTTTATTGGGCTTGAGTTGGGTGATGATGCGGTGACCACTAGCACGGTCCCTGTGGCGGAAGGGATAACCAAGAACCTCAGCAAAAATACGGAAATCGGCTTGCATAGGCCTGTCACGGGTCATCCACTTCATGGTGCGGTGCTCATCCCCGCAAATGACCAAGGTGGAGAAGAACTGCTTCACAATCTCAGAGTCATAGGAGCATTTGAGGGCCATGAGATGGTGCAGCCCCATCCTCTCAAACACATACATGGCATCACAAGGTGAGGCTTCTCCAAGGCATTAGCAAGAACCAGAGGATGCATAGGCCGAATCTTCTGCTGAGCATACACATCTTCATAGATACCCTTTTGTTCAGCGCACCAAAAACGAGAGTCAGCCAGCTCAGTATCATGTGGCACTTCATCAAACAGATCCCGATGATGAATGGAGGAGAAGGTACATGATCCATCTTCTTATAGTTGATCTTGGGCCTTTTGCCCTTCCTCTTGGACACACCCTTCCTATCCCTCTTTGCCTATTCAGCCATGCGCTTCTCCTTGTTCTTCCTTCTCCCCAGCTCAACCTCGTCCACTAGGTTACCTTGACTGTCGTCCCAAAAGTATTTAGCACGAGGACAGCGCTTGTAGGTCCGGGGAGCACTAGAACCACCTATGAAGAGAGGAAGATGGATAGCATGGGGATAAGCATACACACAAGTCCAAGATAGAGCGTAGAAAAAGTAGTCAAACAGTTCATAGTCCAATACTACTCAATGCACAGATCTATACAAAACTGAACCAGTTGTGACTCTGTCGGGCCGGATTATTCGGCCTGGCCAGGGGCGGATAATCCGACCCTGGCAGAAAATTTCAACATCGGTTAGATCAAATGCATAAGAGTAGATCGCGCCTAGATACTTCAAGACTACAAATTCTACGCGAAACAACACCCTTCTAGACAGCGTTCCACCCAACAAGTAACACATCTAGCCAAAGATGGGGAGAGAGGGAGTTACCCTCACTCATTGGAGGAAAAACGCGGTGGAGAAAGGTACCCGGAGGCACGGAGAAGAAGATCCGGGGAGGCCCGGAGAATCCGGCAACCGGAGAGGCTCCGGGGAGGGTGGAGAACAACAGGCGGCGGCTGGGAGAGGGAGAGGGTCGAGGGAGAAGTGCTGCTCGTTATGAGCTCTTCCCCCGACCCTAGCCCTTAAAGACTGTATCCGCCAGGGCCGGATTATCCGGACTATACTTGGGCCAGATTATCCGGCCTAAATTCTGAATTTCTGTTGAACACAGATTCAGGCCCACGCGTCCCCAAACAAAACCCCCACAAGGTGTACAAAGGACTTGTGTGCAAGAAAAGATTGCTTAGGGGTAGGGAAAGGCTTAGGACTAAGAGTTCCAAACTGATATGGTACTACACACTCAAAATTGCAAGAATCAAATCAACTAAAAGCCAAAATTGAGTGTGATTCCCATAAGAACAAGACATGAGCTAAAACAATCAAGAAGATCCAAATAAATCCATCTCTTCTCATGGAAGAGGGCGGTGGCTGAAGCCACCTTGTTGGAGGGTATGGTATGACACCGCGAATATATATCTTGGGTTCATGACCAAGACTCATCAATAAGCTCACATATCACAAAATGATATTAATAGAAATGATTTGACTTGCTTTCGGCATTATGGAGGGAGGGTTAGCTCAATCAATTAGGACCACACTCCCCCTATATACATGCCCACACCTAGACCAAATAAGACTGAGATGTAAGAGTGAGTGCATGGGTAATCAAGACAAGCTCCTTGAATCAACGATATTTAGCTCATTCCTCAAGTAACAAAACCTTGCTTCATCAAGTGGCTTCGTGAAAATATCAGCAAGTTGGTTCTTCGTGCTCACAAAAGATAGGTCAATATCGCCTCAAGCAACATGGTCCCGAATAAAATGATTCTGAATCTCAATATGCTTCATCATTGTGTGATGTACCAGATTATACGCAATTTTGATTGCACTTTCATTATCGCATAAAAGAGGAACTTTGTCACAATTGACACCGTATTCCTTTAAAGTTTGCCTCATCCATAATAACTGAGTGCAGGCACTAGCAGCAGCAACGTATTCAGCTTCAGCGGTGGAGAGAGATACACAATTCTGCTTTTTAGAAGACCAACAAACTAGAGACCTTCCCAAGAACTGATAAGCTCCAGAAGTTGATTTCCGATCATCCTTATCACTAGCCCAATCTGAATCAGTGTAACCACATAGAGAGAAATTGGAGCCCTTGGGATACCATAAACCAAAGTTAGGGGAATGAGCCAAATATCGGAAGATCCTCTTGATCGCCACTAAGTGGCTTTCTTTAGGAGCTTCTTGATACCTTGCACACACCCCCACACTCAACACAATATCGGGTCTAGATGCACAGAGGTAAAGAAGAGAGCCGATCATGGACCGGTATACCTTTTGGTCCACATCTTTACCGTGGGGATTAAGTTCAAGGTGACATTTTGTTTGCATCGGAGTGGCGATGCCATTAAGATATGTCATCCTGAATCTCTTGAGCATGTCTTTGATGTATTTTGCTTGATTGATGAAGGTTCCTTCTCTAAATTGCTTGATTTCGAATCCAAGAAAGAACCTAACTCCCCCATCATAGACATTTCAAACCTGTCAGTCATAAGCTTTGAGAATTCATCATTAAAAGTTTTATTAGTAGAACCAAAGATGATGTCGTCTACATATATTTGGCATACTAAGAGCTCCCCCTTAACCTTCTTAGTAAAAAGAGTGGGATCAATTTGCCCAACTTCGAAACCACGGTCTAGCAAAAGCTCTTTAAGGTGCTCATACCACGCACGTGGGGCTTGTTTAAGGCCATAGAGTGCCTTATCGAGTTTGTAGACATGGTTCAGGAAGTTAGGATCCTCAAATCCCGGGGGTTCCTTTACATATACCAACTCATGTAGATGACTATTAATAAAAGCACTCTTAACGTCTATTTGCTGCAATTTAAAATTATTATGAGCAACATAAGCAAGAAGGATACGGATGGACTCAAGACGAGCCACAGGAGCATTGGTCTCGCTGAAGTCAATGCCCTCAACTTGGGAATATCCTTGTGCCACGAGTCTCGCCTTGTTCCTCACAATAATGCCACTATCATCTTGCTTATTTTTAAATATCTATTTAGTGCTGATAACATTGCGGCAATCCTTGGGCTTCTCTACTAATTTCCAAACCTTGTTGCGTTCAAAGTTCTTCAACTCTTCATGCATAGAAACAAACTAGTCCGGATCTTCAAGAGCTTCAAACACTTTCTTGGGTTCCACCATTGAGATGTGAGCTTGATGCTCACCGAAACTTGCCAACTCCCTTCTTGTGGAAACCCTTCGTCGAAGATCACCTACAACTTTGGCTAGAGTATGACCCCTTAACTCATGGTTCCTATCGGCACGAGCTTTGCGACAAAGCTCAATTAGCTTGTTGTCTCTTGGTGGAATAGCTTCATCAATTGAGTCTTCGTTGGAATCATTGGCTTGGCCTTGATCTGTAGCTTGATTAGCAGGAGTAGGAGATGAAGAACCTTGCCCTTGACTTGAATCAACAACCGTAACAGGAGGCTGCTGTTCTTCAGGAATTTCAGGGCCGGATAATCCGGCCGAGGATGAGGCCAGATAATCCGGCCTAGGAGAACCTAAAGCATCTTCGCTAACTTGACTGGGACTTGCTCGAATTGGGGAATGGCCAGATAATCTGGGGTCAGCCGGAAAATCCTGGCTGGAGCTTGCAGCTATTTCTTTGATATGATATCCAATTTGGTCGCCAGTAGAGGTATGTTCGGATAATCCGGTGTCGACCGGATAATCTGGCCTAGAGCATTCAGGAGCATGTTGACCTTCAGCATTTGGTGGAGTTGGTGTAGAAGTTTCTCCAGTGGTTGGAGCAAGTTGAGCATGTGTAGATGAGGGCTCTACATGAGTGGAGCACTGTCCTTCCCAATCTGCCACAAGGGGTTCCTCAATGGGGCGGAAGAATTCCACGCCCATTCTTCTTATGGCATCTTGGGGTATTTCAACATCTGCATCACAAACATCAACTTGCCCCGCACGGGAGCCATCATTTTCCTCGAACACCACACTACAAGATTCTACAACAGTTCCGGAGAGCTTATTGTAGACTCTATAAGTGTGGGATTCAGCACCATAACCAACAAAAATGCCTTATAAAGCCTTAGAATCAAATTTAGATAAACGAACTCATTTGATGAGAAAGAAACACTTGCAACCAAATACCCAGAAGTACGAGATGTTTGGCTTGTTACCGGTAAGTATTTCATACGGAGTCTTGTCAAAGATTTTACGGAGGTATAGCCAGTTAGAGGAATGACAAGCGGTAGATATTGCTTCAGCCCAGAAGTTATATGGAGACTTGAATTCAGCTAGCATAGACCTTTCCATATCCATTAGGGTCCGGTTCTTCCTCTCGGCAACACCATTTTGTTGAGGGGTGTACGCAGCGGAATATTGATGTCTTATCCCCTCTTCACTTAGGAATTCATTTAAGGTGTAGTTCTTGAACTCGGAGCCGTTGTCACTTCTTATTGCCAATATAGGAACATTGTGTTGATGTTGAACCTCGTTGGCGAAGTCGATGAATGTTTGTTGAGTCTCGCTCTTCAACTTGAAGAAATAGACCCAAGTGTATCTTGAGTAATCATCAACAATCACAAGGCAGTACTTCGTCCCACCGAGGCTTGCATGAGATGGAGGTCCAAAGAGGTCCACATGAAGGAGCTCCAAGATCCTCTTTGACGAAATAATAGTCTTCCTTCGATGAATAGAGTCATGCATTTTCCCTTCAACACAAGCCCTGCAAACACGATCTTTGGCAAAGGAAACATTTTCTTTTAGTCCAAGGATGTGGCCACCCTTGTGGAGACTTTGCAAAGTTCTCATATTGACGTGGGCTAGTCAGCGATGCCATAACCAACCCGCGTCAGCCTTTCCAAAAAGACACATCAGGCCTGTAGTGGTTTTCCCCGAGAAGTCCACCACGTACAGGTCATTTTCGACATATCCCACGAAAGCAACTTTTAGAGACTTGCTCCACAAGAGTACCACCAAATTAGCATCAATAAAAACTACAAATCCCATCTTACCAAGGGCGCGGACTGAAAGTAAATTGTAACCGAGGGTCTCAACAAGCATGACGTCCACGACAGAGATATCGTGAGCAACCACAACTTTGCCAAGACCCAATACCTCAGATTTGACTTGTCACCATAGGAGACGGTTATACGATCATGATTTGGCTGCATCTCCATGATGATCTCCTTGCTTCCGGTCATGTGACTTGTGCACCTGCTATCAAGTACCCATTTAGACCCACCAGAAGAATAGCCCTGCAAGAAAGTTACTTCTTGGTTTTAGGTACCCATTTTTCAGTGGGTCCTCTCATGTTAGTGACAAGGGTCTTGGGAACCCAAATAGACCAAGGAATGTAACTATCATAAGGACCTACATAACTAGCATAAACATCACCATAATAATCACAATATAACTCATAGTTAGGATTATTAGCCCCTGCAAAACCATCATAGTTAGACTTGTCATTGGTGGTGGTGCTAGTCTTGGGTTGAGCAGTTTTGCTCTTCTTCTTCTTCTTCTTCTTCTTCTTGTTCTTCTTATTCTTTGTTTTGGGAACATAACCAAGACCCACTTTTCCAATGTTCGTCCTTTGCTTGCTAAGCACTTCATCTAGAACTTCTTTACCTTTGTGGTGAGATCCCTTTACAAGTTCTTCTTGTCCACGAGATGGAGTGGAGGTGCTAGGCAAATCATACTTCTCCAATTGAGTTTGGAGCTGGTCACGAGACTCATTTGGAGTAGAGTCTTCACTCTCGAATGCCTTGTGAGAAATGTCAATTTTCTCAAACTTCTCCTAGAGTCTAACATGAGTAGCCCCAAATTCAATATTTTCCTTCTTTAGTTTCTTTACCTTGGCAAGAGCGTTGTCACATTCTTTGATGAGCTGAGCAACAATCTCTTCATGGGACTCCTCAATTGACTTGAGTCTCTCTTCCAAGGATACTCGAGCTTCCTCTTATTCTTCCAAGGCATTCTTCAAGGAAGCTATCTCCAAGGCATCTTCTCTTTCAATTCTGCCCTTTTCTTCGAGGAGATCTTCGGCTTGGGCAAGTTGACTCATAAGAGCATCAAAATGAAGTTTGTGCTCACCTTGCAGGTTAGTGAAAAAGTTGTCCAAAGCAATAACTTCTTATTTTATCTTAAGACTGATATGATCATCCATATCCATATTTATGTTAGTCTTAGGAAATGAAGAACTAGAAGATGATACCTTGGACCCTCTTGCCATAAGACAAGTGACGTTGTTGTTGATGACGTTTTCATTTGGAGAGTCGAAGAGTGATGATGGAGTCGATGTGGTGGCTATAGCAGCCACCTCACGAGAACTATCTTCATCCTCTTCATCTTCACTTGCAGAGGAATATTCTTCTTGTGCCACCAAGACAATCTTGGGTTGCTTCTTGTAAGGGCCATTCTTTTTGATAAATGGCTTCTTTCGAGGGGTCTTGGATTTTTCTTTAAGGATGAGCCTGCCACCATTGTCTTCTCTGTTTTAATACGGACACTCAGCCACAAAGTGTAGCCTATCTCCACAATTGTAGCAAGTTCTCAGTTTTGGGCCATTCTCTCTTTTTCCACTCGACCCATTCTTGTGCTCTAGTTCCAACTTGGCATTGGCTGGATCTTTCCAAAAGTTCCTAGCTTAGAATGCCATGTACTCACCATTAGCATGCTTGACTTCCTCGGGGCATCCCATGGAGACACTCTCGAAACCTCTTTCATCCTCATCTTGCTCAATAACATTTGCCTTTAGAGCAACATTGACCCCTTTTTGCATTCCAATGGCTCGGGCACAGGCATCTTCCGCATTCTTAGTTGCAACCTTGAATGATGTCATTTCTTGCATGACTTCATTGGAAGTAATTTGATGGTAGTTGTGTCTACCTTACAAGCTCTTCAAGTCTGTTGGCTCAAAAGGCATTAGAGAACTCATGTATTTCCTTTTTATCCAAGCACCCTCAATGTGAGTGACTCCATGCTTTCTAAATGTTGTTGCGATGCCCTTGAGTCTTCTATACATATCTTCATGGTTCTCACCATCCAACATGTAGAATCCTTCAGCTTGATTACTAAGGGCATCATACCTATTCCTCCTCATGCTTTCATTTCCAATAAAGAGGTCGGTGAGAGCATCCCAAACTTCTTTAGCTGTGTTGAAATGCTCAATGTGGGGCATGTCCTTGGGACCCACTCCGAGTTGTATCATGTGGAGAGCCGTTGCATTCAATTGGATATCCACAACTTCTCTTCTTGTCAAGTTGGTGTGATCTCCAATATGAAGACCCTCTTTGATAATTCTCCAAAGTTCAATTGACGAACTGCATACATGAGACTTCATTAAGAATTGCCATTGATTAACTAAAGATGCAGTAAGTTTGGGTGGATCACCCCTATTGTTTATATGAGGATGTGGGATAGGTGGGTCGGGAGAATATAGGTGATGAACCTCACTCTAGTCCTCCTTACCACTCCCCTTCTTGGAGGTGGAGCCTGAAAGAACATTTCATGTTTTCCTTTGTTTTGCGTGTTAGATAACAATACTATGGAGACTTTTCATGTGTGCTAAGTGTGCAGGAAGTTTTGAGGGGGGCCGGATAATCCGCCCCTCCAAGGGCCGGATAATCCGGCCTACCTCATCTCTCAAGGAAGCCAAGGCGCGTCGCTCTGTGTCCAGTCGGATTTTCTCCCAGAAAATCCGAACTGGGGCGGTTTTTCCTCCCCAGGCCGGATAATCTGGGTTTCGCAAGAGCCAGATAATCCGGCCCCCAGTTTTCGAGCAAAAGGAGCCAATGCGCGTCGCTCGGTATCCGGTCAGATTTTCTCCCGGAAAATCCTAACTGGGGCGGTTTTTCTTCCCTAGGCCGAATAATCCAGCCTTCGCATTGGGCTAGATAATCCGGCCCCAGAAGTTGATCAAGGTCAAGCTCGGCGCATCTCATTGTGAGGGGGCGGATTATCTGCTGGATATTCCGAGTCTGGGGTGGTGTTTCCCCAGACCGGATAATCTGGCCCTCACTTGGGCCGGATAATCCGCCCCCCAAAGTGTGCAACGGCTGGTTTTTGGAAGGGGGTATAAGTACCCCTTCTTCTCCAACGTCTAGACTTCTTGATTCACTCGAATTTGACCAGACCTTGTGCAAGAGCTCTAAATCTCGATCTCCCACTTCAACCACCCGAAGGTCTTGATCTTTGGTGGAATTGAAGGAGGAGAGGTTCATCATCAACATCAAGAATCAAGCGCTTCAACTCCTCTCCATTCACTTGGAGAAATCCCTGATCTAGTATTCTTGTTAATACCTAGATCTTGTTATTGTATTTGACAACTTTGTTCTTGTGGTAGCTTGTTGTCATTTCGGGAGCCTCCAAGTTGTTATGGAGTTGTTGCCCCGCTAGTTCTGTAAAGGCACCGGTGCCCGCCTCGAAGGGTACCTATAGTGGAAGGTGGATCAGGCCTGTTGTGGCGAGATCCATCGGAGAACAGGGTGAGGCCTTTTGTGGCGTGGTGGTCTTAGTACCGCCCACCCCTCCAACGCAGACGTACTTCCACTAACAAGGAAGGAACTGCGGTCAAACAAATCCTGTGTCTCCGCGTGCTTCACTTTGGTTCACTCGTTCCTCTTCCACTCGCTCTTTACTCGCTAGTAGATAGGTTTGCATATAGGGAAATTCCACACATTAGTTTATCTAGAGAATTTACCTTTGTGCTAAGCCTAAAATTGAAAAAGAATTAAAAATTGGTGTAGCACCTATTCACCCCCCTCTAGGTGCCCATAAAATCCATTTCAATTGGTATCAGAGCGCCGGCTCTTAATTCGGGCTTAACCGCCTAAGAGTAGTATGGGTACCAGGGATGATGGAAATGAGGCTGTGGATAAGGTCACAATGGATGATCTCAAGTCGTTGGAAACAACCTTGTTGAAATCCTTTGAGGCCAAGATGGAGGAGATGAATCAAATGATTGCTCTCCTTACATCATCCATAGCCCCATCTACATCCTCCTCTGAGGCTCCCACACCATCATCTAAGGAAAAGGGTAACACCGGATCCAAGGATGATGATGTGGAAGGTGAAAAAATAAATGGCTCCACCTCCAAAAAGGGAAATGGTAAGGAGGAATATAGTGAGGTTCGCCACGTATATTCCCCCAACCCACCTATCCCTCATCCTCATACAAACAATAGGGGTGATCCACCCAAGCTCACTGCATCTTCTTTTAACCAATGGCAATTTCTAATGAAATCTCATGTTTGCAGTTCCTCTATTGAATTGTGGAGGATTATTGAAGAAGGTCTTCATATTGGAGATCAAACCAATCTAACAAGAAGGGAAGTTGTCGATAGCCAGTTGAATGCCACGGATACTTTTTTCAAGAAGCAACCCAAGATGGTCCTTGTAGCTCAAGAGGAATACTCCTCCGCAAGTGAAGATGAAGAGCATGATGATAGTTCCCGCGAAGTGGCTGCTATAGCCACCACATCGACTCCCTCCTCTCTCTTCGACTCACCGAACGAGAACGCCATCAACAACAACGCCACTTGTCTAATGGCAAGAGGATCCGAGGTATCAACTTCTAACTCCTCATTTCCTAAGACTAACATAATTTTGGATATGGATGATCATGACAGTCTTGAAATGAAAGAAGAAGTTATTGCCTTGGATACTTTTTTCACTAACCTACAAGGTGAGCACAAACTCCATTTTGATGCTCTTATGAGTCAACTTGCTCAAGCCGAAGATCTCCTTGAAGAAAAGGGCAGAATTGAAAGAGAAGATGCCTTGGAGATAGCCTCTTTGAAGAATGCCTTGGAAGAGGAAGAGGAAACTCGAGTTTCTTTGGAAGAAAGACTCGAATCCCTAGAGGAGTCACAAGAAGAAGCTGTATCTTAGCTCATTAAAGAACGTGACCATGCTCTTGCCAAGGTAAAGAAACTAAAGAAAGAAAAGATTGATTTTGGGGCTGTTCATGCTAGACTTTTGGAGAAGTTTGATGATCTTGAAAGTGCTCACAAGGCATTGAAGAGTGATCATTCTACTCTAAATGAGTCTCATGACCAGCTCCAAACTCAATTGAAATGGTATGATGTGCCAAGTACCTCCTCTTCATCCTTTGGAAAGAAGATCTTGCAAGGAGTTCTCAACACAAAGGTAAAGGGGTTATTGATGAGATACTGAGCAGGCAAAGGACAAACAACAGAAAAGAAGGTCTTGGTTACATACCCAAGATAAAGAGTAAGAAAAACAACAAGAAGAAGAAGAACAAGACTGCTCAATCAAAGACTAGCAACATTACCAATGACAAGACTAATTATGATGGTTTTGCAGGGATCAACAATCCTAACTTCGAACTATATTGTGATTCTTATGGTGATGTTTATGCTAGTTATGTAGGGCCTTATGATTGTTACATTCCTTGGTCTATTTGGGTTCCCAAGACCCTTGTTACTAATATGAGAGGACCCATTGAAAAATGGGTACCTAAAACCAAGAAGTAATTTTCTTGCAGGGCTATGCTTCCGGTGGTTCTAAATGGGTACTCAATAGCGGGTGTACGAGTCATATGACCGGAAGCAAGGAGATCATCACGGAGATGCGGCCAAACCTTGATCACATTATCGTCTCCTATGGTGACAAGTCAAAATCTGAGGTATTGGGTCTCGGCAAAGTTGTGGTGGCTCACGATATCTCTCTCGTGGACGTCATGCTTGTTGAGACCCTCGGGTATAACTTACTTTCAGTTCGTGCCCTTGGTAAGATGGGCTTTGCAGTTTACATTGATGCTGATTTAGTGGTACTCTTGTGGAGCAAGTCTCTAAAAGTCACTTTCGTGGGATATGTCGAAAACGACCTATACGTGGTGGACTTTTCGGGGAAAACCACTATAGGCCCGATGTGTCTTTTCGGAAAGGCTGATGCGGGTTGGCTATGGCATCGTCGACTAGCCCACGTCTATATGAGAACTTTGCAAAGTCTCCACAAGGGTGGCCACATTCTTGGACTAAAAGAAAATGTCTCTTTTGCCAAAGATCGTGTTTGCAGGGCGTGTTTCGAAGGGAAAATGCATGATTCTCCTCATCGAAGGAAAACTATTATCTCTTCAAAAAGGATTTTGGAGCTCCTTCATGTGGACCTCTTCGGACCTCCATCTCATGCAAGCCTCGCTGGGAAGAAGTGTTGTCTAGTGATTGTTGATGATTACTAAAGATACACTTGGGTTTATTTCTTCAAGTTGAAGAGTGAAACTCAACAAACTATCATCGACTTCGCCAACGAGGTTCAACGTCAACACAACGTCCCCATTCTGGCTATAAGGAGTGATAACGGCTCGGAGTTCAAGAACTACACCTTAAATGAGTTCCTAAGTGAAGAGGGGATAAGACATCAATATTCTGCTGCGTACACCCCTCAACAAAATGGTGTAGCCAAGAGGAAGAATCGAACTCTAATGGACATGGCAAGATCAATGTTGGCCGAATTCAAATCTCCATATAATTTCTGGGCTGAAGCAATCTCTACTGCTTGTCATTCATCCAACCGTTTATACCTCCACAAGATTTTGGACAAGACTCCGTATGAAATACTTACCGGTAACAAGCCAAACATCTCATACTTTCGGGTATTCGGGTGTAAGTGTTTCTTTCTTATTAAAGGAGTTCGTTTATCTAAGTTTGAATCTAAGGCTCTAGAAGGTATTTTTGTTGGTTATGGTGCCGAATCCCACACTTATAGAGTCTACAATAAGCTCTCCGGAACTGTTGTA
Organism: Avena eriantha; assembly: GCA_910589775.1. Taxonomy (NCBI): domain Eukaryota; kingdom Viridiplantae; phylum Streptophyta; class Magnoliopsida; order Poales; family Poaceae; genus Avena; species Avena eriantha. The sequence goes on from OU342742.1 coordinate 213,703,481, forward strand.
GAATCTTGTAGTGTGGTGTTCGAGGAAAATGACGGTTCCCGTGCGGAGCAAGTTGGTGTTTGTGATGCAGATGTTGAAATACCCCAAGATGCCATAAGAAGAATGGGCGTGGGATTCTTCCGCCCCATTGAGGAACCCCTTGTGGCGGACCGGGAAGGACAATGCTCTACTCATATAGAGCCCTCATCTACACATACGCAACATGCTGCAACCATGGGAGCAACTTCTACACCATCTCCATCAACTGCTGAAGGTCAAGATGCTCCAGAAAGCTCCAGGCCGGATTTGCCGGTTGACACCGGATTATCCGGCCACCGCGCTCCAGTTGTCCATGATGCTCCTGGTGGTGAAGATATCAACGCAAGCTCCAGGCCAGAATTTCCGGGTGACCCCGGATTATCCTGGTGGTGAAGGCTGTAGAACTGGAGAATCAGGGCCGGATAATCCGGCCTGGGAGTACGTGCAGCAGCTTCATCAGGAAGCCTAGGACTTCCTTGAACTGGCGAGGAGCCGGATAATCCGGGATCAGCCGGAAATTCTGGCCTGGAGCTTGCGTTGATATCTTCACCACCAGGAGCATCATGGACAACTGGAGCGCGGTGGCTGGATAATCCGGTGTCAACCGGCAAATCCGGCCTGGAGCTTTCTGGAGCATCTTGACCTTCAGCAGTTGATGGAGATGGTGTAGAAGTTGCTCCCGTGGTTGGAGCATGTTGCGTATGTGTAGATGAGGGCTCTATATGAGTAGAGCATTGTCCTTCCCGGTCCGCCACAAGGGGTTTCTCAATGGGGCGGAAGAATCCCACGCCCATTCTTCTTATGGGATCTTAGGGTATTTCAACATCTGCATCACAAACACCAACTTGCTCCGCACGGGAACCATCATTTTCCTCGAACACCACACTACAAGATTCTACAACAGTTCCGGAGAGCTTATTGTAGACTCTATAAGTGTGGGATTCGGCACCATAACCAACAAAAATACCTTCTAGAGCCTTAGATTCAAACTTAGATAAACGAACTCCTTTAATAAGAAAGAAACACTTACACCCGAATACCCGAAAGTATGAGATGTTTGGCTTGTTACCGGTAAGTATTTCATACGGAGTCTTGTCCAAAATTTTGTGGAGGTATAAACGGTTGGATGAATGACAAGCAGTAGAGATTGCTTCAGCCCAGAAGTTATATGGAGATTTGAATTCGGCTAACATTGATCTTGCCATGTCCATTAGAGTTCGATTCTTCCTCTCGGCTACACCATTTTGTTGAGGGGTGTACGCAGCGGAATATTGATGTCTTATCCTCTCTTCACTTAGGAACTCATTTAAGGTGTAGTTCTTGAACTCCGAGCCGTTATCACTCCTTATAGCCAGAATGGGGACGTTGTGTTGACATTGAACCTCGTTGGCGAAGTCGATGACAGTTTGTTGAGTTTCACTCTTCAACTTGAAGAAATAAACCCAAGTGTATCTTGAGTAATCATCAACAATCACTAGACAATACTTCTTTCCACCGAGGCTTGCATGTGATGGAGGTCCGAAGAGGTCCACATGAAGGAGCTCCAAAATCCTTTTTGAAGAGATAATGGTTTTCCTTCGATGAGGTGAATCATGCATTTTCCCTTCAACACAAGCCCTGCAAACACGATCTTTGGCAAAAGAGACATTTTCATTTAGTCCAAGAATGTGGCCACCCTTGTGGAGACTTTGCAAAGTTCTCATATTGACGTGGGCTAGTCGGCGATGCCATAGCCAAGCCGCGTCAGCCTTTCCGAAAAGACACATCGGGCCTGTAGTGGTTTTCCCTGAAAAGTCCACCACGTACAGGTCGTTTTCGACATATCCCACGAAAGCGACTTTTAGAGACTTGCTCCACAAGAGTACCACCAAATCAGCATCAATGTAAACTGCAAATCCCATCTTACCAAGGGCACGAACTGAAAGTAAGTTATACCCGAGGGTCTCAACAAGCATGACGTCCATGAGAGAGATATCGTGAGCCACCACAACCTTGCCAAGACCCATACCTCAGATTTTGACTTGTCACCATAGGAGACGGTAATGTGATCAAGGTTTGGCCGCATCTCCGTGATGATCTCCTTGCTTCCGGTCATATGACTCGTACAACCGCTATCGAGTACCCATTTAGAACCACCGGAAGCATAGCCCTGCAAGAAAATTACTTCTTGGTTTTAGGTACCCATTTTTCAATGGGTCCTCTCATGTTAGTAACAAGGGTCTTGGGAACCCAAATAGACCAAGGAATGTAACAATCATAAGGCCCTACATAACTAGCATAAATATCACCATAACAATCACAATATAGTTCAAAGTTAGGATTGTTGATCCCTACAAAACCATCATGATTAGTCTTGTTATTGGTAATGTTGCTAGTCTTCGGTTGAGCAGTCTTGTTCTTCATATTTTTCTTCTTGTTTTTCTTGCTCTTTATCTTGGGTATGTAACCAAGACCTTCTTTCCTATTGTTTGTCCTTTGCCTGCTCAGTATCTCATCAATAACCCCTTTACCTTTGTGTTGAGAACTTCTTGCAAGATCTTCTTTTCCAAAGGATGAAGAGGAGGTCCTTGGCACATCATACTGTTTCAATTGAGTTTGGAGCTGGTCATGAGACTCATTTATAGTAAAATGATCACTCTTCAATGCCTTGTGAGCACTTTCAAGATTATCAAACTTCTCCAAAAGTCTAGCATGAATAGCCCCAAAATCAATCTTCTCTTTCTTTAGTTTATTTACTTTGGCAAGAGCATGGTCATGTTCTTTAATGAGCTGAGCTACAGCTTCTTCTTGTGACCCCTCAAGGTATTTGAGTCTTTCTTCCAAAGAAACTCGAGCTTCCTCTTCCTCTTCCAAGGCATTCTTCAAATAAGCTATCTCCAAGGCATCTTCTCTTTCAATTCTGCCCTTTTCTTCAAGGAGATCTTCGGCTTGAGCAAGTTGACTCATAAGAGCATCAAAATGGAGTTTGTGCTCACCTTGTAGGTTAGTGAAAAAAGTATCCAAGGCAATAACTTCTTCTTTCATTTCAAGACTGTCATGATCATTCATATCCAAAATTATGTTAGTCTTAGGAAATGTAGAGCTAGAAGTTGATACCTCGGATCCTCTTGCCATTAGACAAGTGGCGTTGTTGTTGATGGCGTTCTTGTTCGGCGAGTCGAAGAGAGAGGAGGGAGTCGATGTGGTGGCTATAGCAGCCACTTCGCGGGAACTATCATCATCCTCTTCATCTTCACTTGCGGAGGAGTATTCCTCTTGAGCTACAAGGACAATCTTGGGTTGCTTCTTGAAAGGGCCATTCTTCTTAATAAACGGCTTCTTCTTAGGAGCTTTAGATTTCTCTTTAAGAATGAGCCTGCCACCATTGTCGTCTCGATTTTGATAAGGACACTCAGCAACAAAGTGCATTCTATCTCCACAGTTGAAGCAAGTTCTCAATCTTGGGCCACTTTCTCTTCTTCCATTTGACCCGTTCTTGCGCTCAAGATCAGACTTGGCTTTGGCAGGGTCCTTCCAAAAATTCCTTGCATAGAATGCCATGTACTCACCATGAGCATGTTTGACCTCATCGGGGCAGTCCATGGATACCCCTTCAAAAGCTTCTTCATCTTCCTCTTGCTCAACAACATTGGCTTTGAGAGCCACATTGACACCCTTTTGCATTCCAATGGCCCGAGCACAGGCATCTTCAGCATTCTTTGCCGCCACTTTGAATGACGCCATTTCTTGCATGACTTCATTGGATGTAATTTGATGATAGTTGTGTCTACCTTGCAGGCTCTTCAAATCCGTTGGCTCGAAAGGCATTAAGGCACTCACATACTTTCTTTTTATCCATGCATCATCAATGTGAGTGGTCCCATGCTTTTAAAATGTTGTTGCGATGCCCTTGAGTCTTCTATACATGTCCTCATGGTTTTCACCATCCAACATGTAGAATCCCTCAGCGTCATTACTAAGAGCATCATACCTGTTTCTTCTCATGCTTTCATTTCCAACGAAAAGGTTCGTAAGAGCATCCCACGCCTCTTTAGCTGTGTTCATATGTTCAATGTGTGGCATGTCCTTGGGACCCACACCCAGCTGTATCATGTGGAGAGCGGTGGCATTCAACTAGCTATCCACAACTTCCCTTCTTGTTAGATTGGTTTGATCTCCAATATGAAGGCCTTCTTCAATAATCCTCCACAATTCAATAGAGGGGCTGCACACATGATATTTCATTAGGAATTTCCATTGATTAAAAGAGGATGCAGTGAGCTTGGGTGGATCACCCCTATTGTTTATATGAGGATGAGGGATAGGTGGGTCGGGGGAATATACGTGGCGAACCTCATTATATTCCTCCTTGCCACTTCCCTTTTTGGAGGTGGAGCCATTTAGTTTTTCACCTTCCACATCATCATTCTTGGATCCGGTGTTACCCTTTTCCTTAGATGATGGTGTGGGAGCCTCAGAGGAGGATGGAGATGGGGCTATGGATGATGTGAGGCAAGCAATCATTTGATTCATCTCATCCATCTTGGCCTCAAAGGACTTCAACAAGGTTGTTTCCAACGACTTGAGATCATCCATTGTGACCTTATCCACAGCCTCATTTCCATCATCCTTGGTACCCATACTACTCTTAGGCGGTTAAGCCCGAATTAAGAGCCGGGGCTCTGATACCAATTGAAATGGATCGTATGGGCACCTAGAGGGGGGGTGAATAGGTGCTACACCAATTTTTAATTCTTTTTCAGTTTTAGGCTTAGAACAAAGGGTAAATTCTCTAGATAGACTATTGGGTGGAATTTCCCTATATGCAAACCTATCTACTAGCGAGTAAAGAGCGAGTGGAAGAGGAATGAGTAAACCGAAGTGAAGCACACAGAGACACAGGATTTGTTTGACCGCAGTTCCTTCCTTGTTAAGGGAAGTACGTCTGCATTGGAGGGGTGGGCGGTACTAAGACCACCACACCACAAAAGGCCTCACCCTGTTCTCCGATGGATCTGGCCACAACAGGCCTGATCCACCTTCCACTATAGGTACCCTTCGAGGCGGGCATCGACGCCTTTACACAACTAGTGGGGCAACAACTCCACAACAACTTGGAGGCTCCCGAAATGACAACAAGCTGCCACAAAAACAAACTTATCAAATACAATAAATAAGATCTAGGTATTGACAAGAGTAATAGATCAGGGATTTCTCCAAGTGAATGGAGAGGAGTTGAAGCACTTGATTCTTGATGATGATGAACTTCTCCTCCTTCAATTCCACCAAAGATCAAGACCTTCAGGTGGTTGAAGTGGGAGATCGAGATTTAGAGCTCTTGCACAAAGTCTGGTCAAATTTGAATGAATCAAGAGTTCTAAACGTTGGGGAAGAAGGGGTATTTATACCCCCCTTCAGAAACCAGCCGTTGCAGCCTTTGGGGGCCGGATTATCCGGCCCAAGTGAGGGCCGGATTATCCGGTCTGGGAAAGCACCGCCCCAGACTCGGAATATCCGCTAGATAATCCGCCCCTCTCTGAGCGTTGTGCCGAGCTTGCCCTTGATCAACTTCTGGGGGCCGGATTATCTGGCCCAGTGCGAAGGCCGGATTATCTGGCCTGGGGAAGAAAAACCGCCCTAGTTCGGATTTTCCGGGAGAAAATCCGACCGGATACCGAGCGACGCGCCTTGGCTCCGTTTGCTCGAAAACTGGGGGCCGGATTATCCGGCCCATGCGACACCCGGATTATCCGGCCTGGGGAGGAAAAACCTCCCCAGTTCGGATTTTTCGGGAGAAAATCCGACTGGACCCCGAACGACGCGCCTTGGCTTCCTTGAGAGATGAGGTAGGCCGGATTATCCGGCCCTTGGTGGGGCAGATTATCCGGCCCCCCTCAAAACTTCCTGCACACTTAGCACACATGAAAAGTCTCCATAGTATTGTTATCTAACACGCAAAACATAGGAAAACATAAAATGTTCTTTCAGTAGGCCACGAGAATTACCACTAGACGCGCGGTTGCGGAATCGATGAAGCACGTTGCTTGATGCAGTGCAGTCCTCACGATCCGTTCTGATACACAATCGTCGAAGTGCTGAATGTACAGCACCTCCGCCAGTATCCACACGTACGAGGAGGAGCGCCGGTGATGGACTGCTAGGTTCGGTACGGCGGCGACAGGACTGGACTGGACTGGAGCTAGGGTTTCCAACACATGGAGTGACCTAACCCTTGTGCTCTAAGCACCTGCGCTCCAGCTTATATAGGGAGTGAAAGTGGGCTCCACTCACTTGTGGCCCATTCACTAAAAGGCCTATATTAGTCACTGTGAGTCCAACTCACTGACTCTGTCCGTTTCCTCTTTGGGTCCAACCCAAATATGCTCCCGCTCTAAAGTGTGTGACCCGACAGGCTCATGGTGACCTAGACACGGTCCGAGTCTCACTCGTGACCGATCAATTGGTAGCCGCTCCTAGCAGAACGTGCCAACTCCCAAGTACCAAGGAGTCATGACGACATACCTTCCAATGTGACATTCGTCTGAGTCCCTTTTGCCTCACGATATACCTTGTCGAACTATAGGCGAATAATCGTCATCCCTTAAATAGTTCAACTCTCTTTCTCGATCCGAGATAAGTGATTCATCTGACTAACTCTTAGTCGGTCGCCTCGGTTAACACTTAACCGAGTCATGCATGTCCATGATTTCCTAATCATATCTTCCGAGAGGGCCCAGAGAATATCTCTCCAGACGGAGGGGCAAAATCCCATCTCGGTTATTCATATCACGCAACTTGATTCTCAGTCGACCCGAACTCTACCTTTATAACTGCCCAGTGATGGAACAACGTTTGACAGAACCTAAGTCGGTGATTCTCAACTCGGACTATGCAATAACCTCAGGTCTAAGGATTACATTGATTGAGACATGCAAATGACGACTTGTTCGTTGCATCTCAATATGGGTCAGTCCGACTCGCTAAACTCTTTAGCCTAATCCGTGTAAGTCGGAATAACATCTCCATGCCCATGACAAGTGGAACCGAGTCATCTGCCGACTTTCACATTAGTCTAAGTTGTGTGTCCAACACAACCTCAACGACCAAGGACAATTAGTATAAACAACATGAATATATAGTTCCACAATCGAATCTCATATTCAATGATACATATCAGTAGTTCATACATGGACAATAACTTTATGAATACATTGGGAATAACATCATACATGATTGCCTCTAGGGCATATTCCCAACAAAGTATCATGTAGTCGACGTTCACATGACACCACTAGAAGAATAACACCACAACTTAAATATCAAACCATTGAATCTTTCTCAACACAATTCCACTACTAACAACATGACTTCTCCCATGTCCTCAAGAACTAAATGAACTACTCACGAGACATCATATGGATCAAGATCAGAGATGAAAGAATGATAAGTAACAATCTGAACATGAACAATAATTCAATGGTTCCACTCAATAACATCAACTACAACAAGTAATCAACACCGGGAAAGTTTCCCCTAAAATTATGCAAGATTCAACCCAATTGTTATAGCGGTACGGAGTGATGGTGATGGTCCTGGAGGAGATGATGATGATGATGATCCCGATGAAGCCTAGATTGATGACGGTGTTGATGGCGACGATATCCCCCATCCGGGAAGGAATTTCCCCGACAAATTTCTGCCTGTCGGAGAGCTCTTTCTCTCTCTATAGTTTCCGCACCATAGAGGCGGCGGAACCTTTCTATGGTCGCTCCCCGAGTCTTAGGGTTTCGAGGGGAATATATACGTGGAAGGGCGATGCTGGAGGTGGGCCTGGGTGGCCACACCACCTGGTGGCGCGGCCAGGGCTGGCCTGCGCCAGGGGGTGTTGTGGGCCCCCTATGGCCCATGTCCACTCCTCCTTCTGGCTTCCTTCGTCTTTTGGAAAAATAGGAATTTCCGTATATTTTCTGGGATTTTCTGATCTTCGCCAATTTTGCACCCATACAATGCCTTTTCCATCAGAATCCTGACTTCAGTGGTTTATCCTCCAAAATTCATCAACCATGCATAAATAGATGAAATAACATAAGTATCATCTCTTAATATGAAATATATCAATGAATAATAGTAAATTATGATATAGAATAGTGATGCAAAATGGACGTATCAACTCCCCCCAAGCTTAGACCTTGCTTGTCCCCAAGCGAAAATTGAGCTCAATAAACATGACCACAGGTTTATGGAGTGAAGTATCGATAAAAATAATACGGACAAGAAGCATCACATTCATCAATACACAAATCATAATAGAAAACAACTCGCTATTATATAACTTAACTTGCAATAAGTAAAGGAAACACAATAAAGATACACAAAGTAAATCATAATTGGTAATGGCAAACTTTGTTCTTGGTCAAAGAACGGTTAACAATTTGTAGGAATTCAAACATATTGGGGTTTTCAATGATAGCTTTCAAAGTAATATTCACTAAGATAAGAGCAGTGTGCAAAACAAGGAACATAAGAAACATGATTGAATAAATCAGCATATGGATGATTGAATCACAACAACTCAAATGCTTGCTTAAGATAGAAAGGAATAGGTTTACTGACTCAACTGAAAAGTAAAAGATAGACCCTTCGCAGAGGGAAGAGGGGATTTCAAGTTTCATAAAGAGATTCCAAAAATTATGGTACTTACTAGCTTTCAGCTCTCATTTTCCCTATCATAAGCATCTTGGGGTGATTAAGGTTAAAGTGACACAAATATGAGGATATGCTTGACAAGTTATAAGTTGTAAATCTCATGCCCCTTGCTTACGAGTACCGAACCCCATGCTACTCAACTTTAGTCACGAGTAAGTTCTTGTCATTGTAAGTACATGTGCATCATAGAGAACCATCAACGGGGTACCCCTTGCCCCATGATACAGGAGCTATCCCATATCAAAATGACAAGGCAACAGACAATGAGCATCTCAACAATCTTTTTATTTGCTATTTGCATAGGTTTTTATTGAGGATGCTTCACAGATTGCTCACTATGGTTATGCTGCAAGTTTCCACCATGATTAGGCATGTCTTAGGCTAGCCGCCCAGGCATCTCTCTAACACATATACAAACTCCATCAGCTTACAAGCTCCCCTTTTTTATTTCACACCGCCGGGATCCATAGACAAAAGAACATGATATCAAGTAAATAAGTGCAATGTTGAAAGCGTTCACCATGGTAACATGGTTCTGCTAATTCACAACTTATAAAGCGCAAGCATATACACAACATAGATGGACACAATGGTTTAAGTTTATTAAGTGCAAGAAAGTAAAGTGTGCCATCAAGTTTGTGAGAGCTTTAATCACTACTTTTCACATAACAAGTTTAATTCGGAAGATAGATAAAAACATGAATTTACTTGGAATAGCAATAATGCTAATGGGTAGATATGGTGGACACAAATGGCATAGGTTTTAGTTTAAGGATTGGATGCACGAGAAGCATTCCTTCTCAGTACAGGTTTTTGGCTAACAAGGCTGGGTAGCAAGCATAAGAGTTGAAGGAAACAGACAAACATACAAGTGATAGAAACAAACATGCAATATTCCTTGGAAGCAAAAAAGATCTTAACTAGAGAATACTAAGCTTATGAGCCAAACAAGAAAGAAAGATGATGAAATTATATTTCTAAAAGTACTTTTCTCTTTTCCATTCAATTCTCAAATAGTGTTTCTACTGACCAGAGCCAGGTTTGAAAAAACCAACTAAATTTACTTAATGATCTCAAGGTGATACCAATACTAACAATAAGATCAATCATATAACAGAAATTGCAAACTAAAATAAGATGTGCAAAAAGTAAATGATAGAACTTCTCATTAATATACCATAAAAAAACTCACACCAAGGGATACATAGATATCTAACTAGAGGAGAGATACTTCCACAATGCAAACCATCCTATATGATAACTTCGCTATTCATGATATGACTCTACTAAAAAGGTAAAAAGATAAAAGATAATGATATGATACCGCGACACTCCCCCAAGATTGGAACAAACCAAGGGGATGCCAAAACCTGATGACAAATTACTCCTCCGGTGGTGGTGGTGTTCTCTCGTCATCGTCTGACTTCCAAGGTAAGGGCTCCCCATCAACAAAAGACATCTTGGTTTCCAACATCCTGAAACTAGCAGCAACACTTATGTGTTTAAACCTAGCCTCATACTCACAGTTTTGATTTTGCATGTCGTAGAGCTATTCTTGTAGTTGGTTGGTTGTTTGATGGAGTGGGAGAATTTCATCCCTAAGCTCAGGAGTCTCCTTCTTGTGCTCGGTGATGAGTTCTGAACTAATCTTATGGATGATATCCACTTCGCGTTCTGCCATCTTCTTGTACCTAAAGACTTCTTGCTCTAGTGCTTCCATCCTGTCCTCCAGACTACCTTCTCCTTTAGGTCCCTGAACCTCTTTTGTCTGTACCTTCCCATCTTCGAGCGACAACTCCTTGGGGTGAATCTTCAACTCATACATGTACGGGTTGATGATGTTCGTGGAGGAATCCTCCTTGGGTGATCCAGAGGAAGACATTGTGGCTCCAAGACCGAGAATCTGCTTGTCAGAAATAGATCAAAATGAAAACACGGCGAGAACATGATATATGAACCTTGGGGGATCCGGGGTATTATATATTATAGATTTTAACAACAAAAGGAAGGTACTGGGAGAAAATGGGCCGTAGATGGTCTCCGGGGTGGCCACACCCCCTAGTGGCACGGCCAGGTGGGCCCGTGCCACAGGGTGGTGTCAGCCACCCGGGCTCCGTTTCCGTCCCTCTTTCGACTCATTATCTTCCACGTTAGATAAAAACTACAAAAATATAAATTGAAAGTTTTTTCGCGGACCTTTTCTTACTAGAACTGTTACCTATTCGAAAACAGGCTCTGCATGTTTCTGAATTTGTTGTTTAATAAATTTTTCCGGTGTCACGTCTTGAATAACATCAATATCTTCTTTGTAAGAATCTTCAAAAAATATAGTGCTTGAATCTTTTGACCATTCTTCATCTCATTACATCATTTCCTCCTACCACTTGAAAATTTCTTTCATACAAAACTTCCCACAATCTTCATTAGCAACATTAGTGAATGCAAGATAATAAACCTTTAGGTTCAATTTCAACTGAAATCCATCAAAACATAAACTACTAAAGCAACTCCTTTCGAAAGCCCAAAAAGAATTCAAAAAGGAAATCGATTTAAGAGGCAAATGCAAAAATGGTAGAAATCTATCAAAATAAACCAGCAGGTAAAGATCAATTTTTCGAAAATCTTTTGTTGCTCAAATCAAAAAGTGCAAAAATAACTAAAGTTAAATAATAACCTCGGGCATGCACGCAAAAAATTACAGATCCATACAATGTTTTGGTATTTTTCACGATTTTTTATAGTGAAACACAAAAATCTGTTTTGGGACAACAACTTCCCCAAATCTTACTTCTCTCTCATTAGAGGTTGATCTTGACACAAAAACCAAACAAAAAGGATAAGGAGAGGTTATTACAGAAGCAATAACTTCCAAGACTCAAATAAACAATAAAAATAAACTGAAAGCGAAAACATAATGGCTTGTCTCCCAAAAAACTCTTCCTTTATAGCCATCAAGATGGGCATGATAATTTCAATGATGCTCACATAAGAATATGAATTGGAGTAAAATAGAGCATCAAGAAGAAAATATACACATATTTAAGTCTAACCCACTTCCTATGCAAGGGAATTTTGTAAGAAAATAAAATATTGGAACCATAGGCTATTAGCATAGGAAGGCAAAACATGTGTAACATAAAGACTTTTAGCATATAGTGAGGACACTTAATATTAGTGAGATACATAAAAACACTTTTCCCTCTCTCATAATAACTTTCAGTATCATGAATAAATTTAACGATATAACTATCACATGAACCATTGTAGCAATGATCACTTATTCTGACAGAAAATACAGGGACACTAGCTATACTAGTTCTACTAGGATGTGAAACAATATTAGAAGTATCCTTACAAAGGATAATGTGCCCATTATCTACATTTTTAGTGAGAAAGTCTTTCACATTTGCAATTGCAGGTTCAACATCTATTTGTTCATCAGGTTCTACAGCTTTCTTTGTACTTTTGTTAACCATACTTTCTATCATAGAATGTTTCTTTACCTTAACTGGGAAAGGCATTTTCTCAATGTAAGGTTCAGGTAAAATATGATTAGCAGTATAAACTTCAGTATTTCTTGTAGGAACACAATTAACAATATCTTTATATGGCTCATGATACTTGTTCCATTTCTTTTTAGGAATTTCAATATAAGAAGCAAAGGCCTTAAAACGATTTGCAATAATTTTGAGAATCAAGACCATAAGCATTACTAATATTATGAAAGTCATCAGTTCTCATAAAAGATTTAATGCATTCATAATCATAGTTTATACCTGACTTTCTTCCTTTATCATTCTCCCATGCTTCAGCATTGTCTTGAATACGGTCTAGAAGATCCCATTTAGCTTCTTCTTCAATACGTGTAAATGATCCAGCACAAGAAGCATCTAGTAGATCCTTATCCTGAAGAGAAAGCCTTACATGAAAGTTATTGATTATAATATTGTTAGGGAGCTCATGAATAGGACATTTGAGCATTAGTAACTTCAATTTCCCCCAAGCTTGAGCTGTACTCTCTCCATCACGAGGCCAAAAGTTCTATATTCGATTCCGATCTTTATGAATCTCACTAGGAGGATAAAATTTGGAATAAAAGAGAGGTACTATTTCCTCCCATTCAAGATATTGGCCATTCTTTAGCATCTTATACCATTCCTCAGCTCTTCCTTTCAATGATTAACGAGAATAACTTCTTCTTAACTTGATCTATTGTAATACCTACACACTTAAACAATCCGCATAATTCGTGTATAAAAAGAAAATGATCACCGGGATGGACTGTCCCATCTCCAAAGTAGTACTTATCCATAACACGATCAACAATTTTTGTAGGTATTTTAAAGGTATCATTTTCAGCAAGTGATGGTTCATCTACTACCTTAGTAGTGGTAGTAGCATTACGAAATAAGAAACTAAGTGAACTATCCAATTGAAATAAAGTAACTAACAAAAGTAAATAATACTCACTGTAGAAGTTTCCTTTACCAGTTCCACTCTTCAATAGCGCTTCACTCCCCAACAACGGCATCAGAAAATAGTCATGATGACCCACAAGTATAGGGGGTGTATTGCAGTATTTTTGATAAGTACGAGTGTCGAACCCAACAAGGAGCGGAAGGTGTTGACAAGTGGTATGGATCAAGAATTCTCTGACTTAGCAAATGGATTTTTAGGAGTTTTTGATAATGCATATAAATAAAGTACGAGTAAATAAAAGATAATAATAATAATTGCAACAAGTGGCCCAATCCTTTCTTTAGCAAAGGACAAGCCAGTTGTATTACTTAAGATGACCAAACGTTCTCAAGGACACATGTGAATATCATCAAGTGCTTTCGCTTCATATAGTTGATTAATCTTATTTAGGTTGATAAGTGCTGTGTGGGTGAATCTATGTTAATGTACTGACCTTCCTAGGACTAATACATACTTGTGATTATACCCCTTGCAAGCATCCGCAACTATAAGAAAGTAATTAAGATAAAAACCTAACCACAACCTTAAACTTTGAGATCCTACACTTCCTTGTGCAAAGGTTTCCTAACGAGGGTTCAGGTTTCTGTCACTCCGGCAACCCCACAATTAGTAGCCAAATACACAATACATTCCCCTAAGCCCATAATGGTGAAGTATCATGTAGTCGATGTTCACATGACACCACTAGAAGAATAACACCACAACTTAAATATCAAACCATTGAGTCTTTCTCAACACAATTCCACTACTAAAAACATGACTTCTCCCATGTCCCCAAGAACTAAACGAACTACTCATGAGACATCATATGGATCAAGATCATAGATGAAATAATGATAAGTAACAATCCGAACATGAACAATAATTCAATGGTGCCACTCAATAGCATCAACTACAACAAGTAATCAACACCGGGAATGTTTCCCCTAAGAACTATGCAAGATTCAACCCAATTGTTGCAGCGGTACAGAGTGATGGTGATGGTGCTGGTGGAGATGATGATGATGATCCCGATGAAGCCTAGCTTGATGACAGTGTTGATGGCGACGATCTCCCCCTCTAGGAAGGAATTTTCTCGGCAGATTTCTTCCTACCGGAGAGCTCTTTCTCTCTGTAGTTTCCACCCTGCAGAGGCGTCGGAACCTTTCTGTGGTCGATCCCTGAGTCTTAGGGTTTCGAGGGGAATATATATGCGGAAGGGCGATGCTGGAGGTGGGCCAAGGTGGCCACACCACCTGGTGGCGCGGCTAGGGCTGGCCCACGCCAGGGGGTGGTGTGGGTCCCCGTTGTCCCATCTCCACTCCTCCTTCTGGCTTCCTTCGTCTTCTAAAAAAATAGGAGATTCCATATATTTTCTGGGATTTTGTGATATTCGCCAATTTTGCACCCGGACAATGCCTTTTCCATCAGAATCCTGACTTCAGTGGTTCATCCTCCAAAAGTCATCAACCATGCATAAATAGATGAAATAACATAAGTATCATCTCTTAATATGAAATATATCAATGAATAACAGTAAATTATGATATAGAATAGTGATGCAAAATGGACGTATCAACGTGCCCTTGAAGTTGGGGACGAACTTCTTGCACAAATCCTTCCACGGGGAGACGAACTCGTCAGGGAGATTGTTCATCATCCATGCGCGGGTTGCATCCTTTAGGGCCATAGGAAACCAATTGCCCATGACCTTGTCATCATAGCCTGTGGCCTGGACACTGACATTATAGAGCTGCAAGAACTCGATAGGGTTGTCCTTGCCGTCATAGCGTGGAGGTAGATCTGGCTTGAATTTGAGGGGACTGATACATTGCAAACATATCTATAATTTTTTATGTTCCATGCTTATTTTATATCTACTTTCTTATGTTTTGTTCATACTTTGAGATACTTTTATGCATTTTCTAGGACTAACCTATTAACAAGATGCCACAGTGCCAGTTGCCTGTTTTCTTCTGTTTTTGGTTCCAGAAAAGCCAGAAAATGAATATTCCTGGAATTGGACGGGACAAAAGCCAAAGTCAATATTTCACCGAGGGGAACACGGAGCCAGAAGATGAGACGGAGAGGGGCCAGGGGCTGGCCACACCATAGGATGGCGCTGGTCCCCCTGGCCGCGCCACCATGTGGTGTGGGCCCCTCAGGCCTCCACCGACCTTGCCTTTTCGCCTATAAGAAGCCTCCGATGGAGAAACCCAAAAGAATCTAGCATACGGCCATGAAAAGCTCTGCAGCGCCGCCACCACCGAAGGGGAGATTCAGGGAACAGAAAGTCTCTGTTCCGGCACCCTGCCGGGACAGGGAAGTGCCCCCGGAGCCATCTCCATCGATCTCCACCACCATCTCCATCGACGTTGCTGATTCCCATGATGATGAGGGAGTAGTTATTCCTCGAGGCTAAGGGTTCTACCGGTAGCTATGTGTTCCTCTCTCTCTCTATGCATGATCATATTGTGATTATGAGCTTTGTAATCAAGTAGATCTACCTTGCTACTCAAGTGCTTTAATTGATCTCTGTTATCCCCACGTGTGTGAAAGTGACAGCGTGCACACCATGCTGGCACTTAGGCTAGAGATTGCAAATACTTGTTATGAGTTATATTTGGAGTTGGATGTTTCTATGAAATTGTGCTGTTTGTTGGAACCATCTAGAGCTCAAGGTGACAGTGTGGGGTTATCTAGATGGGGAAAGCGAACTTTGAGGAGTGTTGTTATAGCCCTACCATGGATTAGAGTGTCCAACCGGAGAGTAGTTCAGAGTACTATCATGAAGAGAAGATATTTATATGAGAGTGTTCACTAGTGAAAGTATGATCCCTAGGTCTTGTTTCTAAGCATTGAAACACCGTTTGCAACTAGATCTGTTACATGTTCGCTTGTTGCCATCTTTATTTCAGTTTGCCTTTAGTCTCTTCCACGCCATCAAAGTATTTTCTGGCACCGTTGTCTTATATCCATACCACTTGTATTTTACTATCTCTTTGCCGAACTAGTGCACCTATACACCCGACAAGTGTATTGGGTGTGTTGGGGACACAAGAGACTTCTTGTATCTTGATTGTCGGGTTGCTTGAGAGGGATACCTTTGACCACTTCCTCCCTGAGTTCTATAAACCTTGGGTAATCCACTTAAGGGAAACTTGCTGCTGTTCTACAAACCTCTGCACTTGGAGGCCCAACAACTGTCTACAAGAATAGAAGTGTGTAGACATCAAGCTTATTTTCTGTCGCCATTGTCGGGGAGGTAAGGTAAAAGGTACTCACATCCTCCGGTGTGAGTTCTCGAAATTATTTCCTTTAGATTCTGCAATTTTGTCTTTTTGTTTCTTGTTTTCACTAGTTAGGCTTAATGGAAAACAACAACAAAATTAGAGATCTTTATAGTATTTATCTTGAGTTAGGACATGAAGTGTTCGAAGAGAAAATTAAAAAACTTATGGGACTTTGTTTGCATGATAATAGCAATATTGTTAGTATGAATTCTTTGGACACCATTATTTCTAATGCTATGGAAAATTCTAAGCTTGGGGAAGCTGGTTTTGACGAGCATGATATTTTTAGTCCCCCAAGCATGGAGGAGAAAATTTACTTTGATGATACTATGCCTCCAATATATGATGATTACAATGATGAATATGATATTTTCAGTCCACCTACTATTGAGGAGAAAATTAATTATGATTACAATATGCCTCCTATATTTGATGATTATGGTGATGAGAATAATAATGATAGCTATTTTGTTGAATTTTCTCCCACTATGATTAATAATAATGACTATTCTTATAGGGAGAGTAATAATTGTTTTATGCATGTCGCTCATGATAAGAATGTTTTATGTGATTGTTATATTGTTAATTTTATTCATGATGCTACTGAAAGTTATTATGAGATAAGAAAACATGGTTTTATGCATCTCAATCATATTAGGTTTTCCCTCTTTATGTTGAAAGTCTTGAAGTTGCACTTGTTTTGCTTTCCTATGCTTGTTGCTTTGTGCTTTCATGACTTGTTTCTTTACATGATTCCTATGCATAGTAAGTGGGTTAGACTTAAATGTGTTTTGAATTTGTTTCTTGATGCTCTCTTTTACTTCAATTCATATTTCTTATGTGAGCATCTTCGCAAACTATCATGCCTAACTTAAAGGCGTTAAATAAAAGTACTTCTTGGGAGATAACCCAATAGTTTTATTGAGTCTTGGAAGTTATTATTTCTATAATAATCTCTCCTTATTCTTTTTATTTGATTTTTGTTCCAAGAATAACCTCTAATGAGAGAGAAGTAATGCTTGGGAAAGTTGTTGTCCCGAAACAGATTTTTGCGCCTCGCTATAAAAATTCGTGAAAAATCTCTGTACGTGGGTTTGAGCTGTAATTTTATTTGCTTCTGCCTCAGGTTGTTACCCAACTTTCGTTAGTTCAGCACTTTTCGATTTGAGTAACATAAGGTCTTCGAAAAAATCGGTTTTCACCTGCTGGTCTGTTTTGACAGATTTCTGAAATTATTTGCATTTGCCTCTTTATCGTTTCTTTTTGGGTTCTTTTTGGTGAATTCAGCTTTTTTAGGGAATTGCTACAGTAGCTTGTGTTTTTAATGTAATTTTTTCTGTTTTAAAACTAAACCCCAAAGGTTTATTATCTTTTGAATGCACTAATGTTGCTAAGATTGTGTGAAGTTTTGTATGAAGGAAATTTTCAGGTGTAGGAAAAGAATGATGTAATGAGATGAAGAATGGACAAAAGCTCAAGCTTGGGGATGCCACCCCATGTCACCCTAAGAAATATTCAAGAGATACAAGCGTCAAAGCTTGGGGATGCCCAAGGCATCCCCTTCTTCATCAATAAAAATCTCAGGTTTCTTCCAAACACTTCATTTTTATTGTTTCATGCACAGTTGTGTTGTTCTTGGAGCGTCTTTGTTTTTTGTTTTTGGTTTTCGTTTGCTTGGTTTGCTTAGTTTGCTTGAATAAATTGGTTGGACCCCCTCTTTCATACATTAGTTTTCAAATAAGATTGGTTTGGATTGGAAAAGAGTAGGAAAAGTTCATGCTTAAGTGGTAAAAAGAGCTTGTTTTTTACTGTGGCTTATGCTTTGTCATGTCATGCTTGATATTTCTTTGACCTTATGCTTAGTTATTATTGCTGTAGCATGACATGTTATAAACAATTGAGATTGGTTAATGTGCCTTGAAAGAATCATGTGTTGTTTTATCATATAAAAGCATAATATTGTGGTATTCTCCTTTGATGCTTTATTTGGGTTGACTTGGCACATGCCCACACCATGTTATGACTATCCCAAGTTACCATAGCCTCTATGATCCTTTAGTTTTCGACTTGTAACATCACTTTATGCTTTAATTGATGATGTTTTGTCGCTTTGCATGATTATGGCCATTATTGCTCTCTTAGTTGGTCGCTCCCAGTCTTTTGCTAGCCTCCATAACCAAGTATGAGTTCCACTCATGCATCCAACTCCAAATAAATCCAAGTTATTCCAAAGAGTCCACCATACCTACCTATTAGCATTTGCTATTCCAAGTATATTCATGTTTTTATCTACCTTCCGAATTAAACTTGTTATGAGAAAATTAGTGATTAAATCTCTCATGAACTTGATGGCACACTTTACTTTTCTTGCCCCTAATAAAATCGAACCATTGTGTCATCTATGTTGTATATGCTTGCACTTATACGTTGGGAATTAGCAGAACCATGTTGTCATGGGGAACGCTTTCAACATTGCACTTGTACTTTGTACCTAGTTGATATCATGCTCTTTTGTCTATGGATGTCGTCAGTGTGAAATGAAAGGGGAGCTTGTAAGTCCATGGAGTTATGTATGTGTGTTAGAGAAACGCTTGGGCCGCTGGTCTAATCCATGCCTAATCATGGTGGAAACCTGCAGCGTAACCATAATGAGCAATCTATGAAGCATTCTTCTTATAAAAAAAGAGATAGAGATTGAGAAAAAGAGAAAAGGGAAAAAAAGAGATGAGAAAAGAGGAAAGAGAGAAAAAAAGCACCATTTTCCCATGGTAAATAAGAAGATGCTGAGATGCTTATTGTCTGCTTGCCTTGTCATTTTGATATGGGGATTCTTCCGTATCATCGGGCAAGGGGTACCCCGTTGGCGGTTCTCTATGATACACATGTACTTACTATGACAAGAACTTACCGGTAACTAAACTTGAGTAGCATGAGGAGCGGCCCTCGTATTCAAGGGACATGAGATTGCCAACTTATACTTTGTCAAGCATATACTCCATAGTTTGTTCATTTTAACCTTAATCACTTCAAGATTCTTATGATAGGGGCAATGAGAGCTGAAAGCTAATAAGTACCATAATTTTTGGAAGCTCTTTATGAGACTTGAATCCTTGCTTCCTTCTATGAAGGCCTTTCTTTTACTTTTATGTTGAGTCTCCATCTTCTATCTTTATGCACCTATTAAGAGAGCATAGTGGCCATTCTTAGTTTAATGTGCATTGTCCCAAGACTTATTGATTGATGCATAACTTTGATATGCTTGTTCTTAAACTATTTGTATCTAGTCACCCTTATGAACTTTGAAGGTGTCCTATGCATTTATGTTTTGCTACACTATGAGGGACAAGCTGAATACATTCTCATTATGTTTCCTATATGTGAAACAAACAAACGTCTTGCAAAGCATTGTTATTCATGAATCTTTTGTTTGTACCTTTTCATGTTATGACATAGTTGCTATGTCTTATTGTTAGAACTATATCTTTCATGCTATGTTAAAGTACTATGATCCCAGCTATCAATGTTTTACAAATACCCTGATCAAGATTATGATGGTGCATGTCACCTCAAAAATTATTCTTTCTTTTTATCACTTACCTACTCGAGGACGAGCAGGAGTTAAGCTTGGGGATGTTGATATGTTGCAAATGTATCTATAATTTTTGATATTCCATTCTTGTTTTATATCTACTTTCTTATGTTTTGTTCATACTTTGAGATACTTTTATGCATTTTCTAGGACTAACCTATTAACAAGATGCCACAGTGCTAGTTGCTTGTTTTCTTCTGGTTTTGGTTCCAGAAAAGCCAGAAAATGAATATTCTCGGAATTGGACGGCACAAAAGCTAAAGCCAATATTTCACCGAGGGGAACACGGAGCCAGAAGACGAGACAGAGAGGGGCCAGGGGCTGGCCACACCATAGGGTGGCGCGGGTCCCCCTAGCCGCACCACCAGGTGGTGTGGGCCCCTCAGGCCTCCACCGACCTTGCCCTTTTGCCTATAAGAAGCCTCCGATGCAGAAACCCTAAAGAATCCAGCATACAGCCACGAAAAGTTCCGCAGCACCGCCGCCACCGAAGGGTAGATTCGGGGGACAGAAAGTCTCTGTTCCGGCACCCTGCCAGGACAGGGAAGTGCCTTCGGAGCCATCTTCATCGATCTCCACCACCATCTCCATCGTCGTTGTTGATTCCCATGATGATGAGGAAGTAGTTCTTCCTCGAGGCTAAGGGTTCTACCGGTAGCTATGTGTTCATCTCTCTCTATGCAAGATCATATTGTGATCATGAGCTTTGTAATCAAGTAGATCTACCTTGCAACTCAAGTGCTTTAATAGATCTCTGCTCTCCCAAGGTGTGTGAAAGTGATAGCATGCACACCATGGTGGCACTTAGGCTAGAGATTGCAAATACTTGTTATGAGTTATATTTGGAGTTGGATGTTTCTATGAAATTGTGGTGTTCGTTGGAACCATCTAGAGCTCAAGGTGACAGTGTGGGGTTATCTAGATGGGGAAAGAGAACTTTGAGGAGTGCTGTTATAGTGCTACCATGGATTAGAGTGTCCAACCGGAGAGTAGTTCAGAGTAGTATCATGAAGAGAAGATATTTATATGAGAGTGTTCACTAGTGAAAGTATGATCCCTAGGCCTTGTTTCTAAGCACTGAAACACCATTTGCAACTAGATCTATTACATGTTTGCTTGGTGCTATCTTTATTTCAGTTTGCCTTTAGTCTCTTCCATGCCATCAAAGTATTTTCTGGCACCGTTGTCTTATATCCATACCACTTGTATTTTACTATCTCTTCGCCGAACTAGTGCACCTATACACCTGACAAGTGTATTGGGTGTGTTGGGGACACAGGAGACTTCTTGTATCTTGATTGCAGGGTTGCTTGAGAGGGATACCTTTGACCACTTCCTCCCTGAGTTCGATAAACCTTGGGTAATCCACTTAAGGGAAACTTGCTGATGTTCTACAAACCTCTACACTTGGAGGCCCAACAACTGTCTACAAGAATAGAAGTGCGTAGACATCATAGACACTTCACGGTGCATATCTCCTTGTTGAACGCAAGGCGTTCGGTGTTGTATGAGGGGGTGCCACAGGCAAGGGCAGCGTGACTGTTGTCGACCACCGTGGCAGCTTTCGCGATGGTGCGCTCCTGATGCCTGCACCGATGCTCGACGGAGATGCAGGTGTTCTCTGGAGATCTCTCGATGATGTTGTGGTGCCTGGGTGCGACGTTTGGCGAGGAAGCATCATGGGAACAAGGCGGATATCTTCCCGGACATTGGGTGGCATGGTTGTTCCTCGTGACTCTGCCAGCTAGAGGTGGTGGAGGGGGAGTTGGTGGAGGAGCACCATGAAGGGAATATGCCCGAGAGGCAAGAATAAAGTGGTTATTATCTTATTCCATGTTTATGATATTGCATGCAATAATTGTATTAATTGGAAATGTTAATACATGTGTGTTTAATAAACAAAATACAAAGTTCCTGGTAATGCCT
Source organism: Avena eriantha (assembly GCA_910589775.1). Taxonomy (NCBI): domain Eukaryota; kingdom Viridiplantae; phylum Streptophyta; class Magnoliopsida; order Poales; family Poaceae; genus Avena; species Avena eriantha. The sequence goes on from OU342742.1 coordinate 213,725,450, forward strand.
CTCATATAAACTAGCTCGTTGATTAACAAGATGATCAAGGTTTCCTGATCATGGACATTGGATGTTGTTAATAACGAGGTCACGGCATTGGTGGAATGATGTGATGGACATTCATCCGAGTATAGCATTACGATCAAAGTCATTATGTTTATACTGCTATAACATCATACGAAGTAATATTAGTCCTTAGACCATGAGATCATGTTAATTGCTAACATCGGAAGAGTAACTTGATAACATCAAACGTCACACCGTAAAAGGGTGACTATAAAGATGGGTTCAGGTACTCCGAAGGTGTTATGTTGAGGCTCATGGATCAAGAGTGGAATTTGTCAATCCCGATAACGGATAGATATAATCTGGGCCCTCTCGGTGATATCACATTAAGATAGCTTGCAAGCAAGTGATGTGATCACTAGAATGTTATATCACAGGAACGAGAAAAGAGTGCATGTCGGTAACGAGATCAAACTAGGTATTTGGATGCTGATGATCGAATCTCGGACATGTAATATATCGCGAGACAAAGGGATTTAGTTATGACGTTAAAGGTTCACACGATCACAAGAGTCATCGTTGAATATGTGGGAGTCAGTACGGATCTCCAAGTCCCGCTGCTGATTATTGATCGGAGAGGGGTCTCGATCATGTCTGCATTATTTGTGAACCGTAGGGTGACACATTTAAGGGATACCGACACCATTTGGAGCAAATATGTTTCAGATAAAGATTTGAGAAAACGCTGGAATCATTTCGATGGAAACCAGAATTGTTTCGGATGAAATTGCAGAAACTGGTTCTGCATGTGATATTGAAATGTTGCAGGGGGTTTTATGTGATGTTTGTTAATTAAAGTAATTAACAAAATTCTGAATAAAATAAATAAAATAGTTTTATTTAATGATAGCTTGCATTAAATTTGGTGGAAATTTAATGCATGTGAGTGGAAGTGTGAGTGGAGGCATATTTATGTGAGTGGAGCATCCACCACATGAATGATGGAAGAGGTGGGGGCACCACCATGGCTTCCACACCATGTCCCTTGGCTGCCCCCTCTTCCCTATAAAAGGCCCCCCTCTCCTCCTCACAACACACACCTCCTCGTGAAGGATCTCTCTCCCTCTAGTTATTCCCATGGTCTCAGATTAGCGAGATACATGTTCCCGGTGGCTTTATCTGGAAAGGAGTTGTTGCTTCTGCTACTTTGCTGGAGCGAGGGACGGAGGTTGTCCGGGTACCAGACGTGTGTGCAATCACGGATGCACCGCTGCTTTGCAGTGCTGGACTTGGTGGTGCTAGACTTGCTGGAGCTGGATCTGATGGACGTGCTGGAGCCAGACCTACTGGACTTCATCACGATCTTGAGATCATCAAGTGTACGACTACATCATCCACGGGTTCCATCTCGTTAACAAAGCTTTGTTGTCTTCGAGGGTAAGTTATCTATGTATGTTATCCACCCGTTGCTTGTATCTAGTAGATACATCTTGGCGTATAGTTCCCATCATAGGAAATTTTTTGTTTTCTATGCTGCGAACCCAACACACCGTGCACGACTTGGCCTGCTTGCGGGACCTGCATTGTGGGAGGCACCACAGAGCATGAGAGCACCGGAGCAGCTCTGGCGATGTTGACGAGCTCGGCTACATGCAGGATACATGCATCATGCCCGGCCATGTCAGTGAGGTAGCGTAGTAACTTCTGCACCATGAGCAGAGCGGCCTCCGACATAGGGTTGTCATAATGCCCGCTCCTAGAGATGGTCGCGGTGTGGTGTGGGTGCTCTGCAACTTCACCAGAGGGATGACGGACTGTTCCTTGTCGTCCCCTTCTCTTTGTTCCTTCTAGGGAGTAGGTTCGTGAGCATGATGAGGGTTGTTGTTGTTGTCGGCCTCCGCCCTGGCATCGGGGTTGGGCCCTGTTCTAGTGGTGGTGGTGGAGGCCTGATGACAAGCGCACTCGATGCGAGTTAGTCCGGCCATGTTGATGAAGGAGTGGAAGACGTGCCTCATCCACTACCTAGTGTGCCAAATGTCGGAGATTTGTCCCTACAAATGAACTAGGGTATCTCCAAAGTAGTATGAATCGAACACAAGAGGCCGAACATGCGAACTTCGAACCCTCGATGACCTCATCGATAGACAAGCAAGCGAGCATGACAGAGGGACACGAGGAGTTTACTAAGGTTTAGGCCACCGTGCGGTGTAAACCCTTAATCTTGCATGTCTTGATTGCTTATATTGCTTGGAGAGGTTCAGTACAAGGTGTTGATCAGGCGATCAGATCTACGGTTCCTAGCTGGAAGATAAAGCTAGGGTTTCCTGAGGTAGGAGTGAAGGAGATATGCCCTAGAGGAAAATAATAAAAGGGTTTTATTGTCATATCTCATTAGTTCATACTAGTTTTATATCATGCTATAATTGTATCAAGCGGAAACATTGATACAGGTATGATGTATAAACAAACCTAGGTCTCTAGTAGCTTTTATTCAACTAGTTCATTGGGCAGCTGATGATCAAGGTTTCCTGATCATGGTGCTATGAAATCCTACTGACAATGAAGTCATATCATCTGGAATGATGTGATGGACATTTCCCACCAATGATTGTTGCAACACGATCATGTCACTTAGTTCACAGTTGCGATTGTCAGAAACGGAGTGTCCTAATCCTTAGACTGTAGATCATATTAATCACTATTACCGGATGATTGCTTTGACTGCATCAACCATCATTTCTGTGACTGGGTGACCGTAAAGGTGCATGTTGGGTATCCGAAGGAGCATGTCGAGGCCTACGCATCAAGATCGGGATTTTTTCTCCTGTGTGACGGGACGATACACTAGGCCCACTTGGTGCATTACATCCATAAGTTGCATAACATATCACTAGGTCATGGGGATCAAATTTCACAGGAACAAGTAAAATAGTACTTGTTGGAAACGAGATTGAACAAGGTATCATGATACCAATGTTCAGATCTCGGACAAGTCTTGTATCGTGTAACAAAGGGAATTGGACATGTCATTTAAGGTTCGACACGATGGTGATTCGTTTAGTGCATAAGGGTCAACATGGGATCCCGGTCCCGCTGTTGACCATTGATAGAGATCATATCGATGACATTCCCGAACCGCAGGGAAACACGCTTAAGGGAACTACGGTTCTTGGAGATCCTCCTGTGAGATGGAATCATAGAAGAGAGAGAAATTGAAATTGTTCCGGAGAGATCCGAAGTTGTTCAGAGAAAGAATGCAAAAGGCCAAAAGGAGTTTTGGATAAATGGCAATTTATAATATGCATTTATTATATGTTAATTGTGAACTAACTTATACTAAATAAATATTTAAATTCAAATTTATGAAGAAACTTTCTCATTAGGCCAAAATCCTGGAGGAAATTGGCTAAAGAGAAAATCGCAGCAAAAAGGGGAACAAAACAACAAATGTATAGGGTTGCTTTGATCGGCCCACGCGCATGGGCAGCAGATAGTAGCCGCCGCATGGGGCAGGCTCCAGCTGCTGGCCACCGCTGCTAGGCCTACTCGACCCCAGCCCAAGGGAGCTCCCCGGGGAGTTGGCTGGCAGGTGGACTGGCCAGGCTAGCTCGGCTGTGCCATGCAGCCAGCCCACCTGGGCAGGCGGAGGCGTGTGCTAGCGCCTCGTGCATCTGGGCCCCGGACCGGCCCACCCGGCCATAGCCGAAGTCGCCACATTGCTCCGCCCTCCCTGCTGGGCCGCGCCACGCGCGCGCTGTGGGCCGCCGGGTAGATCCAGCCCACCCGGGCACAACCACCGCCACAGCTGCTGCTAGGCAGCTGGGCTGCGCTGAGGAGCACAGCATCGGCCCACCCGGTCGCCTCCCATTGTGTTGACTGCCTGATGTGATGTGTCGCTATGAGGAGGGCCCATTCGGGTGCCCAGTGGCCCAGCCGACTGGAAGGCTATATCCCTTTATTTCCTTTGAATGTTTAGTCCCATATGGCTGACCCAAAGGGGAGGGCACACCTCCCTCCTCCTATATAAAGGGGTGCCTATGGGTGGGATTAAAACACACCCAATAAGATATTCTCCAAGGCTTCTTTCCTTAGAGAAAATCCCCCTCTCTCTCAATTGCCTTTGCGGTGGCATGGTCCCAAGAAAGGGTTGTACAAGCAAAGTCAACACATCTGCGGCACGCTATTGTGCTGTTGGGATTCTGCCAGGAGGTTTACTTCTGCAACCTCAACAGCAATCAAGAAGTTTGGAAGTCATTGTATTGAACCATATGTGTGATAACTCGAGGGAGTTACGATTGTAGCGACCGGCCATCATACAAGGGCATGGACAAGGGGTGACATGTGAGGACCTTCACAACCTTTAGGTCGGACGGGTACGACTACATCATCCACACTCATGCATGAGCATAACGCTTACTCAGTCTTCAAGGGTACGTTACCGCTATCTTTCTCTGTTACTGCATTACTTCTAGATAGATCCTTGGGAAATTAGGGCGTTCCGCATAGTAAATATTTTGTTATCTGCTGCGGAAACCCTACAGTGGTATTAGAGCCAGGTCTATGGTTAGTATGCTAGTACGGATAGACATATGCAAAGTGTGGTCATTGATACCCTAGTTGTTACCTTCCCACATGTATTTGTTTATATCGCGTTACTGTGAGATGAAGCGGCCTGGACCGACCTTACACGTAATCTTACGCGAGACTGGTTCCACGCTCGACATACGGCCTGTACCGTATAAGTGGCTAGCGGGTGTCTGTCTCTCTCGCAGTAGTTGATATAACATCTACAATGGAAGGCCCCGAAAGGGGTGTAGTAGAGACAACTATTGTATCCATGTTTTGGTTGGAAGTTCGTAGGTAGAAATAGTTCTAGTGCGAAAGCCTAAACAACCACGTAAAATCTGAAAGATAGTGTAGAGGCATTTAACTTTATGTTGCAGGGAAGGCTTTGTGATGTGATATGATTGCAATCAGGAAAAGGTAAGGTAGTTTACTTTTCCTATTACTAAGTACTATAGTAGTAGTCATCGTGAAGATGAACGACAAGACCGGTGGCATCATGGACTTGGCACCAAACCGGAGCACGTGATGGAGATTATGGAGCGTGAAGACAACCATGTCATGTCACATTTTTATTAGATATGATTTAATCTTTTGTGTGCATCTTGTTTGAGTGCAAGTATTAGATACACAACGGTACCATTTAAATAGGATGATCCCTAAATTAATACCAACATAGTGTTCTCCCATTAGTGTGCACCACCAAGAAAGTTCATCATTATGAAGCATGTCGTGATGATCGGGTGCTAGACATATCTACGTTCGCATATGGTGGGTACAAGCCATGCATGCACAAACACTATGGTTGGATTGGCGAGCCTAGCATGTATATACATGGCCTTGGAACACAAAGATCGAAATATCAATCACGAGTCACATGGGTGATGTGATCGATGGATATAGTCCACCCTGGAAGCGGCATCAAAGGTCGTGACGATTGGGGATGATGTGGTGTAAAGGGGTCATGTAGTCACTGAACTATCTTTAGGGATGATAGTTTAACTAGAGTTTGTTTGTTAATAAGATTACAAATTTGAACTCCATATTATGAACTTAGTCTAAGTCCTTTTTCAAATGTCTTGTAGATTATGGCCATCCCCTCAGTTCAGGACATCGTTAGTCCATTAATGAACGGGGACAAACTTAAGTTAGATGGGTCAAATTTCATCGACTAGTACCAACACCTAAGAAGGATCCTTGTTGAAAACCATATCCTCTACGTCCTTTGTAAATCCCTGAAAGATTTCCCTTATGAATCCGATGGTAGATAATATACAAGTCTTCGTGACCGCCGTGATACCTTCGCCAAGGTCAAACCCAAAGTTGGGATCATCGTCAACAGAAAGTGTATATGTGATATACAAGTAATAAACGTTTCCATGAAACACTTATGCAGTTTTCAAGTATTGGATACTTAATCTTGTTTTATTGAAAACAAAACCCTCTCACTTGTGGGAAAAGGCTTATCCGTGGCGCACCAAAAAAGAGGTCAGTGGCACACGGCCCGTGCGCCACTGATATTACGCCACTGGTATTTTTTATCCGTGGCGCACCTAGGCGTGCGCCACAGATAAGTCACTTATCCATGGTGCACGAGTATATCGTGCGCCACTGGTATCGATTTCAAAATTTGAAAAAAGGCGGGATGTCTGAAAATTATCCATGGTGCATGTGGATATGGTGCGCCACTGATAACATTTTCAAATTTCAAAAAAAATCCTAGATCTGGATCTGCCCGCCATCGGTGTCGCCTCGCTGCTGGTGTTGGTGGTGGTCGGAGAGGAGCTTGAGGACGACATCGGCGGTGGTCGGAGAGGAGGTGTGGGAGGCCGTGGCGATGGTCGGAGAGGAGCTCGAGGAGGGTGTTGGAGGTGGTCGGAGAGGATCTTGAGGACGACATCGGCGGTGGTCGGAGAGGATCTCGAGAACGACTTCGGCGGTGGTCGAAAGAGGAGAAATATAGGAGAGGTGGATTTCGAGGATGGTGAAGTGGCCCAAAGAGGAGAGGTGGAGGAGAGAAGGAGAAGAGGGGAAGGAGGAGGTGGAAGAGGAACAAGAGAGGAGGAGGTGGAAGAGGAGAGGATTCGGAGGAGAATGGGAGGAAAAGGAGGAGGTGCATGAGAATATAAGGAGAAGGGGTAGGTGGGTGGGGCGGCGATTCGAATTTCAAATCCCGCCCTTGTTATCCGTGGCGCACCACTCTGGGGTGCGCCACAGATAAGTTCCCTCGGGTTTTTTTTTCTGTAGGAAAATATCTTGTTTCTGGCATATCTTTTTACTCTTTTCGAATTTTGAGAATTAAAAAATTGGTAAATGGTCTTAGACCATTGTGAGTTGATAGAAAATTCTGTGCTCGTTGTTTTGATATATTATACATTTTTTCGATGTCGTATGCAAAAGTTGTGCCTATTTTACCATGCCATGACCTTTTTTGCAAAAAAAATCGAAATTTATGTTTGTTAATTTTCCTACAAACTAGATCACATAATCTACCTATATCTGAAAGGATTTTATTTTTTTGAAGTGTTTATTATTTTCTATTATTTTTTGCAAACATAAAAAGGCGATCCACATGGGGAGCAGAATTTTGAAAAGTTATTTGTGGCGCACCACTTTTGGGTGTGCCACTGGTATTTCAGGTCAGTGGCGCACCCCAACTCCGTGCGCCATAGATAACTTTTCTCACTTCTCGAATTGTGGGTCCATACCTATCCGTCGCACACCCAAAAAGTGTGCGCCACTGATACCTAACTTATCTGTGGCGCACTACAATTCCATGCGCCACGGGTATGCCACCCATGGATGGGGACGACCCCGGGACTGGAACCCACATATGCGTGGCGCACCGATTTGCTTGTGCACCACAGGTATGCCCTTATCAGTGGCGCACCACCTCGCCCGTGCGCCACGGATAACTACCCGTGGGGCATCCTTTCGACATGCGCCACTGATATGACCCTTGTGGATAAGCCTTTTCCTACTAGTGTCTACATGAGAGTTGCAGAATGGAACGAGGCGCTGATGGCGTGATAACGGCAAGCAATCTAGTTGATGGCCGATGACACTCCTTCCCTCGAAGTTTATCATTAGGATTAGTAGATTTAAATAAAATCTTTGTAATCAAGTTTGTGAAACTTATTAGTGTGTCTTGCTTATTGCGAGACAGTTATTCATATTAATAAGAAACAATTCAGTTGTTCTGTTTTTATGAATGATCTCTCTTATGATTCACATTGGGATTATAAATGAGTTATTCTAGTCTTTATCTATATGATAAAAGGACGTTCATGAAAATCGTCAAAAGATATTTAGTTTTAAATAATGAATAATACTATTGTTTAAGTCATTGTGGTTGCTGCATGTTTTCATGTTTATGAGAATCAGGATCTTAGATATTTGATCTAGAGACTTTGCAAAACCATGCATCATTAGGCAGAATGACTAAAACTCCTCATTCTGGTAAAACAGTGATATGCGAAGAATTGTCGAATTTTATACATATGATGTATTGCATTTTCAACAGATACTGGAAATCATTATTTTATAAATTTCATGGTAATTTTAAGTAAATATGTGTATTTACTTAATGAAACACAAGTTTAAAACTATTTGAATTGTTCAAATGATTTCAGAATGAAGTTGATATAATATTAACAAGAATTCCAAAATTCTTTGTGATTTGATCCAAATGACTTCGCATTCAAGTTAATGACAAAATTGGCATATAGGGACTTGTGAAAAACAGTTTCACGAATTGTGGTGATTGGACTAATCAAATAGTATTGATATGTCTAATACATCATAATCATAGTATATAAGATACATATGGTCCAAATAATCTTCGGATGGATTAACATTTGGAATTAGAGTTTAGAGATTGAATAAGTAAACACTCAAAAGTATTAGGAACATCTAAAGTTCGCAGAAACAACACCATATGAGATATGGCAAGCTCGAGTTTCTAGAGATTTTGATAGTTCAAGATCGTTGCGAATAGTAAGTGTTTGTGGTACATTCTTAGTAAGACTATGAATACAAAATCCAAACTCATACCCAAGGAATATAAAGTTTGTATTGTCTCAGCGAGGTACTTCTTTGAGAAATTGTTTTCTTGTAGAAGTGTTAGTGGAAGGGTATAAGTGTAAGCACAAGTTTCTGCTAATACTTTAAAAGTAGGATTCAAGAACTTGTTCTGCTAGTTGCAGAATTTCATTCTTGATTTGCTTGTCCTATTATTGGAATAAGACATACCTACGAAGTATAAAAAAGGTTGATGGACCTAAGTACAAAAAATGACTAGAGTCATGAAATTGGCAAAAGACTAATCAAAACCACAAAATCTTCAAGTGTTTGAGGAAAAAGGTTGTAACTAGTACAACAGATAGTTTTGACCAACTTGGAATTGCTATGTCTTGTAGCAGGAAATTCTCGATTTGATGTAAGATCAAAGAATTTTGGATTTGCCAGGATTATCGAGAAAAGTCTGCAAGTTGAGTCGGAGCTAATAAATTTTCTAAATATAATATGTGGATGACATATTTGAATAGGAGATGAGTGACATCCTAGAATATCAAATATTGATAAAATATTTGAGTGGGAGCATGATAATGTTCTTGAATATGTAATCGACATATTAGTGAACAATGTGTTTGGTATTAGGAATGATTAGATCATTAGATGGATGAAATTCAACCTATATTAAATATAGAGGATCTATGTGATTAGATCAGGATGTTTAATGAACATTAAATGTCAAAATGCTTGGAGAATTCTGAAAGTGTTTAGAAGGACCTAGTTGAGATTCTGAAAAGAGTTCAGAATGGATTCAAGCAAAGAATTGTTTCTTACTTGAACAATTAGGAGAAGTATTGAGTAATGACTCGTTATTTATGGCAATGGTTAAAGCAGGGAAAAGGGATGCGCTGCATCAACTATGCCTTGGCCATAGTTTTTCCAAGGTAAAATCCATGTTGTTTATACTTGACATAATGTGGCCCATGTTTTTAGTTGTAAAGAACAAAGATTCTAGAGTGATTTCTGAATCAATCATTGGACCAGAGTTAAGTTTGAATGTAGCGAAAGCGTGGCTGTACATCAAAGTGAAATTATTGCACTTTGATTAAATCTACATAGATGTAGAAGTATTAGAATACTTCAGTATTAGCAAGTATAATTTTTGTTTAAAGAAAGTTCGATGAAGTTTGTTTTGTAGTTAGACATGACATCTTGAAAGTTCTATTGACTGATAGATTTCCGTCGTATACACAAAAAAACAGAAGTCTCACTTTGTCACCAAAATGCTACAACACATTATATGATAATGGTGTGGATGTAAAAATAGATGCCACCAATGATTTGGAAAATAGGACCTATGAATCTGGTAAAACAGATTTAGGATAGGAAGTCCTCCATTAGCAAGTAGGATCAATAAACACATATGAGACATGCTTTATGATTAGTAGCAATGCAGCTAGATTATTTGTACTCTAGTGCAAGTGGGAGACTGAAGAAGATATGCCCTAGAGGCAAATAATAAAAGGGTTTTATTGTCATATCTCATTAGTTCATAATAGTTTTATATCATGTTGTAGTTGTATCAAGCATAAACATTGATACATGTGTGATGTATAAACAAACCCAGTTCCCTAGTAGCCTCTATTCAACTAGTTCAGTTGCCAGCTGATGATCAAGGTTTCCTAATCATGGTGCTATGAAAGCCAACTGACAATGATGTCATATCATCTGGATGTAGGGGTTCACGCATGAAAACAATAAATTTTTCCTACGCCAAGAACCCTAATGCCAGGATCTATCCATTAGTAATGCAGTAACAGGAGGGGATTTTCGCGAACTTACCCTTGAAGACCGAAAAGCATTTTCAATGATCGGGAGAGCATGGTTGTTGTAGTCGTTCCGAAGACGACCTCGGGGTCGTGTTGAAGTCCTTCGGCTTCTGTGACTCCTAGTTCCCAAAGTGTTGCACCTCCGAGGGAGTTACACATGTCTGGTGCCTGACGATGACTCCCGCTCCTCTGATATAGTAGCAATTGTGGAAGTAGACCTTCTGGATCCGAATCCCACAGCATGACAGTGCTCCGCAGTGAAGAAGACTCCTACTCGCGCGATCTAGACTTGGGACCACAGTCACGGGAGAGAGAGAATATCAACTAGAAGTCTCCCCAAAAGATAGGAAACCTTTTATTGATTATTGTGTATTTAATTCGTCAAAATACCTCACAATATATAGGGGAAAAACCACCCCATAGCTAATTAGCTTAGCCATGTGGGACTAAACAAAAGGGAGAGGAGAGAGGGAGGGTGGCCGGCCGGCCAAGGCCCCCATGGGCCCAGCTGACGGGTGCATGGGGCCCATGCGGCCCCTCCTCCCTTTCTCCCTTTTGGTCTTTTCCCTCATGGGCCCTTTTCCCTCTGGATTTTGGCCCAATTAGGTATTTGACCTTTTTATTCAATTTTATTTTATAAAATAATTATAAATAAATGATTAACTCAATATTTAACATTTACTTACATATTATTCAATCCTCGTGGCTATGGAACTCCTTCCACCTCCACTCCAGACATCCTCTGGACTTACCGAAACCCTTCCGGTTCTCTCCTTTTCTTTTCTTCGGTGATTCTGCTGATGCCAAAACATTCTTAGTGCATCATCAATCCCTGAAGCATCCCGTGGTTCGGGAACACTCCACACATGGTCGAGATCTTCCCGTACCAATGACCATCAGTGGGACCTGGATGCCCATGATGACCCATGTGCATTCCAAGAATCTTTCGTCACTGAACCATGAATGTCATGTCATATTCCTTTTGTCTCTTTGATACTTGCATTGTTTGACATCTAATAAATGACATCACCATGTCATGTTCAATCTTGTTACCGACAAATGCTATTTGACTTGTTCCCGATAAGTGATATCCCCGTGATCAAATCACACGTTGCGCAGCTATTGGATATAAATTCTCTGAGTGGGCCCTATAGTATCTTTTTGTCACGCGGATGGACAAATCCTGCTCTTGACACATAATGCCTCTACATGTTCCTACGAATACCTGAATACACCTTTATGATCATCGCTCTTGCAAATGATGTTTGATGCTATCTAAGTATTCTCGGGTGACAGTGATTGATATGGCCTCATGGTCTAAGAAATAGGACACTAAGTCTTTTCTAATCATCATAACTTGAACTTCGTGACATGATTGGGTCACGATGCTTAGGTTGGGTATAGATCATCATATCATTCTCGTAATGAGGTGACTCCATTGTTAACTAGCATAAATGCCACATGATCAGGAAACCTTGATCATCTATTGACCAATGAACTAGTGACTAGAGATTCATCGGGAACTCCTAGTTATTTATATATCACACATGTATTGACGTTTCTTTTCAATATAGTTATAGCATGATATAAAACTCAATCATAAACTTTATGGAATATGATACTAATCCATATTATTATTTGTCTCTAGGGCATATTTCCAACAGTCTCCCACTTGCACTAGAGTACAAATAAACTAGCTACATTTGTTACTAATCATCGGCACCATATAACCTGGCACCTCTGATCATGCTTTCTCATGGAAGAGGTTGAGTCTTGGGTCTGGACTTTACAGCCACATACCCTTTGCAAATTACTAATGTTACCTTAATTGACATTAATACTTTATCATTTCATGATAACATCTTGTGTATGTATCGCAGTTATGGCAACAGAGTGAGGTCGGATTCCAGGATCCAGCAGTGATGTTAGATCAGCCAAAATGAGCTTTCTCATGGGCACTGTTCCCTAGGACACACTTTATGCGAAAATACAAACTAGTATCACCATAATAATATACATCACATTAGATGGTACCCTTATATTTTATTATAAATGTAGTTATCGAAACACTAGTGCACTGTGTGCATTTTTATGTTTGTCACCTCGCTTCCTACTTGACTTTAGTTGGTATTATCGATGCAAGGATTTTCAATCTTTTTAAGGTTAACATATGTCGCTATAACATAACCCTTCATTTTTAAGCTATTTCATCCTTCATAGACTTGAAAACACGTCTACAGTTCTCATTCAGACACAAACTTAGCTCAATGTTCAGGGATTCATACTTAATCACATCCAAACATTTCTTCTTGGATCATATATTATGTTGAGTTCTCATCATGGTTTCTAAGACATGACCTATGTCTCAACATAGTGGATGACTATCATCATTTTCTTTCTTTAAACCATTGATAATGAACTTTAGTGTTATTCCTAATTCAAATAGTCAAGGACCATTCCTTAATCAATTCATATTCCGAAACTATTTTAGAATCTCTTTTAGGAATACATTACAAAATAATATTATACTTACTTCTCAACTTTTAATCCCTATAAATCATTATTTATCGGTGCATGCGATTTTATTCTTAATGTGTCGTACACACCTAAGAATCAATAATTAAGCTCCCACTCAAAATATGTTCCCAACATATTCTAGTTCGAAACTCACATTGCTCCCCACTCAAAATATGTTTTCTACACACTAGAGTTTGAGACATTCATTGCCCCTACTCAAAAATGTGTCATTCACATATTGCTTTAGGAAGACTTTTATAGCTCCCACTCAATTTCATGAAAATTGCATATCCTCTCAATATTTTGAATAACTTAAAAATCCCTTGATCAATTATCAAACTAAGAGTTTTTTTATTATGAGATGCTAGTTGATGAAGGGTAACCTCGACAATGCCCATGATAATGGACTTAGGGTTTCGAGAAAAAGAGAACGCTAGGGATTTCTTCGGATGTCAAACAAACAAGGGAGTCAAAGTTGTCTGATTATCAATAGATAATACTGTTACATATTGCTTGGGTGTTTTTCGGTACCTCTCCGCTGGCTCCTTCCAGCCTATATATAATAGGCTAGGTCCCAAAGCCGTATACGAATAGGTTACATATTTATGATTACAACACCAATACAATGTCGGTTTCTATTTCCTTATCTAGCAAAACTATGACTTACATCGGATGCTTCCTAGGCCTTCTTCTTTGGTCTTCATGGGTCGTGAGCCTTCATGTAGCTAGGGTAACCAAACATAAGCACCCGAGTAATCATACCCATGTCAGTAGCCCCCAAGACTCCATCCGAATCGTAGATTCGGGTTGAGTCTCAAAGATGTTTTCAGTATTTATGATCGAAGTTTTTTGAGATATTTTATCTTTGTTTTATTTTTTAGCTTTGTAGGGATTTGGGACAATAGGCCTGATGCATCCGACGGATCGGGAATCAGTTAATTGCTCCTGGGCAAAAACACTGTAGACCTACATCAAATTCAAGTTGCTAGGCTTGAACTTGGAATTTTACTAGTGTAATCCAATTCGAGTCATTGAGGTGTTATTGAATACTGAATTCCAGTTCTATTATATCGGGTACCCAACGCGTTCATCGGGATTTTTCATCGTATCATTGCTATGGATAATTTACTGGTAGAGCGCATTCTTGTGCGATTACCAGGCCACACAGGACGAATACTGGGGTCTTATCTTCATGTTGTGGACAAGGCATTTGGAGTTTACCGTGTCAGGCGCGATCCCACATTTTTGTATGATTTTACCGACTGCATTGTTTGGCTACTGGAATTGCTAAAGTTTATTAGTTGTTTTCGTTTTCTCGGATGATATTTGTAGACACTCCCGATGGGAGTAACCTTTCGAGGATACAATGATGTAATACTCATAGGTTTTACCGGGTATGTTTTGAACATAGGAGGATAATTTTTCTCCAGGTCTTGACATTTACAGAACAAAGTTTTCTATCAGGTGCGTGATAGCACTCCCGATGGGAGTAGCCACCGAGGCTATGTTCGGATGCCTGCATCTAGACATAGGATCATAACTTGTTGTTAGTTTCTCTAGAGCACTGTTCTCAATTTTTTTGAATGTTTCACTTTTGATAAAATCTTTAACAATAAAGCCCCCGGTTGTGGGTGAAGAGACAATGTAGGAAAATGAAATCTGAGTTTGGGGAACTTATCTTTTATTTAAAGCCTAAAGATGAAGATACATGGTTTATCGTACTTGCCTGGCTGTTGGCCTTATTGAGTAATATTGTGGCTAATAAGCCGCACCATAGGCCATATTATAATTTTAAATTGTGAGAAAAAAATCTTAAGCGTAGAAACGTCATAGTTGTGCGATGTTCCACGGATTGGAGTATTTGACTCTTCGATATGCTCCACCAGGGATAACTTCTGTGACGATGTAAGGTTCTTCCCAAGGTGACTCCAGTTTATGGTGACCATCTTGCTTCAGGCGGAGAACTAGGTCCCTATGACGGAGGACCTAGGACACAATCGTCGGCAGTGATAGTTGCGCAAGTTCTGCTGATATACGGTGACCCTTTGTAAGGCAACATCGCGAGCTTCATCCAGTGTATCAATGTCATCTTTGAGTGTTTCCCTAGATGCTTCCTCATCATATTCAGCGACACGTGGAGATTCGTGAGTTACCTCGACTAGAAGAACAACTTCAGCATCATGGACCAAAAAAAAAGGTGTTTCTTGTATCGAATTATTTGGAGTGGTACGCAGGCTCCATAAAACAGAGGGTAACTCATCGACCCATGCTATTTTTTCTCTATCGAGTGGTGCTAGAAGCATTTTCTTAATACCAATGGTTACGAGACTATTGGCCTTTTCCACCTATCCATTAGTTTACGGGTGAGCCACTGATGCGTAGCTTACTTTTATGCCCATCTCCTGGTAGTACTCCTTGAACTCATTGGAGGTGAAGTTAGTGCCGTTGTCGGTGATGATGTTGTTTGGTACCCCAAATCGGAACACTATTGGTTTGATGAAGTTCACAGCCGAAGTTCCATCCTGGCTGGTAACAGGCGTTGCTTCAATCCATTTGGTGAATTTGTCGACTTCTACTAGTAGAAAGACATGTCCTCCTAGTGATGACTTGTGAAGTTTACCCACCATATGAAGTCCCCATTGAGCGAAAGGCCAAGCAAGAGGTATGGGTTTTAATTCAGCGGCAGGTGCACTAGGTTTTGTTGCGAATCGCTGACATGATTCACACATCCGTATGATATCTTTTGCAACATGTACTACTATTAGCCAATAAAATCATGCCCTAAATGCTTTGGCAGAAATTGCCCGGCTGCTGGCGTGATGACCACATACTCCTTCATGTATGTCTTTGAGTATAATCTTTCCTTCATTGGGTGTGACACACTGCTGTAAAACACCTGAAATACTTCTTTTATACATTTCTCCCTTTATGATCCTTAAGGCTTTGGATCGACGAGTAATTCCTCACGCTTCTATCATGTCTTCAGGGAGTTCTTCTCTTAGCATGTATGCTATGTATGGTTGCATCCATGTAGGCTACAATATCATGACTTCATCAACTTCTGGCTCTTCCTCGAGGTCTTCTTCTATGTTTTAGTGTGTTGGTGTAGCCCCCGAGTCTTTTGGCGGTTTAATGTTTTTTCGTGTTTTTGATAGTATAACTTCAGATGCCATTTTGGCCTTGTCGGAGCACTCCGTTATTTCTTCCCAAAAAACTCCGGGTGGTACTGGCAGGCATAAGGATCCGATGTTTGCCAAATTGTCGGCTTCTTCATTGCTTGCCCTTCCTATGTATGAAACTTCACACCCGTCGAATTGAGCTTCCATGATGCTATAAAGATTGTGGTAGGCGATCATATTGTCGCTGACAGCGTCGCACTTGTTCATTGCTTGTTGTGCCACAAGGTTGGAATCACCGAATAATTTCAAGCGAGTTGCACCGCAAGCTTTGGCCATACGCATACCGTGCAACAGGGCTGCCATACGCATACCATGCAATAGGGCTTCATACTTGGCTTCGTTATTTGACGCATTTGCAAAGCTCATCCGAAGTACGTATCGCATTTTATTGCCTTGAGGTGAAACTAATATGACTCCTACTCCTGCTCCTTCCATTCTTTTTTACCCATCGAAGTACATTGTCAATGCACTAGAGAGGTCTGGTGGTCCCGCGCACTGTAGTTCTGTCCATTCAGTAATAAAGTCAAGCAAAACCTATGATTTAATTGCTTTTTATTTGTCGTACGTGATATCTCGAGGGGATAGCTCAATGCCCCATATAGAGACGCGTCCGGTAGCTTCTGGATTGTGAGAATATTGGAAAGTGGTGCTTCATTGATCACTATTATCTGGTGTTCTGATAAATAATGGCGCAACTTCCGTGCTATCATGAAGACTCCGTATGCTAGTTTCTGATAGTGTGGATATCTTTGCTTGGACTGAGAGAGGACCTCACTTAGGAAATAGATTGGTCATTGAACACCGTGGGTTTTCTGTTCTTCGGGTCGCTCTACAGCCAGCACTATGTTGACCACCTGATTAGTAGCGGAAATATAGAGAAGTAAGGGTTCTTTTTCTCGTGGAGACACGGCGACATGAGATGTCGAAAGTGTTTTCTTGAGGTCTTCAAAAGCGCGTTGAGCTTCGTCCGTCCATTCAAATTTATTTTATTTCCTCATAAGGGCATATAATGGTAGTGCCTTTTTGCCTAGACGGGCAATAAAACGGTTGAGTGTTGCGACTTGCCCGGCCAGTTGTTGCACTCTCCGAAGATTTGTTGGCTTTTTAATTGTTAGTATTGCCTATATTTTTTGGGATTGTCCTCTATTCCCCTTGCTGATACAAGATATCCGAGGAGTTGCCCCGTAGGGACTCCAAAGGAACATTTCATCAGGTTGAGCTTGATGCAATATTTGTCGAGGTTCTCGAACGTCTCTCGGAGGTCATTGATAAGGGTCGACCCTCATTTTGTTGTAACTCTGATGTCGTGGATGTAAACTTCTACATTTGTTCCAATCTGACTTCCCAAGAAGTTTTGCATCATCCGCTGATATGTTGCACCCGCATTTTTTAGTCCAAAGAGCATTGTCATGTAGCAGAGTACACCATAGGGTGTGATAAATGCTGTTTTATCTTGATCTTCTTCCTTCATCCAAATTTGATGATATCCTGAGTATGCATCCAGAAAGGAAAGACGTTCGCACCCCGCAGTCGCATTAATTATTTGATCGATTCGTGGTAGTGGGAAGTGATCCTTTGGACAGTGTTTGTTCAACGTAGTGAAATCAATGCACATACGTAATTCTTTTGTATTTTTATTTGGGACACATACTGGGTTTGCGATCCACTCTGCTTTCTTCATTTCCTTGATAAATTTGGCGTCGGTCAGGCGATGGAGCTCCTTTCCAATGGCCTTTCTTTTGGTTCTGTGAAGCGGCAAAGTGTCTGTTTTAATGGTTTTGCCTTCGGATCCAAGTTTAATGCATTCTCAGCGAGTTCCCTGAAAATTCCTAGCATGTCGGCTAGTAAACATGCGGAAATCTCCTAGTGCTCATGGAGGAACTCGATGAGTGCGCTTTCCTATGCAGGACCAAGATTGGAAGCCACAATGGTCAGTTTCTTTGGGTCAGTAGGGTGGATCTGGACTTCCTTCGTATCTTTTGCGGTGTCAAAATCCTGATCGGGATTGACATGTGCTACTACCATAGGTTCTGTATTTGCTGACATTTTTAGTTGCTCAAACTTGGTTGCCATCCCGAAGGATTCAGAGATTTTACTGAATTCTCAATCGCAATTGTCGGAACGTGTAAAACCTCCCTTCACAGTTATGACCCCTTTGGGGGCTAGCATTTTCATAACCAGGTACGCATAATGTGGTACTTCCATGAATCGTGCAAAGGTTGGGCGACCTAGGATCGCATGATACTGTGACAGCCAGTCCATGACTTCGAACGCGAGCTTTTCACGCCTGAAATTTTCTTTGGATCCGAAGACAACGTCAAGAGATATTTTACCTAAGGGAATTTCGGCTTTACCTGGGACTATGTCGCGGAAGGATGTTTCTATTGGTGCTAGATTTGTTAAATAACAATTCATCGCCTTGAGTGTCTTGGCATAAATCAGGTTGATGATGCTCCTCGCATCCATGAAAACTTTACTCATATAAAATCCACCCACTTGCGCTTCTACTATTAGGGCCGAGTGGCCCGGTCATGGGACTCGGAGTGGATGATCAGATCTGCTGAATGTGATTTCCTGTTCTAACAAATGGAGATATTCGGGTGTGGCTGGTGATGCCATTTATGCCATGTTGACTTGCCGTGTAATTAGTTTCTGGATCCTTTTGGATGGGCGCCCTTTCTGAATCATCGACATCGCGCCCTTAGACCTGGGTTTTCATTTTCTTGATTTGTTGTGTTTTGCAGTTGCCCTGCTGGCGGATGTACTAGCGTTGGTGGTGGTGAGCCAATGGCTAAAGTGCCAGGTGTAGTGGTGTATCCCCAGCTTGCTGCTTCGGTTGCCTTTGCGTTGCATACCTCATGTATCTTTAAAAACATTCGGCAATCCTTCATGAGATGGTTGGATCGCCTTTTGTCCGTTGAGTCGATGTAGAAGTGCATATTGCAGGTCCTTCCAAAATTTGCATTGCAGACATTGGTGGGTCTCGAGCTCTTGGCTGGTATCACTGTGTTGGTCGGCTTCCTCCGATGTCGTCTCTATTATTGTGGTTCCTACTGTTGTAATCGTCGTTTCTTCAGTTATCATCTCCCGAGAAACCAGCTGCAACATAGCTTGGTCCCCCATATCCATCATTGCTCCTTCATCTCCTGTTATTGTTGCTTCTATCCCTATCTTCTTCGGGTGAACATGGTTGCTTGTTGTGTACTTCGTCTTCTCAAGTCAGCCCAACGATTTTCCATGTCCAACAGCTGTGAAATTGTTTTGGGCTTGACCCGTCCCATCTCTTCTATGAATTCTCGTCAGCGAAGGCCATCATTGAAGGCGCCAATTTCCCTTTTGTAAGATATAGCGTCAGCCGAATTTTTTATGATGTTCCACCATTGGATGAACGCTCGTATTGATTCTTCGGGTTTTTGCTTGCACGCTCGCAATTTCTCCAAGGATGCGGATCGCTTGAACATGGAGAGGAAATTTCGGATGAACTTGTCCTCAAGATCGTTCCAGCTGCTAATGGAATCTTCGGGTAACTGCCTTAGCCTGGACCGGGCGGCGCCGGTTAGGTGCAGCTACAGGATCTACATTGCGGTGGCCTTGGAGCCACCTTGTAATTTGACGGTAGCCAGGTAATCTGCCAACCAAGCTTCGGGTTCCTGGAGGCCGTCGTACTTCTGGCGGTCATTAGGGAGTTTGAAATCCTTGGGTATTGGAGTCTTGCAAACTCGTTGGGTAAAGCAACTAGCCCCACATAGTTCTTATTCATCCTCGATATCACCATCGTAGTATCTTCGGCTACCGTGCTCCTCCCTTGATCTGTCGATCTCGTGTTGTGTGAGATCGTCTCTTGCATTGTTTCGCAGCTCGGAGCCCGAAAAGTGCACCCGATGTGGCGACCATGATTGTCGGGTGTGCCCCACCTGCTAAGGACTGTTGCGACAGCGTGGGGATCTATCGGGTTGTCGTGTGGTTCCTTTCTCCGCTTGTGCAAGAGATGCGCCCACCATACCAAGGTTCATGAGAGCGGAGTGATGGAGAGCTGCACGAGGATCGCCGGGTGCGAGTTGAGTTGTGATCAGATATGTTTGTGCGGCTATAATTGCGGCTTGAGCTGTTTTTGCTTTGATGTCCCCTGTTAGATCTACTGACATGAACGATAGATCAAGGTCTCGTGTTAGTTCATTTCTTTCGGGTTCCGGGATATTTTATAGTCGTGAGGCTCCTCTTCTTGGCTGTGCTCCTCCAGATACACTACCTGATGCATGGGTAGAACTTAACTGAGCTCGCTAAATATTGGACTCATCGGCTAGCCTTTTTCTCTCGTCGAGTTTCCTCTTCATCCTTAGTAGATCCCTTTTCTTCTGATGGAGCGAGTATTGGTAGGCCATTAGATCTTCATTCGTGGCCTCGGCTGTCATTGGGACAGCACCCGAAATTGCTTCCCTTGCTTTCTGCCATGCTTCAGTTGATAGCCAGAGATTTTGCCGCTCGCCTCTATCTGGTTCTCCTCCTCCTAGGATTATGCGGTTGTTTGTTGGATCTCCTTCGTTTCCATGATCTCCTTCATTTCCATGATCACCTGCATTTTCATCCGACAAAATATCACTGGGGTCAAGGATAGGGTTTCCGTTGGAGTCACGCTGAGTTGAGGCATCGTCGATGATCACGCACACTTGGTGGTGAGTTATGTATGAACTAGTGACATCGTCATCGGATCCGAGGAAGACACTGTTCTGGGGATCAGTGAAGTCCAACAGTGTTCTGGGTAGATTTCAGCCATCCTGATTCCGAAGTCGATACTTCCGTCGCTTTCTTCGGGTTCAGTGTTTGTTGGGTTTGATCCACGCGGTGGTGTTAGCTGGGAATCTGATACAAGGGAGAGACCATCAAGATCCCCCAGATATGCTAATCCTCCAGAATTTTCTTTGTCGTTCGCTGGTTATGGCACGGATTCTGCGGATGCCGACAGAAGATGTAGGTATCGCCGTAGGCGGAGTTTTTTCGACTGACGGTCCCGATGAAATTGGATACGATAGGTGTAGTTCATCGGGTTCCTCCATGCGAAAGTGGAAACTTCTGATGACAAGATCAGATCCGCCATTGAAGTCGGCGAGAACCGAGACAGGGGTGGGCGGGCGTGGTTCCGCTTCTACCGGATTGCTACTTGATGAGAGGGGGTCCGCTGAATCCATGACTCCATCAGTCAGTTTTCCACAGACGGTGCCAATTGACGAGGGGTAACCTCGGCAATGCCCATGATTATGGACTTAGGGTTTCGAGGAAAAGAGAACACTGGCATTTCGTCGGATGTTAGACGAACAAGGGAACCGTAGTTGTTTGATTATCGATGGACAATATTGTTACAGATTGCTTGGGTGTTTTTCGGTACCTCTCCACTAGCTCCTCCTAGCCTATATATAATAGGCTAGGTCCCAAAGCCGTATACGGATAGGTTACATATTTATGATTACAACACCAATAAATGTCGGTTTCTATTTACTTATCTAGCAAAACTATGACTTCCGTCGATTGCTTCCTGGGCCTTCTTCTTTGGTCTTCATGGGCCGTGAGCCTTCATCTAGCTAGGGTAACCAAACATAAGCACCTGAGTAATTATACACATGACACTAGTATTCAATCCATTAGAGTTTTAGCACTTCTGAATCAAATTCTTTTGAATCTGTCCATTACATGAAAAATCGTGCCTTTGACATTCACCTTTTCCATAATGACCTTGCAGTCTTTTGGAAACATCAAGTAACCTCTTTACTTGGTAAGATTCCGCAACATCTTGCTTTCTAATCTTAAGTGAATTTTGTCTCTAGGATTTCTCATAATTTTAGTTTACCATCATTTCCTTCGTAGTTCATAGGTATGCCATATTCCAGTAACATGACAAGTGATTCATAAATGTCTCCATACAAGATGTGGGGTACATTTTCGAATCCTACTTTATTTAGTAAAAACACTAGTGGGGAAAACACAATGATCATTACCACTGATCCTTTCCTTTATGAAGAGAACCGTTTAGGAACGCTTTCTGTTGCGCTTCTCAACACTTTGATGCAGGGTTTTGAATCCTCATCGTGTTTTTCACTACCTTCCATAAGCATTATGGTCGAGAACATAAACTTCCTCGAGAATGTACCAAAATTTAAGCAATCCTAGTTTTGCCTATCTTTTGGTTCTAGCCATGGATTTCGTATTCAAATTTTCCAATGAATACTCTAAAAGGACTCGTTCGCTATTGTTTTGGTGATATCAAATAACTCCAAAACTTCCACGACAATCCATACAAGATATGGTGTCGATCTCATGAATTTTTCAGATGGTTCACTTTATACTTGATGAGTGTTTGCTATTTCTAACTAATGGTCTTTACATTAACACTACAACGATTTATCTGGCGCCATCTATTCACCCACTTGATATCAAATACCACAATGTGATGCTTTGCACTTTGACATGTCAAGAATGCATTGCATTTCACAATTCCTTATGCCAATCTTATAATGTCGAATTTCATTACTATTGATAAAATCATAGTAATTAGATTCTATTTTATCTTTAATACCCCTTGATGCTGGAATACTTTGATCATAACAAAATAGTTGCACGCTTATGTTTTCTTTGGTAAACTCTTTTACAAAGTTCAATAATCATAGAATGACAATCACCACTTTGTTGAAATACGATACATTGTATTTTCCTTCAACAATTCATTAAACACTTTATATTCATGCAATACACGGTGTTTAAGTTATCCTACCAAACTTGGGCATGATTCATATGTGACAAGAAATCAAATGACTTTCACATATTATCAACATAACTTTGAATTTAAACAATGGTTTCATTCAAAATGAATATATCATTAAGTTGGGTATTTTTCAAGGCATTTTCAATATTTTACAAATGTTCATGCATTCTCAATTATTTTCACAACAAGGATAATTCACACATAATCGAACAACATATGAACACAAAAATAAATCATTCATAAAAGCAGAACAACTGTTTGTTACAGACTCATATGAATAACCATCTCATGAAGTGTGAGACACACTAAAGAAGTTCATAATCCATCCATTAATAATCATCCAAAATGATAAACTAAATGATAGATGGTGAGGGAGAGTGTCGTCTATCATCATCATGCTCGCCATCAATACGCAACGTCACCTCCTCTCCAGCAACCAGCTCTCATGCAGAAGGACCTTTGTCATTGATGACCTCTCCTGCAATGGGTTGAACCTTCACATTCCTGAAATGTGATATGAACTCATGAAAATCTTGTGTTTTCCCATCACCTCTCATGATGCAAGTCCTGGCATGTGCTTGGTACCTCAAGGGCAGTGACCGCAACAACACACTTATTGCAAAAGAGTCTGTCTCCCAGTGATCCACGAAGTAAGCAAGTCTTATGTACCCATCATGCATGCGCTCCAATTGACTCTCCAGGCAATCATTTTCCTCCATCTTTATGGAAAGGAAATCTCCCATTAGCTCGTGTTTCCACATGCGCACTTGGTTTGCAAACTCCGATCTAAGTTGATCCAACATCGTATATGGGTCAAGATTGCCCACAACTGGATGTAGTTCATCTACCATTCCGAAATGCATTGTCACTGAAATGAAGGTGGCCATCTCTCGATGGTAGTAGCGGTCTTCCCGCTGCTCTCGGGTCTCATAGAAATATGGTTGTTCCAAGGCCATCTCGTAGCATATGTAGTCGACCAATTCATTCTCACTAAGAGGGATATTCAGACGCACAACCTACTCAGGGAAGTTGGATCCATCTAATTTGAGATTCTCTCCATCTAACCATTCATCAACTCGGAAGGAAGCATCAGGGAGAACCATTTCTACATTTATAATTGCAAAAGGAATTTAGACTAAGTTTGTGATTATATGAGTTAAAACAAGAACTCCACTAAAATTACTATCCACAAGAAGTTTTTAGTGATTACACGATCCCTATTCACTACACCGCCCCCGATCGTCACGGCCGGTGATATAGTTGCAAAGGTGGATGCCGAAACATCGATCACATCATTCATGCGACTCATGCTCGATCTTTCGACCATCCATGTTATGACGCCATGTCTACACATTCTAGGCTCGCCAACTCAACCTTAGTGTATTCGCTATGCAACATGGCTTACACCCACCGTATGTGAACGCAGATATGTCAGGCACCCGATCATCGCAGCCTGCCTCATAACAGAGAACTTTCTTGGTGGTGCACACTAAGGGAGAACACTTTTGTTGGTATTTTGTTTAGGGATCATCTTATTAGGCTACTTTCAAGTATCTAATACTAGCACACAATAAGATATACAAACAATAAACATTGAATATAAATGCGATATGGTCCTTTCACGCTGTGATCTCCATCCCGCGTCTTTGGATCTGGCGCTAGGGTTCCAGCGCTGCAGGCACTAGGGCACTAGTGCCTCCGGTGTGGTAGTCTATCATTACCATGACCATTACTACTACTTAGCAATAGGAAGTAAACTACTTTACTTTTACTACTACCATATCACATCACAACGCCCCTGCAAAACAAAGGTAGATGCCTCTACTTTATCTTTGCATGTTTTACGTGGCTGTTAGGACTTTCGTACAAGAACCGTTCTTACCTACGAACTTGCACCATAACGCTGATCAAGTAGTTTTCTATACTACACCCCTTTGGGGGCCCTCCTTTGCAAATGGTATACCAACTAATGCGAGAGAGACAGACACCCCCCAAATCCACTTTATATGGTACAAGCCGTATGTCAAGCCTGGACCAGTCTCGTGAATGAACGTGTAAAGTCGGTTGGGGGCCACTTCATCAAGCATTACTGCGATATACACAAGTACACATGGGAGGGTAACAACTAAAATATCAATGCCCACACGCTACAACTCATGTGTTCTACCCATATTAGCAATACTATGTATAGACCTGGCTCTGATACCACTGTAGGGGTTCACACATGAAAAAAAATTCCTATGCCAAGAACCCTAATGCCAGGATCTATCTATTAGTAATGCAGTAACGGGAGGGGCTTTTTGCGAACTTACCCTTGAAGACCGAAAAGCGTTGTCAATGCTCGGGAGAGCGTGGTTGATGTAGTCATTCCGAAGCCGGCCTTGGGGTCATGTTGAAGTCCTTCGGCTCCTGCGACTCCTAGTGCCCCATGTGTTGCACCTCCGAGGGAGTTACACACGTCCGGTGCCTGACAATGACTCCCACTCCCCCGATCCAGCAGCAGTTGCGAAAGTAGATCTTCTGAATCCGAATCCCGCAGCGCGACAGTGCTCCGTGGTGAAGAAGACTCCTGCTCACGCGATCCAGACTTGGGACCACGGTCACGGGAGAGAGAGAGAGAGAGAGAGAGAGAGAGAGAGAGAGAGAGAGAGTATCAACTGGAGTTCTCCCCAAAAGAGAGGAAACCTTTTATTGATTATTGTGTATTTAATTCGTCAAAATACCTCACAATATATAGGGAAAAACCCACCCCATAGCTAATTAGCTTAGCCATGTGGAACTAAAGATAGGGGAGATGAGAGGGGGAGGGGTGGCCGGCTGGCCAAGGCCCCCATGGACCCATCCGACGGGTGCATGGGGCCCATGAGGCCCCTCCTCCCTTTCTCCCTTTTGGTATTTTCCCTCATGGGCTCTTTCCCTCCTGATTTTGGCCCAATTAGGTATTTGACCTTTTAATTCATTTTTCTTTTATTAAATAATTATAAAAAAATTATTAAATCAATATTTAACATTTACTTACATATTATTCAAGCCCCGTGGCTACTTCCCCCTCCACTCCGGACATCCTCCGGACTTACCAAAACCCTTCCGGTTCTCTCTCTTTCTTTTCTTCGGTGATTCTGTCGATGCCAAAATGCTCCATGTGCATCATCAAGCCCTTAAGCGTGATACCCCATGGTTCGGGAACACTTCAGATATGGTCGAGACCTTCTTCTACCAATTACCATCAACAAGACCTAGATGCCCATGATGACCCCTATGCATTCCACGAATCTTTCATTGTTGAACCATGAACATCGTGTCATATTCCTTTTGTCTCTTCGATACTTGCATTGTCCGAGATCTGATCAATGACATCATCATGGCGTGTTCAATCTCGTTACCAACAAATGCTATTTGACTCGATCCCGATAAGTGATATCCCCGTGATCAAAACACACGATGCGCATCTATTGGATATAACTTCTCCGAGTGGGCCCTGTAGTATCTTTCTGTCACGCGGATGGACAAATCCTGCTCTTGACGCATAACGCCTCTACATGTTCCTCTGAATACCTGAACACACATTTATGATCATCGCTCCCACAAATGACGTTTGATGCTATCTAAGTATTCTCGGGTGACAGTGATTGATATGGCCTCACGGTCTAAGAAATAAGACACTAAGTCTTTTCTAATCATCGTAACTTGAACTTCATGACATGATCAGGTCACGATTCTTAGGTTGGGTATATCTCATCATCTCATTCTCGTAATGAGGTGACTCCATTGTCAACTAGCATAAATGTTACATGATCAGGAAACCTTGATCATCTGTTGACCAATGAACCAGTGACTAGAGATTAACCGGGAACTCCTAGTTGTTTATATATCACATATGTATTTACATTTCCTTTCAATACAGTTATAGCATGATATAAAAATTAATCATAAACTTTATGAAATATTATAATAATCTATATATTATTTGTCTCTAGGGCATACTTCCAACACTGGAATGATGTGATGGACATTTCCCACCAATGATTGTTGCAACATGATCATGTCACTTAGTTCACAGTTGCAATTGTTAGAAATGGAGTATCCTAATCCTTAGACCATGAGATCATATTAATCACTGTTATCGGAGGATTTCTTTGACTGCATCAACCGTCATTTTCGTGACTAGGTGACCATAAAGGTGCATGTTGGGTATCAGAAGCAGCATGTAGAGGCCTATGCATAAAGATAGTGATTTGTTATCTTGTGTGATGGGAAGATACACTAGGCCCACTCAGTGAATTACATCCATAAGTTACGCAACGTATGACTATGTCATGGGGATGGAATTTCACGAGAACGGGTAAAACAATACTTGTTGAAAACGAGATTGAACAAGGTATCATGATACCAATAATCAGATCTCGGACAAGTCTTGTATCGTGTAACAAAGGGAATTGGACATGTCATTTAAGGTTCGACATGATGGTGATTCATGGAGTGCATAGGGGTCAACATGGGCATCTCGGTCCCGTTGTTAATCATTGATAGAGATCATGTCTATGACATTCCCGAACCATAGGGAAACCCTCTTAAGGGAACTACAACGCGTGGAGATCCTCCTATGAGATGGAATCATAGAAGAGAGAGAAATCGGAATCGTTCCGGAGAGATCCGAAGTTGTTCGGAGAAAGAAAGAAAGAAAGGAAAAGGCCAAAAGGAGTTTCGAATAAATGGCAGTTTATAATATGCATTTATTATATGTTAATTGTGAATTAACTTATACTAAATAAAATATTTAAATTCAAATTTATGAAGCAACTTTCTCATTAGGCCAAAATCTCGACCTGAGGAAATTGGCTCAGGAGAAAATCGCAAGAAAAAGGAAAGAAAACAACAAACGTGTAGGGCTGGTTTGACCATCCCATGTGCGTGGGCGGTAGAAGTAGCCGCCGCATGGTCTAGGATCCAGCCGCCGCTACCAGGCCTGCTCGACCCCGTCCCAAGGGAGCTCATGGGGGAGCTAGCTGGTGGGCGGATCGGCCAGGCAAGCTGGGTCACGCCATGCACCTGTCCCACCCGGGCAGGCGGAGGTGTGCGCTAACGCCTCGTGCAGCTGGGCCCCGGACCGGTCCACCCGTCTGTAGCCAAAGTCTCCGCATCACCCCGCCCTTGCTTCCGGGCCACGCCGCACGCGCTGTGGGCCACCGGGGGCAGAGCCGACCCACCCGGGCAGCAGCAGCTATGCAGCTGGGCCACACGGGGGAGCGTAGCGCTGGCCCACCCGGACGCCTCCTGCTGTGCTGGGCTGCTGCGAGGATGGCCCATTTGGGTGCCCCAGTGGCCCAACCGGCTGGAAGGCTATTTACTTTGCATTTTTAGTCCCATATGGCTAACCCAAAGGGGATGACACACCTCCCTCCGCCTATATAAAGGGGTGCTCATGGGCGGGATTAAAACACACCCAATAAGATACTCTAAGGCTTCTTTCCTTATAGAAAATTCCCCCTCTCTCTCTCAGTTGCCTTTGCGGTGGCACGGTCCCAAGAAAGGACTGTACGCGCAAAGTCAACACATTTGCAACACATTGTTGTGCTGCAGGGATTCTACCAGAAGGTCTACTTCCACAACCTCAGCAGGGATCAAGAAGTTCGAGAGTCATTGTATTGCACTATATGTGTGTGATAACTCGGGGGAGCTGCACTTGTAGCGACCAACCATCGTACAAGGACCTGGACAAGGGGTGACGTGTGAGGAGCTTCGCGACCTTGAGGTCGGACGGGTACGACTACATCATCCACGCTCCTACATGAGTGTAACGCTTTCTCGGTCTTTAAGGGTACGTTACCGATGTCTTCCTCTGTTACTGCATTACTTCTAGATCCTTGGGCAATTAGGGTGTTCCGCGTAGTAATTTTTTTTGTTATCTACTGCAGAAAACCTACAAGGAGAAGTTTGGATCCTTTGCTAAGTGTCGCACTGCCCCTCTTATAGATGCACCGGTCCTCTTCCCATTATATTGGCGGGAAGAGTTTCCACATGGAGACAAACGACAGGGCAGGTGCGGCAAAGCTACTTTTTCCATGGACTCGGTCCATGGCAGGCCGTCGTTGATCACGCCACGGACGTCCTCATCTCTGGCGCTGTGCCCTTCACATTCTCTATACACCGAAAGGGGAGTGGTCGCACCTTGGTGTGAGAGACTGTCGGACACTCCTTTCTTGCGGAAGGGAAGGTGCCTTCCTTGCACAAAGGATGCAAACTTGGACAACTGTGGTCATCCCTATCTTCATCTTGGTCCTAAGTGTGGATATCACGCGACAACTAGGCGCTGGGTTGCTTCACGTTGATCCCTTGCGAGGGGGCCTCGCCGAGGGGGCCTGCTTCACGTGAAGGGCTTCATGAGATAGTGCTTCGCGAGAGGTCCTATTGAGGCTCCGGGAGATCAGCTCCTGCGGAGTGTAGGGCTCCACGATACGTCCTTCTCGCGAGGCATGAGCTGCCTTGGTGTTTGGGCCCAGTAGCAGATGGGTCGTGGTACCCCGGTTTCCACTAATCCGACAATAGTAATGACAGATAAAAGCAGTAATGACAAATAAAAGCAGGACTTTCATTACTAGTTCATAAATTTAAAAACACAAACTAATTAGGCCTAATCTAAGCTACGTGGAGGCCCCATCCTCGCCGACATTGCCCTTGGCCCGTCTGGCCACGGTGGCATTGTTCGCCTGGCAGTGGCGCTAGGCTGCCTCGTGCCTCCTCCACAACTTGGCAAGGGACATCCTTTCCCTCTCCCTCGTTGTCGTCGTCACTCGATGGTTTCGCGTTGCTGGCGCGACCCGTTCGGTCGAGGCCGCCATCGCTGCACGGTAGGCCACGGCTTCGGCCTGCCGATCGGCGAAGGTACTGGGGGTGTCCTCCTTGCCACGGTATCGGTTATCTAGGAGGGCGTCAATGGCGTTGGGATCCATCGTTTCCCTCTCTCTTGCCTGCATCGCGTCCACATCAGCAGCAAGTTGGGCGGCCTCCTCCGGAGCCAGAGTAGCCTCCTTCGTCACCGCCTCCTTCTCCAAGGCCACAAAGGCCTAGCGCAGTCGCTCCTCGGCCATCTATTGACGGGTGGATGCCTCCCCCATCGTTGATGCCCGGGATAGCTCCATCACGTGTGTCTCAACGACGTGATTGGTGGCTTAGATGTCGCCTCGAGCCACGTCCTCCCGGGATGTGTCGATGGAGTCGAGGATGGCCTTCTGCCAGGTTGGGCCTCCCTCACCGTTGTGCTCCCACTCCTACATGTCCTCTTCCTCCTCGTCGGACTCCAACTCCTCATCCTCCTCGTCGTCCTCCTCCCTCACAAATGGAGCTTGCTCGCCATCTTGCGGCGGGGACGACGAGGACGCAACGAGGGCATACTTGCTGAGGTCGCTCCAGGTGACTGGGAGGCGTCTAAGGGGCATGGCGATGGTGGTCCTCCCTATCCCGGGGGCCTTCCTTTTTATAGGCCGGGCGGCCCCTTAGAGGGAAACAAATGCGGGAAGGGAGCGACCGCGCTGGAAATGGCATGGCTAGCGGGCCGGAACGGGGTTGAAATAGGGAGGCGGGAGTAACGCGCGTCGTCCACCATTAACGCTAATGGTAGTAGCTCTCAGCGATCACTAAGCGCTACTCGTCGGACAGCAGACCCCATCACAAATGGACAAGAACATGACACGTTATCCTTTCTGGCCCACAAACAAACCGAAACGCACCAATTCGGTGTCCGATTTGCGGGACGCCTTTGGGATGCCATTGTAAGAGGGGATGCACGAGAGATCCAATTAAACCTGAAAACAAATCAGGTTTCAGTCAGAGACGGGTCGCCACGTGCACCGCAGTTGGTTTACCATTAAAAGCAGAATCTTGCCACGGCAGCCCGATTTCAAATGCGGCAGTGAAAAGATCCTCGAGAGACCCACTGCACTGATGTTTTGTAGCAGTGATTTCCACTGAAGAGCAGAGAGAGAGAGAGAGAGCGGTGAAGCCGAGGAGGAAGAGATGAACGGCGGATCAGCGGCGGTGAGCCGGTTCATCAAGTGCGTGGCGGTGGGGGACGGCGCCGTGGGCAAGACCTGCATGCTCATCTGCTACACCTGCAACAAGTTCCCCAGCGTTGAGTACCCCTCTTCTTCGCCTCGCCGGTTTGATCTGGTTAAATTTCTTTCTGATGAAAATGGTTGCTCCTGTCCTGTGGATGGATCGATGCAGGACTACATCCCCACAGTGTTCGACAACTTCAGCGCCAACGTCTCCGTGGACGGGAGCATCATCAACCTGGGCCTCTGGGACACCGCGGGTCAAGAGGACTACAGCAGGCTGAGGCCTCTGAGCTACAGGGGAGCTGATGCCTTCATCCTCTCCTTCTCCCTCACCAGCAGGGCAAGCTATGAGAATGTGCACAAGAAGGCATTGCTCTACTCTTTCACTCTTTTTGTTCTTATAATCAATCAGTTGCATACTACTACTACTAACGGCGTCGCCTTTAATTTCTTCTGAGCAGTGGATGCCGGAGCTTCGCCGGTACGCCCCGGGCATTCCTGTGCTTCTTGTTGGGACCAAGCTGGGTATGTGTTCTTCACATTCTTCTAGAGTTATTTATATCTCTGGCTCTTGTTGTGCTACCATCAATTTACCAAGCAAATGTGCAGATCTCCGAGAAGACAGAGCGTACCTTGCTGATCATCCAGCTGAGTCCATTATCACAACTGAGCAGGTTTGTGTCTTTCACACTCAGATCAGATGACAGCAACCAGCTGGAGTGGTGGACATTTGCCAACTTAAGAACACCAATTAACTTTGCACATGTTAGGGAGAGGAGCTTAGGAAACAAATTGGCGCGGTGGCCTACGTGGAATGCAGCTCCAAGACACAAACGGTATGGCTTCTCCTGCATCCAGTGAATGAAAGCCTTGGGGTTTCAAGACTAAAACACCTTCTTTTCCCCCCTTGATGATTGTTAATAGAACATAAAGGCTGTTTTCGACACTGCAATCAAGGCAGTTCTTCAACCTCAAAGGCACAAGGAGATAGCCCGAAAGAAAATTCAGACGGGCACCCATCGGCCCTTAAGGTAGGATTCAAGTGCACGATGTTTTGCTTGCACCGACTTCTCAACTATGGGCATCTCAATTTTCGGTTGACGCTACCGCTTGGTTTTTGTAGGCGCTACTTTTGTGGGACTGCTTGTTTCGCGTAGCCAAGAAGAATGATTTTCAAAATGCGCAATGCCATATTCAGATGGTCCGTGGTTGTGTTCAAAATGGGATAGAATGGTGATGGCACAAGCATCTCATCGCTAGCAGCTACAACTATAGTTCTCTTGTGCACGGTGGTGCATACTTGTGTTCGCAAGGTAATATGTACAACTATATATAATGAAAAGCAATCCTGGAAAGAGCTGTGTTTGGTTGTGGCTAAGGTCTCTTGATATGATACCTAGACAACAGCTTCTATTACAAATGTCCAGTGAAATATTCAAAGGATCTTAGGCCAGCACATTACTAACATGGGCAGAAACATAAACATTATATGATCAAGAAAAAGGATAATTTTCTTCGGTATTGCACCATCATCTGTAAAAGCAAAGCACCGGTAATTTGGTAGTTTACAACATCTGGCAGCTATAACTAATACACCAATGCTACCACTGGTGAACCATAGTTTGGTAGTTTACAACATCTGGCAGCTAGAACTAATCTGCTGACATTACCACTAACCAACAATCCTTTGAATGAGTCGCAACATATGGTAAAAAAAAACTTAATGCTAATCACACAACGCACAAGCCACTCGAAGAACAAAAGCCGACACATTCTCTCTCTTGTACAAAACAAGCACGACGTCATGATAGTTCATCGGCTTACGCATACCGTCGGGAGGGTAATTTCTTCTTCACCTATTGCATTACATACATAAGCTGGGGGCTGCATTTGAGAGCCCATGGTAACTGTAATCTTTCCATCCAGTAAAAGGGAGCATCCATCTCTTTCAAGGAGCCTGCTTGCAACATCAAATTACTAAACTAAGTTTTTGATCATTTCCATCAAGGTGATTAATTTACAAGAAAATAATGAGCTTTACCTTGTATGATTGTAAATGTTTTGCAATGTATGCACGCCGCTGTCCGCTTCATATGTCCTCCCTTAAAAATTCATTGTCATCACTAATTGTAGTAAAATCAGTTGGATTTCTGTTGGTTACACAGATATCCTGTTTTACGAGCCTATCCAAGGGATTGATCATTCTCCCTTGATCCCTGGTTAAGGATTGAGCTGAACAGTTCCTTGCTGAAGAAAATCCTGGACTGGAACTAACAGAACCCAACTGCAGCACATTCCATGCCCCTGAATACATTCCTGGGTTCAGGGTCTCCACATTTTCCCTTCTGTTTATATCAAACGATGATGCTATCCCTTTGGACACCCCTATTCTGTAACCAGACTGTGTCCCACAGCTCTCAGGCAAATTGGCAATTTCCTTCTGCAGCAAGGAGCTGAGCACACCAACCCTAGGATGTGGGCGTAACGGTTTGTGTAAATTTTGCTGGACCTGAGGTCGCGTTAAATCTTCCAATGTCAATGGAACCTTTCCATTTAGGTTACTTCCGTACAATGCGCTAGCTGATCCTATGCCATTTAGGTGACTTCCATATGATGTGCTAGCTGATCTTACGTACTGGTTGTGTGCTCCATACGATGTGGTAGCTGATCCTATGCCATTCAGGTTACTGCCATACAATGTGCTAGCTGATCCCATGTACTGATTCTGTGCTCCATACGATGCGCTAGCTGATGCTATATACTGATTATGTGCATAGTACGAATTCCGAAGTTGAAATTCCATCTGGTTTCTGCTAGACACTTCATAGTTTGGAAAGTCGGCTAACATTTGTTGCTCGGTCAGTCTCAGAAGATGAGTAGCAGGCAGGGTTTCTCTTGGATAAAAACCTGACTGTCCAGCATTTCTTCGAGCACACAGGTTACCAGCTTCCATGGTTGGCATTGCACTTGGAAAACTTCTTCCCTGGACTGGGTTAACTGATCCGTCCGTATAGTGGTCAAGTGCTGAAGCTACTGGCTGGCGAGTGGGATAGTAATTATTAGAAGGTCCGGCAACATGAGTGGAAGTTAAATCAACTGCGTCAGTGCTAGATCTGAACTGAGCACCGCATGTTGAGGTAGATGAATCCATTGGAGCTGCCTCGAAAGAGTCCCACGTCAACTTCTTTGCTCCCTTATGGCTCCAGCAGTCAGCTGGCTCTTCAGCAATAGAGTGATCCTTATGTCGGTATAATAGTGGCGAGGTCGCAGCAATAGTCACTAATTCTCCCATGCTCAAATGTGTCTGTGGTTCCTGGGTAGAATTAAAATGGCCAGGAGTCTGTAATCTGAGAGCATGCATATCGCTAGCCTGTGTGGCGGGTGCTACATGATCATGTAATGCTTTCTGGTAACTATCTGGCACCAAAGGCTTCTTCTGGGAAGTAGTGTCAAACACATTTGATGCAACATTTGGACCATCCTCGGCTGCTATTACAGTACAATCTCCATCTTCTGCTAACTTGGATTTACTATGACTGATATCGGAAGAATCAGTCTCAGTTATCAGTGGTCTCTCATCCTGATTTCTCGCAAGCAGTTCAACAATGTCCATTGGGATGTCATCAGTTATGGCCTGTTTTTCTGGCATCAGTTGTTGATTTTGTTTCTTTCTCTTAGGTATTTTCTGCTCAAGAGCAGTCACATTTCTACCACGCTTACCCGGAGAAACCTGAGAAGATAAATGAGGCAAAATGTTACTCTTTTAGGATATCTAGCAGTGAAGCCTATTTCATTTTGTTACCACGAATATTGCACCACTGTAAAATAATTAATACATGATGTGAACTGAAGATTGAAAAATTCCATATTAACCTAAGATCATGAAAGCACAAAGTGGGAGGGGGTACATCCAGCATAGTATGCATCTTGCTTGTCATAGTTCTATGTCCTTCAGGATAAAAACATTTTACTACTAATTTAAATAGAACAAAATGACTCATTATTGACAACAAATGGGTACATGAAAAAGTCTGGTTATGTAACCATAAGAAAGAGATAGTTATTAGTTCTCACCTTTGCCAGGCGCCGCTGCACAGGCTTTCTGGGTTCCATTTGGCATTGACCATCTGTCCTGAGTATAGATGTCTTTCCAGTAGCGTTCACAGTGCTTAGAACACCATGTTGGGAATCGACAGTTGAAGGAATGTTCCTCTTACTCAAACTCACCTTTTTTACCTTTGACATGGACCTCTGTCTACAGTTCCCAGATTCCATTTGGGACATGCCATCTTGGTCATCTGTGTTATCCACATTTCTCTCCAGATTATCGTGCTGAATATGTTCATCACCTTCCCCAGAACTAGTAGCACCTAGTATTTTTCTCTGGCTTAGTTTGTGAACTGACGATACAAAACCGTCGTGGAAATCTTTGGAAGCAACACTATCTAGAATATGTTGTGAGTTAGCAGCACAAGAATCAAGATCCTTGTGTTCTGTATCCTTTTTCTCAGTTCTTAATTTCTTGGGGACTTTTTTCATCCAGTTCATAGGTGAAGATTCCTCATCATCATCTACAACATCAACTCCTTTGTATTTTGTCTTCTTCTCGTTTTTTGACGAGATCATGCCCACTGCCTGTCGGCTAACAGCAACAACACCATCATGCTGGACACTGGCAGTTGAAGGCATTTTCCTCTTACTCAAATTAATGGTTTTTACCTTTAGCAAAGACCTATCAGTGGAGGTCTCAGCTTCCATTTGGCTCATGTGATCTCCACTCTGTGTATTTCTCTCCAGATTATTATTCTGAATATTTTCATCATCTTGCTGTGTGCTGATAGTAGGTAGGGCATTTTTCTTACTCAATCTCCAACCTGATGATGGAAAATCGTGATTCATATCCTTTGAGTAAAATAAATCTGCAATAGTTTTCGAGGCAAAAGAATCAAAATCCTTGTGTTCAGAATCTTTCTTCGCAGTTCTTAATTTCTTAGGGATTTTCTTCATCCAGTCCATAAGTGAAGATTCATCATCTACGACCTCTTTCTCTTTTTCCTTGTTCTCGGTAGCATTCGGCCAGATTTCTCCTACTGCCTGATGGCTAACAGAAATATCATCATCTGTATTTCTATTATCCTCGCAGGGATCAGCAACTTTTTCAGCATTAACTTCAATATCAGTTCTAGAACCCCTTGCTGGCTCAGTATTAATGATTTCTGATAGCAGTCGAAGCTTAATTTGCTTTCTCCGACCTACTTTCACATCTGAACTGCCAACCTGTGCAATGGGTTTGCCTTTCTTCTTCTTACAAGTAGATCCAGCACTTCGTTTTGGAGCTGCTTCTTCACATGGACCCCTGTTGCGGACCTGACCAGCTGTCTGCCCAGATACTGGTTTAGGAACATTGGGAATAGTGTGGTCAACATTCAGAACCTCCTTGTTTTTCCGAGTGTCTTCTGCATTTGGTTTCATAGTTGCTTCAGAAAGTTTTGGACTGCATGGGATTGTGATGTCAAATCCTTCTCTATTTGCTCTAATCTGGGAATCTTCAGGTAAAGGAATGACATCAGCAGAAGCATTATCTGACAGATTTGCGGTTGTAACTTGATTACTGGATGAACCCTGTAAATCTGAGGATACAACAGCTACATCAGCTAATGTCATACCAAAAAATCCTAGTTAGAAATTTATAAAGCTCTACCATGCGTACCTTTCATGGGTGGATCAGTATTCGCCTCATCAGGTGAGTTGCATTTGGAATTACTTTCTGGGGTACTCTTTAAATGTGTTGATCTATCAGCATTCTTCCCTTGAACTACTTGTTGTATGCAAGGAAATAAGCTTCTGAAATCAACACTAGTGGGCAATTTAGTACTTCGAACAAATCTAATAGAGCAACCATCCCTTGAGACATTCTTCCCCATAGAAACAGTTTTAGATGCTCTGTCATCTAAGATTTTGGCCTTGTGCAAGCACTTTGAGCAATCCCATCGTTTAAACATTGACACCAAAAATGGGTACAAACTGTTATGGCATTTGTCAAGCTGCTTCTGGCCATTAAATATCTGAGACAGAGAACAAAACGTTGCATCCATCTGCTGAAGAGCCACATACCGTCTGGCATAAAAAAAAAAATTATCAATAAGATAAGATGCACATCATATGCAATAGCACATATGTTTGCTTCAATGAATACACAGTATAGACCCATGAGAAAGTTGTAATTGAGCTGGGTGTAGCTACACACTACTAACACTGAATTACTTTTTGACAATACAACTGTACCAAAAATCTAAGAAAAATCACAAGTATAGTACAACATTATACAATGTGACAAAAGTAAATATATGTTAAATATAACTTTAGTACTACAATGTGTAGTTTTTAAAAAAGCAAATTAGTACAAAGAGAATATCTAAAAGAAGTGAGAATGTAGGTGCACCCCATCTCAGAAAGTTCCTCTCTAAACTCATATAAGGCCTACAAAATTCAAAACCAATTCAACCCCAAGTGTAGAGATATTCATTCAGAGCTTGTACCAAAAACCTTGTTCATGCAAAGGGACTTTATTGACATATGTAACTAACACAATGGGAAAAAGTAAGCTGTTCTGATGTGAGAGTATATGAAAGACGTATGTCAATATATTTGTAGTTTAATCTGTATAGTGGATCTAAGTGCACATAAATGTGACAAACTTTAACCGGTATCTAAATGAACTACTGGTGCGTATGACTAAACTAACCAAGTATATATGACAATGTCAAAATGGGACCAAAGTGAGTCATTTCAGATAGAATTAGGCCATGGATGTATGCTAGTCACACAAAGAAAGAAAAGGTAGGTAGCACCAAAAGGCATGCATGTCTACAAGATCCATTGAATGAAAGAGATGGAATAGTACAGCTGGTTTTCTCATCAATAAGACATGGATCAAATAAAAAAGTTTCTTTTTTCTGAAAAAAGACATGGCAGCACAGAGGAACAAATATATTAATGAGGCAAAACCGGTATATCAGCAAAAAGGAGTTGATTAACGAAGGACAAGTTAGTTAGTTGTAGCAACCTGAAAGGGTTGAATGGATGTTGAATACAAACTCTAGAATCTCTTGACACAGATGGCTAGAAAGGGGAGCCTTTGAAGAAAATGCAAATTTGGAGAAGCGAGATATTCTAGCTTCTAACCATCCCATTACATGCAAATCTGACAACAAGTTATGTACTGACACAAGGCATAAGAAGAATGGAAAAAACTTAGGGCCCCACTCTAATGAAAAATCCAAATTATCTAGGTTTATTTTTCACTTATCAGCTGGTTCTACGAAAATGTGAGATACGTACACAGATACAAGCCAATGCGAGAATGATGCATGCATCCACACAAACAAGAAAAATGTGAAAAAAGGGCACAGTAATAATTAATCAACAATAGACTTACAGTCAGAAACATGCATATGTGTAGCACTGATGATCCTGTGCTCAGATGCATCCATACTCAAGACTTCAGTGGACAATAGAGTACACAGGATACATGAAGCACCAAAAATATAGCAAAGTAGTTTGCAAGAATAAATGCTATTTACTAAGACCAATTACCAAATTATCTAGGTTTAGTTTTCACTCATCAGCTAGTTTTATGAAAATGTCAAATACGTACAGAGATACAAGTCAATGCAAGAATTATGCAAGCACCCACACAAATAAGAAAAATGTTAAAAAAAAGACACAGTAATAATTAATTAACAAATATAGACTTGCAGTCAGAAACATGCATTTGTGTAGCAATGATCATGTGCTCAGATGCATCAATACTGAAGACTTCAGTGGACAATAGAGTACACAGGAGACATGAAGCACCAAAAACATAGCAAGTAGTTTGCAAGAGTCAATGCTATTTACTAAGACTAATTACCAAATTATGTAGGTTTATATTTCACCAATCGGCCGGTTCTATGAAAATGTCAGATACGTAAACAGATACAAGTCACTGGGAGAATAATGCATGCACCCACACAAATAAGAAAATAGTGAAAAAAAGACAGTAATAATTAATTAAAAATATACACTTGCAGTCAGAAACATGCAATTGTGTAGCACTGATGATCATGTGCTCAGATGCATCCATACTGAAGACTTCAGTGGACAATAGAGTACACAAGATACATGAAGCACCAAAATATAGCAAAGAAATTTGCAAGAATCAATGTTATTTACTAAGACTAATTACCAAATTAGCTAGGTTTATTGTTCACTCATCGTCTGGTTCTATGAAAATGTCAGATACGTAAACAGATACAAGTCACTGCGAGAATAATGCATGCACCCACAGAAACAAGAAAATTGTGAAAAAAAGACACAGTAATAATTAATCAACAAATATAGACTTGCAGTGAGAAACATGCATTTGTGCAGCACTGATGATCATGTGCTCAGATGCACCCATACTGAAGACTTCGGTGGACAGTAGAGTACACAGGATACATGAAGCACCAAAAATATAGCAAAGCAGTTTGCAAGAAGCAATGGTGTAATTACTAAGAGTAATGGAATGCAGATGTTGAGTTAGTGGAATCATCTTCTTACATTTAAACAGACAGACAAATCCCATATACATATGCCCTAGAATGCTGGCACACATAGATGGGTATGTAAGAAATGAATGTGCAAAAGTGTGTGCTGACCGGTCAAACAGTGCTATATGGCATGATAGGACAAGTTAACGAGGTAATACTACGTGCCAGTATCTGAACACCGAGAATATTACCTTATGGAGAAATGCTCGCATGGCTGCTGATCGGCTGATGTGCCGCCAGTATCATCGGCTACTGCGTCTAGAGGCTTCAGTAGTTCTGCTGGTGCCGCACTAGCTCCTCCAGGAGGATTGCCCGTACCACCCCCATCGCCACTCTCCTCCATTGCAACTTGCACAACCCAGCACACCCTTCCTGCTGCCGGTCAGCCCAGTGATGATCTTGCAACGGAACTCAAACTCCGGATCACGCACGACTGGTCTTGGATTATACAGAACTCTGAATCCGTGTCTCACAAAGCTAGGTTGACAGCCTGAAACAAAGAAGGGAGAAACACACAAAAGTCAGGTCCACACGCATGGAAGTAAACGCACTGAGCTCATGGAATGTAGAGAATAGGAAGAACAGCCTCAAAAACGGAAGTACGTCGCACCGTGGATCAAGCTAGCTCTGAATACACATCTCAAGAGACAGATAGCAGCTAGGCTGGAAACCTGAAACAAAGAAGAGAAAAGCACAAAAGTCAGGTCCACGCATGCAAACAAACACATTAAGCTCATGGAATATGGAGAACAACACGACACGAAGCTGGTAAACACTACAGACCGAAGCAAATCTATAGCAATTAATGAGTACAACCCTACACATCCGGGTAACGTATGGACGCTCGGCGTATACGCAAGCAAACACGCATGCAGCACAGATATATTACGCGTTTCTTGCCAAATATATCAAACTAGAAATAAGTGCGTTTCTTGCCAAGAACACGCGGCCGGGGAAGCAAAGCTGTGCACTCCTCCAGGTCGACCTCGCTACAGACTGAAACTCGAAGCTTTACTCTTTTTTTTTGGCGACATGAAATATAGAGGTAGCAAAGAGGCACAGAGTTGGAGCGCGAGTCCCGAGAGGCCCATGCACAGCTGGATACACTGACAAGACCCCACAGACAAAAAAGCAAGCAAGGCAAACAGTAACGCCCCCTCCCTGATGAGCCCCCCTCTCTCTCTCTCCAGAGACAACCACCGCTCCTCGCCGAGATCCATGAAATGATAGCCGCGAAACCTAGGTAAAAAACCGTCGATCTTTGGACGGGAGGAAGACCAAACCAGCAGATCCCCTTCCGTAAACTTCCTGGACCACGCAAGCAAAACTACGCACATCACAAAGATCAAACCTTCCGCCATGATATCATTATTAATCGAGAATAGGATGAACCTATCGATTAGATCAAAGAGAGACTAAATCCATGGGGGATTTTTTTTTACCCACCGGCGTAAATCTGCAACGGAAGGAAGGAAAGAAACGGAAAGATTTGGCCCGAGGAAATAAAAAGGAGGGATTGGGCGTGAAAACGACGGAGCCCCTGCCCTCACCAGATCCACCAAAAAAGCAGAAGGGATTAACTCAGACGGGATCGAGTAGATCAGACCTACCTGGGAGGAGAGAGGAATCGACTCGCGCCGCGGACCGTCCGATCCACGGCAGGGGACGTCGTGACCGGCGGGGAGCAGATCAAGCCGAGGCAGGCGAGGGCCGGGTCTCCAGGGGAGGACGGCGGGCGGCTCCTGTCGGAATTTTGAGGAGTGGGGGCGGGGAAAGGTAGGCCCTCTAGGGTTTTGAGGGGAGAGCGGGATGAAGGAAGAGAGGGTGTGGGGGTGGGGAGGGAGAGAAAGAAGATGGACGCGAGGGAGGTGTTGATGGAGGAGGAGAGAAAAAGGTAAGGGGAGGAGGGCGTGATCGGCTGCGCGGCGTAGGTGTGGACACGGGTGTGTCCCTCCGGGAGGCGTGCCCCATGTGCCTTAGGGGCCACTTCAGCCCATACCACCTCACATTTTTATTTTGAATTTTTTCTTTTGATATTTATTGAGTACAAATATACACAATAAAAAGTAAAAAATAAAAAATAAAAAATATTGACATACAAAACATGACATAGTGGACAAGTGGCATTTGATTACAACAAACTGCAGAATCCAGACCTCGAACGCAGGCTGCGGGCTAAGCATGCAGTCGGCCGTACACCGCCTAGCCAACTAGTCGAGGACCGGTTTGTGTACAACTTTAGTGTGTATTGTATATATATTTGTTAGAACAAACATAATCATCCATGTGATTTTGCTAGTTGTTCTCTTATGTATGTGTTAATGGTGTGATCTATTTGTAAATTCATGCACGAACAAATTCAATGCAAAAATGGTAATATAATTTATAATGTAAAAACTCAAACACCATGTATTGGATCACAGGTTCTTTTATGTTACATAATAAAATAGTCATACAAACACCACCCGCCGAATATATGACGTGCCTCACATTTTTGCTTTTGAATTTTTATTTATTTTTGTTGTTTATTGATGCAAATATACATAATAAAAAGGTAAAGAAATTACAAAATAAAAAAAATATTGACATACAAAACTTAATATGTGGATAGTGGCCACGTGGCATTTGATTAGAATAAATATGTGGAATCTATGACTCGATCGTGGGCCGCGGGCTAGACGGGCAGTCGGCCGCACACCGCTAGCCAACTAGTCGAGGCCCGGCTTGTGTACAACTTTAGTATGTCTTATATATATTAATTAGAACAAACATAATCCTCCATGTGATTTTGCTAGTTGTTCTCCATGTATGTGTTAATGGTGTTATATATTTGGTACATGCATGCACGCACAAATTCAGCGTAAAAATGCCAATACAATTTATAGTGTGTAAAACTCAAACACCATGTATTGATCACAAGTTCTTTTATGTTATATAAGATACAAACACCACCGGCTGAATATATGATGTGCCTCATATTTTTGCTTTTGAATTTTCTTTTTTTTGTTGTTTATTAAATGCAAGTATACACAATAAAAGGGTAAAAAAATTGCAAAATAAAACAATACTGACATACAAAACTTGACATGTGGTGGCCACGTGACATTTGATTAGAACAACCGCGGAATCCAGGGCTCGATCACGGGCTACGGGCTAGGCGTGCAGTCGGCCGCACACCGCTAGCCAACTAGTCGAGGCCCGATTTGTGTGCAACTTTAGTGTGTCTTGCATATATTAATTAGAACAAATATAATTCTCCATGTGGGGAGGAAGAGAAAGAAGATGGACGCGAGGGAGGTGTTGATGGAGGAGGAGAGAAAAAGGTAAGGGAGAGGAGGGCGTGATCGGCTGCGCGGCATGGGTGTTGACACGAGTGTGTCCCTCCGGGAGGCGTGTCCCATGTGCCTTAGGGGCCACTTCAGCCCATACCACCGAATATGTGCCTCACATTTTTGTTTTGAAATTTTTCTTTTGATGTTTATTGAATACAAATATACACAATAAAAAGTAAAAAATTGCAAAATAAAAAATATTGACATACAAAATATGAAACGTGGATAGTGGCCAAGTAAACAGCAGAATCCAGGCCTCGAATGCAGGCTGCGGGCTAGACGTGCAGTCGGCCACGCACCGCCTAGCCAACTAGTCGAGGCCCGATTTGTGTACAACTTTAGTATGTATTATATATATATATTTGTTAGAACAAACATAATCCTTCATGTGATTTTGCTAGTTGTTCTCTTATGTATGTATTAATGGTGTTATCTATTTGGTAAATTCATGCACGGACAAATTCAGTGCAAAAATGGTAATATAATTTATAGTGTAAAAACTCAAACACATGTACTGATCACAGGTTCTTTTATGTTACATAATAAAATAGTCATACAAACACCACCCGCTGAATATATGACGTGCCTCGCACTTTTGCTTTTGAATTTCATTTATTTTTGTTGTTTATTGATGCAAATATACATAATAAAGAGGTAAAGAAATTGAAAAATAAAAAAATATTGACATACAAAACTTAATATGTGGATAGTGGCCACGTGGCATTTGATTAGAATAAATCTGCGGAATCCAGGACTCGATCGCGGGTCGCGGGCTAGGCGTGCAGTCGGCCGCACACCGCTAGCCAACTAGTCAAGGCCCGGCTTGTATACAACTATAGTATGTCTTGTATATATTAATTAGAACAAACATAGTCCTCCATGTGATTTTGCTAGTTGTTCTTTATGTATGTGTTAATGGTGTTATATATTTGGTACATACATGCACGCACAAATTCAGTGTAAAAAATGGTAATACAATTTATAGTGTGTAACACTCAAACACCATGTATTGATCACAGGTTCTTTTACGTTATATAAAAAAATAGTCATACAAACACTATCCGCCGAATATATAATGTGCCTTATATTTTTGCTTTTGAATTTTCTTTTTTTAGTGTTTTATTGAATGCAAGTATACACAATAAAAGAGTAAAAAATTGCAAAATAAAAAATATTGACATACAAAACTTGATATATGGATAGTGGCGTTGCATTTGATTAGAACAACCACGGAATCTAGGGCTCGATCACGGGCTGCGGGCTAGGCGTGCAGTCGGCCGCACACCGCTAGCCAACTAGTCGAGGCCTGGTTTGTGTACAACTTTAGTGTG
This sequence comes from Avena eriantha, assembly GCA_910589775.1. Classification (NCBI taxonomy): domain Eukaryota; kingdom Viridiplantae; phylum Streptophyta; class Magnoliopsida; order Poales; family Poaceae; genus Avena; species Avena eriantha. The sequence goes on from OU342742.1 coordinate 213,769,593, forward strand.
TCTTGCATATATTAATTAGATCTCCATGTGGGAAGGGAGAGAAATAAGATGGACGCGAGGGAGGTGTTGATGGAGGAGGAGAGAAAAAGGTAAGGGAGAGGAGGGCGTGATCGGCTGCGTGGCGTGGGTGTGGACACGAGTGTGTCCCTCCGGGAGGCGTGCCCCATGTGCCTCGGGAGGCCACTTCACCCATACACCGAATATGTGCCTCGCATGTTTTGTTTTGAAATTTTTCTATTGATATTTATTGAATACAAATATAAACAATAAAAAGTAAAAAATTACGAAATAAAAAATACTGACATACAAAATATGACACATGGATAGTGGCATTTGATTAGAACAAACTGCAGAATCCAGAACTCGATCGCGGGCTGCGGGCTAGGCGTGCAGTCGGCCGCACACCGCCTAGCCAACTAGTCGAGGCCCGATTTGTGTACAACTTTAATGTGTATTGTATATATATTTGTTAGAACAAACATAATCCTTCATGTGATTTTGCTAGTTGTTCTCCCATGTATGTGTTAATGGTGTGATCTATTTGGTAAATTCATACACGGACAAATTCAGTGCAAAAATGGTAATATAATTTATAGTGTAAAAACTCAAACACCATGTACTGATCACATGTTCTTTTATGTTACATAATAAAAATAGTCATACAAACACCACCCGTCGAATATATGATGTGCCTCACATTTTTGCTTTTGAATTTTCATTTTTTTGATTTATTGATGAAAATATACATAATAAAAAGGTAAAAAAATTGCAAAATAAAAAAATATTGACATACAAAACTTAACATGTGGATAATGGCCACGTGGCATTTGATTAGAATAAATCTGCGGAATTCAGGACTCGATCGCGGGCCGCGGGCTAGGTGTGCACACCGCTAGCCAACTAGTCGAGGCCCAGCTTGTGTACAACTTTAGTATGTTTTGTATATATTAATTAGAACAAACATAGTCCTCCATATGATTTTGCTAGTTGTTCTCTCATGTATGTGTTAATGGTGTTACATATTTGGTACATGCATGCACACACAAATTCAGTGTAAAAAATGTTACTACAATTTATAGTGTAAAAAACTCAAACTCCATGTACTGATCACATGTCCTTTTATGTTATATAAGAAAATAGTCATACAAACACCACCGACCGAATGTATGATGTGCCTCATATTTTTTCTTTTGAATTTTTTTTTTGTTGTTTATTGAATGCAAGTATACACAATAAAAGGGTAAAAAAAATTGCAAAATAAAAAATATTAACATACAAAACTTGACATGTGGATAGTGGCCACGTGGCATTTGATTAGAACAACCGCGCAATCGAGGGCTCGATCACGGGCTGCGGGCTAGGCGTGCAGTCGGCCGCACACCGCTAGCCAACTAGTCGAGGTCCGGTTTGTGTACAACTTTAGTGTGTCTTGTATATATTAATTAGAACAAACATAATTCTCTATGTGTGGAGGGAGGGAAAGAAGATGAACGCGAGGGAGGTGTTGATGGAGGAGGAGAGAAAAAGGTAAGGGGGAGGAGGGCGTGATCGGCTGCGCAGCGTGGGTGTGGACACGAGTGTGTCTCTCCGGAAGGCGTTCCCATGTGCCTCGGGGGGCTACTTTTTAGCCCATACAGCACCCGCCGAATATGTGCCTCGCATCTTTTGTTTTGAAATTTTTCTTTTGATGTTTATTGAATACAAATATACACAATAAAAATTAAAAAATTGCAAAAAAAATATTGACATACAAAACATGACACGTGGATAGTGGACAAGTGGCATTTGATTAGAACAAATTGCAAAATCCAGGGCTCGATCGCGGGCTGCGGGCTAGGCGTGCAGTCGGCCGCACACCGCCTAGCCAACTAGTCGAGGCCCGATTTGTGTACAACTTTAATGTGTATTGTATATGTTAGGGTAATAGATCTCTTGTATTACGAGAGGGCCAAAGGCCAGAATATATAGTACATGTACAGGTGCAAATATACAGGAAGCCCCCTAACATATGGGGAAAACTACAATACACAAATATACTCTAACACCCCCCCCCCCCCCCTCAAACTCATGGTGGATCCACAACACTGAGTTTGGAGAGTAAAAAATCATGCTGAGCGCGAGTTTGTGCCTTTATAAAGAAATCTGCCAACTGCAAGTCTGAAGGCACATAATGGAGCGCAACAATCTGATCCTGCACCTGAGCACGTGTATAAAAAGCATCAACACCAATATGCTTGGTCAGCTCATGCTTGACCGGATCACGTGCAATACTGATAGCACCTGTACTGTCTGACAAAAGTGGAGTGGGCGTCATAACAGAGACCCCAAAATCTGCAAGCAACCACCGTAACCAGGTCACCTCAGCAGTCACCAAAGCCATAGCCCGCAACTCAGCCTCAACACTCGAACGAGAAACCGCTACCTGTTTCTTCGTCTTCCAAGCAACAAGCGAACTACCAAGAAACACACAGTAAGCAGAAAGTGAACGACGATCCGTAGGATCATTCGCCCACGTAGCATCTGAGTAGCACTGGAGCTGGAGAGAGCTAGAACGAGGGAAGAAAAGGCGACGAGTAATCGTGCCACGAAGATAACGAAGGACACGAAGGAGATGACCGTAGTAAACAGTGGTAGGAGCTGAGACAAACTGGCTCAGAATATGAACAGGATAAGAGATATCAGCACGAGTGACAGCAAGATAAACGAGACTTCCAACAAGATGGCGATAACGAGTGGGATCGGGAAGAGGATCACCATCCGTAGGACGAAGCTTAACATGAAGCTCCATAGGAGTCTCAACGGTGCGCTCATCCGCAAGAGCAGCCCGAGCAAGAAGATTCTGAATATACTTTTCCTGAGAGATAGAAAACCCATCAGAAGTGGATGAAACCTTAATCCCAAGAAAATAGCGAAGAGGACCAAGATCAGTCATAAGAAACTGATCACGAAGACGAGCCTTGACAAAGGCAATATACGCAGGATCATCACCAGTAATGATCATATCATCAACATAGAGAAGGAAAAGAGTGCGTCCACGAGAAGAAGTGTGAACAAAAAGCGCCGGATCATGAGAACTAGGAGAGAAACTAGCAGCAGTCACCACAGAGGCAAAGCGCTCAAACCAGACACGATGGGCCTGTTTCAGGCCATAAAGAGAACGTCGAAGACTACAAACCATCCCATCGGGAACAGAATACCCAGGAGGAGGCTGCATATAAACCTCCTCACTCAACTTGCCATTAAGAAAAGCATTCTGGACATCAAGCTGGGACACAGACCAGCGTCGGACAGAAGCAACAGCAAGAAGAGTACGCACAGTGGTCATATGTGCCACAGGAGCAAAAGTCTCATCATAGTCACGACCATGTTCCTGCTGAAAACCACGAGCCACAAGACGCGCTTTATAGCGCTCAAGAGATCCATCAGAGCGAGTCTTAATTTTATAGACCCACTTACATGTGATAGGACGAACACCAGAAGGCGGAGAGACAAGATCCCAGGTGCCTGTGCGCTCAAGCGCAGCAATATCCTCAGCCATGGCAAGCTGCCATTCAGGATGACACGCAACATCCCGATAAGAAGTCGGCTCGGAAACTACAGAGAGACCATACTGACTAGGGGAGTAACGGTCCGGAGCACGACGCTGACGAACAGGTCGTGAGGAAGGAAGCTCATTCGCGGAAGATGACTCATCAGAAGAGGAAGAAAGAGGCACGGAGGAAGAATCCGAAGCTGGAGACCGAGGAGAACTAGGGGAACTAGACGGAGGAGAGGATGGCGCCGAAGACAAAGGAGACGCAGCAGAAGGAGGAGATGGAGGAGAAGAGACAGCGGAAGGTATATCAGGAAAAAGAATAAAAGAGAGATCATCTGTTGGGTAAGTACCCGAGGTGGGGCGAGGATAGAAAGGACGCGTCTCATCGAACGTGACATCACGAGAGATGCGCATACGACGACCAACGGGGTTCCAACAGCGATAGCCCTTATGCTCATCACTGTAGCCAAGAAAAACACACTCAACAGACTGAGCGGTTAATTTGGTGCGTTCACGAGGAGGGAGAAGGACATAGCAAACGCAGCCAAATAAACGAAGAGCCGAGTAGTCTGGACAGGAGCCAGAGAGACGCTCGAGAGGAATGCCACCCTGAAGAGCAGCTGAAGGCTGGATATTAATGAGGTAAGTCGACGTAGCGACAGCCTCAGCCTAGAAATGTAGCGGAAGAGAGGAAGCAATCATCATAGCACGGGTAGTCTCAAGAATATGACAATGCTTACGCTCGGCGACACCATTTTGAGCATGGGCGCCGGGACACGAGAACTGAGCAAAAAAGGGTGCCCTGCTAAGCAAGAATGCCACGCAAGTGCTGAGAGATATACTCTCCTGCAGAATCATCACGAAAAACACGAATAGGCGTGGAATACTGAGTACGAACCATGGCCACAAAACGCTGATAAATAGCAAGCACCTCGCTGCGAGAGCGCATAAAAAATAACCATGTGTACCGTGAAAAATCATCAATAAACAAAATATAGTATCGGTGGCCCCCTTTTGAAGCAAAGGGAGATGGACCCCACACATCTGAATGAACTAAATCAAAAGGTCGCTGAGATACAGACACACTAGTAGGATAGGGAAGCTGAATCTGTTTACCTAACCTACAACCCTGACACGAATGTAACGACGACACATCTCCTGAGACAAGCCCCAGAAGATCACGACGAACTAAGGATGATAAACGGGAGCCACAAAGATGACCCAGCCGATGATGCCACTGCTGAAAAGAGCCAGTGACAGAAGCAGCAACCGCAGGAGAAGTGGCAGAAGAAGTGTCGGCGGAAGGAACGCGAAGCCAGTCTAACTCCCAGAGCCCCGGAGACTCAATGCTGCGAGGGCTAGCTCCAACCAGAGCCTGTGTACGACGATCCTGAACAGCACAAGAGTCAGCATCAAGAATGACCCTACAACCAGAATCAGTAAGCTGACTAGCAGAGAAAAGGTTCATCTTAAGGCTGGGAACATGAGAAACATCAGGAACAGAGAAGGAGGAAGTAGAGAGGGTGCCTCGACTGGAAACAGGAAGAGAGGTACCATCAGCCGTAATAACACGGACAGGAGAAATAAGAGAGCGAAGAGCAGAAAGAATAGAAGATGCAGAAGTCATATGAAAAGAAGCTCTAGAATCCAGATACCACGGGGATGACGTACCTGACTGTGTAGAAGATGATGGTCGCGCAGTGCCAGAAGAACTAGTCACAGAACCAGCAATACCCGACGAGGAGGAGCCTGTAGCAGCGAGCAGACTACGAAGACCACGAATAATATCCTGATCAGACAGAGCACCAACAGGAGGTCCAGAAGTACTAGTAGGAGGTCCAGAGGCAACAGCAGAAGATCCTGAAGAACCAGACTGGCGACGAGCAAGATACTGCTGACGTAAGCGTGGATCCCTCGTCCAGCAACCAGAGATATCATGGCCAGGCTTGCCACAGTGGGCACAGGGAGGCCGAGAACCACGAGGCTGCTAAGACTGACGCTGACCCTGGGCCGGTGGAGCAGAGAGTAGTGGCGGCGCGAGAGACCGCGACGAAGCCGGCGGCACAGGGGGACCATGAGCAGCAAGAACAGAAGGAACCTCAAGAAGACCAGCACCACGAAGACGAGTCTCCTCAGCACGAAGCTCAGCCAGTACCTCAGAGAGCGGAACACGACCACGGGCAAGCAACTAGGCACGGCGCGGCTCAAACTCCTTGCGGAGCCGCGATAAGAACTCAAAGACGCGCTGAAACTCCAAATCCGCGCGCACAATCAGACAGCAGGGACAGGTGTTACACACCGCTGTACGAAGAGAGTCAAGCTGACGCCAAATAGCAGCACTCTGAGTATAGAAATCATCAATAGTAGAATCACTCTGCTTAAGATCATGCTCCTGACGAACCACAGGCAGATAAAGAGCGTCTCCAGACGGCTGATAGCGCTGACGAAGAAAAGCCCACTGAGCAGCAGTAGTGGGAAGACCCATGAACTCAGGAGCATACTGAGTCAGAACACTGGAAGTGAGAACAGCAGCAGCACGAGCATCCTCATCTATCCACTGAGTGTAGTCGGCCAGATCCAGCCGGTAGGTCGTAGTAGCAGTAGAATGCTCCTGGACCTGGCGCTCATAATCAGCCCGAGCATAAGCATCAGCACTCTGGGCTGTATCCTTGACCGCCTGAGTAGCATCGGGGGCAACGGGCGTCGGGGCACAAGGCACTGGAGGCACAACGGGGCGCGGTGGACAGGAGACCTCACCGGAAAGCACACCCCAAAGGCGAAGACCGTGCATATGGACGTGCATGAAGGCAGCAAAATCAGGATAATTCGCGCCATCAAAAATCATCGGGCAGCGAGGGATCGCAACATAGCCTGATGAGGAAGACTTTTTTTTTGCAAACCGAACTAGATCGGATCTGACCAGATCTGGTGGCGGCTGGGGGGCGGCGGTGGACGCGGAAGTCGGGGCGGGCCGGGGAGGGAGAGGAGGCGGCGACGACGGCAGCCGGCGGGGGCAGGGGCGGCCGGCGGGGGCGGGGGCGACCGGCGGGGCAAGAGGCCGGGGCGGCGGCGGCGGCCGGCGGCGAGATGGAGGCGGCGGCAACCGCCGGCGGCGATGAGGTCGGCGGCGGCGGCGGCGGCGACAGAAAAAAGCCTTACGGCTCTGATACCATGTTAGGGTAATAGATCTCTTGTATTACCAGAGGGCCAAAGGCCAGAATATATAGTACATGTACAGGTGCAAATATACAGAAAGCCCCCTAACATATGGGGAGAACTACAATACACAAATATACTCTAACAGTATATATATTTGTTAGAACAAACATAATCCTTCATGTGATTTTGCTAGTTGTTCTCCCATGTATGTGTTAATGGTGTGATCTATTTGGTAAATTCATACACGGACAAATTCAGTGCAAAAATGGTAATATAATTTATAGTGTAAAAACTCAAACACCATGTACTGATCACATGTTCTTTTATGTTACATAATAAAAATAGTCATACAAACACCACCCGCCGAATATATGATGTGCCTCACATTTTTGCTTTTGAATTTTCATTTATTTTTGTTATTTATTGATGCAACTATACATAATAAAAATGTAAAAAATTGCAAACTAAAAAATATTGACATACAAAACTTAACATGTGGATAATGGCCACGTGGCATTTGCTTAGAATAAATCTACAGAATCCAGGACTCAATTGCGGGCCGCGGGCTAGACGTGCAGTCGGCCGTACACCGCTAGCCAACTAGTCGAGGTCCGGCTTGTGTACAACTTTAGTATGTCTTGTATATATTAATTAGAACAAACATAGTCCTCCATGTGATTTTGCTAGTTGTTCTCTCATGTATTTGTTAATGGTGTTATATATTTGGTACATGCATGCACGCACAAATTCAGTGTAAAAAATGGTACTACAATTTATAGTGTAAAAAAACTCAAACACCATGTCCTGATCACAGGTCCTTTTATGTTATATAAGAAAATAGTCGTACAAACACCACCGGCCGAATATATGATGCGCTTCATATTTTTGCTTTTGATTTTTTTTTGTTGTTTATTGAATGCAAGTATACAAAATAAAAGGGTAAAAAAATTGCAAAATAAAAAATATATTGATATACAAAACTTGACATGTCGATAGTGGTCACGTGGCATTTGATTAGAACAACCGTGCAATTCGAGGGCTCGATCACGGGTTGCGGGCTAGGCGTGCAGTCGGCCGCACACCGCTAGCCAACTAGTCGAGGTTCGGTTTGTGTACAACTTTAGTCTGTCTTGTATATTAATTAGAACAAACATAATTCTCCATGTGAGGAAGGAGAGAAAGAAGATGGACACGAGGGAGGTGTTGATGGAGGAGGAGAGAAAAAGGTAAGGGGGGAGGAGGGCGTGATCGGCTGCGCAGCATGGGTGTGGACACGAGTGTGTCCCTCCGGAAGGCGTGCCCCATGTGTCTCGGGGGGCCACTTTAGCCCATACAGCACCCGCCGAATATGTGCCTCGCATTTTTTGTTTTGAAATTTTTCTTTTGATGTTTATTGAATACAAATATACACAATAAAAATTAAAAAATTGCAAAAAAAAATATTAACATACAAAACATGACACGTGGATAGTGGACAAGTGGCATTTGATTAGAACAAACTGCAGAATCCAGGGCTCGATCGCGGGCTGCGGGCTAGGCGTGCAGTCGGCCGCACACCGCCTAGCCAACTAGTCGAGGCCCGATTTGTGTACAACTTTAATGTGTATTGTATATATATTTGTTAGAACAAACATAATCCTTCATGTGATTTTGCTAGTTGTTCTCCCATGTATGTGTTAATGGTGTGATCTATTTGGTAAATTCATACACGGACAAATTCAGTGCAAAAATGGTAATATAATTTATAGTGTAAAAACTCAAACACCATGTACTGATCACATGTTCTTTTATGTTACATAATAAAAATAGTCATACAAACACCACCCGCCGAATATATGATGTGCCTCACATTTTTGCTTTTGAATTTTCATTTATTTTTGTTATTTATTGATGCAACTATACATAATAAAAATGTAAAAAATTGCAAACTAAAAAATATTGACATACAAAACTTAACATGTGGATAATGGCCACGTGGCATTTGCTTAGAATAAATCTACAGAATCCAGGACTCAATTGCGGGCCGCGGGCTAGACGTGCAGTCGGCCGTACACCGCTAGCCAACTAGTCGAGGTCCGGCTTGTGTACAACTTTAGTATGTCTTGTATATATTAATTAGAACAAACATAGTCCTCCATGTGATTTTGCTAGTTGTTCTCTCATGTATTTGTTAATGGTGTTATATATTTGGTACATGCATGCACGCACAAATTCAGTGTAAAAAATGGTACTACAATTTATAGTGTAAAAAAACTCAAACACCATGTCCTGATCACAGGTCCTTTTATGTTATATAAGAAAATAGTCGTACAAACACCACCGGCCGAATATATGATGCGCTTCATATTTTTGCTTTTGATTTTTTTTTGTTGTTTATTGAATGCAAGTATACAAAATAAAAGGGTAAAAAAATTGCAAAATAAAAAATATATTGATATACAAAACTTGACATGTCGATAGTGGTCACGTGGCATTTGATTAGAACAACCGTGCAATTCGAGGGCTCGATCACGGGTTGCGGGCTAGGCGTGCAGTCGGCCGCACACCGCTAGCCAACTAGTCGAGGTTCGGTTTGTGTACAACTTTAGTCTGTCTTGTATATTAATTAGAACAAACATAATTCTCCATGTGAGGAAGGAGAGAAAGAAGATGGACACGAGGGAGGTGTTGATGGAGGAGGAGAGAAAAAGGTAAGGGGGGAGGAGGGCGTGATCGGCTGCGCAGCATGGGTGTGGACACGAGTGTGTCCCTCCGGAAGGCGTGCCCCATGTGTCTCGGGGGGCCACTTTAGCCCATACAGCACCCGCCGAATATGTGCCTCCCTTTTTTTGTTTTGAAATTTTTCTTTTGATGTTTATTGAATACAAATATACACAATAAAAATTAAAAAATTGCAAAAAAAATATTAACATACAAAACATGACACGTGGATAGTGGACAAGTGGCATTTGATTAGAACAAACTGCAGAATCCAGGGCTCGATCGCGGGCTGCGGGCTAGGCGTGCAGTCGGCCGCACACCGCCTAGCCAACTAGTCGAGGCCCGATTTGTGTACAACTTTAATGTGTATTGTATATATATTTGTTAGAACAAACATAATCCTTCATGTGATTTTGCTAGTTGTTCTCCCATGTATGTGTTAATGGTGTGATCTATTTGGTAAATTCATACACGGACAAATTCAGTGCAAAAATGGTAATATAATTATAGTGTAAAAACTCAAACACCATGTACTGATCACATGTTCTTTTATGTTACATAATAAAAATAGTCATACAAACACCACCCGCGAATATATGATGTGCCTTACATTTTTGCTTTTGAATTTTCATTTATTTTTGTTGTTTATTGATGCAAATATACATAATAAATCTCGATCACGGGATGCGGGCTAAGCTTGCAGTCGGTCGCACACCGCTAGCCAACTAGTCGAGGCGCGGTTTGTGTACAACTTTTGTGTGCCTTGTATATATTTACTAGAACAAACATAATCCTCCATGTGATTTTGCTAGTTGTTCTGTCATGTATGTGTTAATGGTGTTATATATTTGATAAATGCACGCACGCATAAATTCAATGAAAAATTGGTAATACAATTTATAGTGTAAAAAACTCAAACACCATGTACTAATCACAGGTTCTTTTATGGTATATAAGAAAATAGTCATACAAACATCACCCGCCGAATGTGTCTCATATTTTTGCATTTGAATTTTCATTTTTTTGCTGTTTATTAAATGCAAATATACACAATAAAAAGGTAAAAATTGCAAAATAAAAAAGTTGACATACAAAACTTGACATGTGGATAGTGGCCATGTGGCATTTGATTAGAACAACTGGGGAATCCAGGGCTCGATCACGGGCTGCGTGCTAGGTGTGCAGTCAGCCGCGCACCGCTAGCCAACTAGTCGAGTTCCGGTTTGTGTACAACTTTAGTGTCCTTTGTATATATTTATTAGAATGAACAAAATATTTCATGTGATTTTGCTAGTTGTTCTCTTATCCATGTATTAATGATGTTATCTATTTGGTAAATACATGCACAAATTTAGTGCAAAAAATGGTAATACAAGTTTATAGTGTAAAAACTGGAACACCATATACCGGTCACTGGTTCTTTTATGTTATATAAAAAATTAGCCATACAAACAAACAACTCGTGGAGTCTAGGAATCGAACGCGGGTCTGCAATAGGAGTGCAACCTTCTGCGTACCACTAACCAACTAGTTGAGGCCATGATCATGCAAACATATAGTGTGTGATGTCTATGTTTATTAATTGGATATACATGTAGGCAATAATGTTAGAGCCTTGTGATATACACTGAACTTTTGACTTGCATCCTACATCTAGAGAGAACTTACGCATCATGCGACGATGATCCACTATGCATTTGTCAGCTTGTAAGTCAATATTTTTATTTATATTATGACTATTTGATCTAAAATAAATCTTAAAGTAATTTGGTTGGGACAAAAGTGGTTAGTCTTACATCCAACTAAATTTGGCACATCGATCTTTACTAAAAATAAATGATGAAAAACATTTCTTTTACAAAAATCATTGTGTTTCATTATAATAGTATACCCCTTAGCGGTGATACCTATAAGTGTAAAGGGCCAATTATAGCATGTTTTGAGCTAATGAGTGCGGAACCCACAAGGAGCTAAAGGAGTTTGGGTTTTACAGTTAGGGTTGAAATATCTGTAAATGATGTAAAAATTGATAAGTGACAACTTCTTTTGCATTTTAATATAAGATAAACAAATAATAATCAATATATTTCATAGATGGCTATGGTCGTAGTATATAAGATACATATTGTTTCTAAAGGCGACAATACGGTGACCTAGCACACCATTTCATGTTGTAGCATGCAAGTTATTGGCAAAACACTCACAAAATACCATTCCATGAATATTACATCTAACAGAGTAGTACAACAGAAACATGTCCAAGGCCTGACTATAGTATTCATAGCACAGATCTTTACAAAAGATTTTAGGAACTTCCGTGACACAATGAGTTCGTCAGTTAAGTTTCTGGTCAAACCAAAATCTAGAAAGAGGCAACTTGTAGCCTTGTCTAACATTTGATCTACCTCTAGATCTATTTATAGAACTAATGGCTGACTATTGCTTTATAATCGATGTCCTAATGGAATGGTTTCTATTACTGGAGATTGGTTTTCATCTATGTTTTAGGGTATCTCTACTATCACTGTTTGTGGTATATAACTCCTCTATCTTCATTGGACTAGCTTCACCTTCACGTAGTTTCACGTTTGTAGTCATGTCACTCTCTCTGTAACCTAAGCAAGGGTTTTGAGGAGATGGATTGAGTACGAGCAAACTCAGCAAGTTCTACTAGATGGGCGTTTTATGCACTATATCTACTGCCATGAATCGGAGATCCTAGACTTACATAGGTTTTCGAAAAGGTTTTCTTAGAAAGGTAAGTTTTAGTTTAGAAAACTAGGTATGTAAGCCTTCACAGGTTGTTAGAACTTCATGGAGGTGCTTTCGATGCTGCGATTGTAGTTTGTTTCCCCAACAAGGAGTAACATGTCACGTTCTATACACTTTGCAGAGGTGCGCTAATTTTTCACAAATGTCTTTAGCCTTGTTGCACAGTCTGGGCCTAATCTCCCGTTCACACTCCTACATTTATTGTAACATCCCAGATTTTAGATATGGGAATTACATTGCATTCATGTGCATTGCATCAACCATCATGCAAAAAAATCATTTTCTAAAGCCCTATTTGAAAACCCTAATTTGATTTTTCCAAAGTCTTCTACAAGAGATCAACTAAGGATTTTATAAACCCAATATTCTTGATCAATAGAAAAGACTACAAATTGGCCCTACAATTATCTAATGAATAATAGAAAATTTTAGAAACAAAATTGAGCTAATTTAATGATACTATGGAAAAGTTGTGAAGTAAATACAAACAAACAAAAAATATAAAATAAATGGAATTTTACATGGATTTATGAATCCTCTATTTTAGTTTGGACATGAATAATGCTCATTAACATCATCAAACCTGAGTTCAAAAACAAATACTAGAGAGAAGAAATAAGAAAAGAATAAAAGAAAATAAATAAGGAAAAAAAAGGGAAACAACCTGTCGAGCTAGCCAACCGAAATAGCCCAGCCCTGATTTACCTCTCGCCCACGCGAGCGCCAAATGCCCAAGGCCAACCCAAGCGTAGCTGTAGCAGCCCGCGCCGCGCCCCTCTTCCTTTTCTTTTTCTTCTCTTTTTCTCCCACGTGTCAGCCGATGTCAGGGCACCGACAGGTGGGGCCCCATCGTTATCCCTATCTATCTGACAAGTTCTTCCTCAACACAAACAACCTTCATGATTTTCATCCCGATCCGTTCGGATTTTTTCTGCCCCGCCTCCGATTCTTCGCCCCCTTTAAATCCTACCCCTACCACATATAAACACCCCCTCCAAAACCCTAATCTACGCCGATAGGCTACCAAATTTCAGCGCTGGAGTTGCCTTCTCCACTGCCGCCAATAAGCTCGGTACGAGCTCGAGCTTCGCCACCACCATCCTCCCGCACCTCTGCTTTTACGCATGCCCGAGCTCCTCCAGCCGGACCTTGTCATCGTTCTAGGAAGAAAAAATTGACGCCAAGGATAACTGCGAGCTCGGAGTGTCGCACTGCACTTTGTCATCCAGTCCAACATCGAATATCACCACCGGAGCACATCCCACCGTCACCATTTGTGTTGTCGCCGCTGCCCAGTATGTCCGACCCGTCCACCCTCCGATCGACAACGTGCGGCTCAGATTAGAAGGAGCCCATGAAGGGGTATCGCCCACTCGCGTTGCCATGTGGCAGTCCTCGTCAGCAGCCAAGTCATCGTCGCGTCAGCGCACCGTTAGTGTCCAGCGTTGAGTCGGCCGCTGCGTCAGCATGGCTTGGATTTCAGGAATAAAAGAAAAGGCATAAAATGTATTAAACCTTGTAAAAATCATAGAAAAAGATCTACTCATCAGAAAATGCAAATAATATGTCGTTGGATTCAGTAAAATGAGTATTGTTTGATTCTGGAATAAAATTATGAGTTTACAATACAGATATTTTCAGATATATTAAAAGGCATATTGTAGTATTTTAATTCTATAAAATTATCTGTAAACTATTTTGATGTGAATCCTTTTGCTCCTAGTTTCAAAATAGAATAGCTATCAAGGAGTATTCTTACCAAGAATTAATTATACAGTTGACAACAGAGGCTTAATTATTATGAATAAAAGCCTATTAAGTGGATTTAATTAATGCAATAATTAGCTTTGATGCATTAATTTTTTTTCATGTATGCCATCTTTAATTATAATGATCAGAGAACCTAAATACCCTACTAATTTTTTCATAAATATACCATGTCTCTATGTGTTGTATTAACCTTGTTGTACTGATTTGTGTAGATTGTGAGGAGTGTAATCTCTGCGACTATTAAGACTGTGCTTTTGACTCCTACAACCAAGGATAGTGGTGCTACATAAATGTCCTACTTATTTTCCATATGCATTGTAGCTCTATTTTGAAGTTGCGTGTGTAGGAATATTATTGTATGTTATATATCCCATTATTGTCATAGTACTCCTTGTTAGGTGAGCTACCGTATGATAGATGTGCTTAAATATGCTATATTAGACGAGGGCTGGGATTACATTATATGAAAGTTGTTTTTGAAAGCATTGCTTTTGTTAAAAATAAAACAACTTAATTAATGAATCTCCTGGGTGTGATGTGATTAATATTTTTTGGATCGTTTTAATGCAGAATGGCACCCAAGTTTCAGAGAAATGATTAGTGTCTTTTTTTAGTAGCTTACATGTGCAACCATGTGCTAGTGAGTTATGGGTGGTTGGTTAGACTTAGTAGGTCGTGATGAACTGAACCCTTCGTATCCAGAAATGTAGTTAATTGATAAGTTGGTATGGTGCATGGATGGTGATGCATGTAAAATGCATACATGAATTTTGTAGTTTGTTAACATGTTTTCCTATATATTTGCATCATATATAATGTTATATCCATGTTCTATATTGATTTTTGGGGATTTACCAATGATCCCATTAATTTTGGTTATAACCCAACAACGCAGAAAAACCATGTTTTCAATGTTTTTAATGTTTCAGGACCTATACAAAGTCAAATGGACTTGAACTTTTGGAAATACCAATATTTATCCACAAAAAGCTTCTGGAGCACAAGAACCTCACCTGGAGGGCCAGGAGGCCCAAAAGAGCCTAGGTGGCGTGCCTAGACCAGGTGGGCGCGCCACCTACCCTCATTCGCTCCTCGGCCATCCGATTGTCTTGATTCTTTTGCCCATGGAGTTCTCTTGACCTTAAAACCCCTATATAAGGATCCCCGGGGAGTCCTCGAGATGAAAAACACTAGAGACAAAAACACCACCAAACAGAGTCAGATCATGCATAGATTGGAGGGGGAAACTCCACTGGATCCGCCTCCGCAGGGATCTCCACCCTCTCCAACATCTCTAGCATCATCACCATGATGAACAGGGAGTAGTCTACCTCTGGGCTATGGGTTTGTGGAAGTAGCTTGATCTATTTCTCTCTTGTTCTTCGTAGATCTAGTACCATATGAGCTTCCCTACATGATTATGGTCATATTTGTAATTCCTATGTGGTGGATCTTTGTTTTATGATTTGATATTTGAGATTGGAATCTATTTTGTGTAAGATGTATTGATAGATGCATATCATATACCCCATTCTTAATTGCTTGTTTTGATCCAACTTGTATGCAAGAACTTATATGGGGAGAAGTGTCTATTAGCTGGAGTGGCATGGTAGTAGTGATTGAATTGTGACAAACAATATTCAAGATTTATTTTGGTTTTTACCTTTCTTTTGCTGCGTCACTAGGGATAAAGTAAAATCATGTGCTATAGTTATCATGTGACAGTGTGATAATCTTGTTAGATCAAGGTAGCATATTTGTATTTCAAACATTATGTTATATTACTTAAAGCTATACTCTGATTTATTCTTAATACAAGATTACATGGAGTTTCCATTTCTTGAGGAGTATAAGAAAGATGCATTTCGTATCTATGTTAGAACATGATGCCCATATTGATTCCTTATCAAACACGTATAGAATTTCCATAAAAATTTATCATTGATGATCAACAACTTAAAAAGAGAGTAGACAAGTGAACCCATGAACCCCTGTTCAATTTTAATCATAAGAAACACCTTTCCATTGCATCTACTATATTTTATATTTTCTATAATTTATTATTTCAAAAATACAAAAATACTTTCTCTACTCGCAATCACTCATAAAAACCAAAAACCAACTCTACTATCTTCCATATCATCTAGTTTGCATTACTTTACTTTATTTACTATTTTTATTTTAGTTTACTTTATATTTTATTTCATATTACTAATACGAAACCTTGTGCTTGACAACCACTTGGTGGAGTTGGCGACACAAGACAAATTATTTTACTTTACATGTTGCTTGCAGAGGAGAAGACAAAAACCCTTCCATAACCAATTCTCCGAGAGTTTGATATAAACACTCGAGTCACCGTTGTGGGGAAAAGAAGTTTGCTACAACACTCGGCACTTGCAACAATTTTCTGGCGCCATCATCTTCATCAACTTGTGCAACAACCCAAGCATGGGGAGGTTGCACCAATGTGAGCTTTTTATTCTCCTTTTAGAATTTTAAAGTATTTTACTTTGTCTTGTTTTTAGTCTTTTTAAGTTCTTCCTTAAAACATAAAACACATAAAAATTAGTATCAACTTTTTGGCAAACATGGGAGAAAGAGGAACAAAACTTTGTGACTACACAAACACTCCTAATGATCAATTCATAGCTAGACCTGTTACCACTCCTGAAATTACTGCTGAAAGTTTTGAAGTAAGTCCTGTGAAGGGAACATTTCCGAGAGGCAATAATAAAGTTGTTATTATATGTATTCCAAGTATATGACACTACAAAAAAAGTTTCCTTCCGCAACGACTTGGCCCGACGGTCGTCGTAGAAGGCATGTCTTCGGCGACAAAATTCTCGTCTCGGCCGTGGCCGATGGAAAACTTTTTTTTTCGGTTTCACGGCCCTCTACTACGACGGAACCACTAAAAACGTGGAGGAAGCTTGGCTGGCGCGTGGTAGAAGCAAGATTTTTGTTTCCTTGTGCGATGTTGACTCGCTGAAATCTTTTGAGGCGTGTGGGTCCCAGACGTCAGTGTCTCTAGCGGACCATACTTTTCGGTCGTGCCTCCCTGATTTGAACTCGATAACATTGCTCGATGCGTCTACTGTTTAGTCAGGCTGCTAGGTTCCACATGTCAGCCTCTCATTAGAAGGATCGTGTGTATGCTGGAAATTTTTTCCTTCGCTCGTCCTACCCTGTTCCGAAGTTGATAGCGCTACTCGCTGCATCTACCGTTTAATCAACCTCCTGAGTACCACATGTCATCCTCTCATTAGAAGAAACGTGTGTATGATGGAATTTTTTCGTTTGCTGGCGCTACCCCGTTTCGAAGTTGATAGCGCTACTCGACGCATCTACCATTTAACCAACCTCCTGAGCTCCACATGTATCCTCTCATTAGAAGAAACGTGTGTATGATGGATTTTTTTCCTTCGCTCGTGCTACCTTGTTTCGAACTTGATAGCGATGTTCGATGCATCTACCGTTTAATCACGCTGCTGGGCCCCACATGTTATCCTCTCATTAGAAGAAACATGTGTATGATGGATTTTTTTACCCTCTATCGCGCCTTCGTGTTCTGAACTTGATATCATTACTTGCTACATCAGCCGTTTATTCAGGCTGGTGGGTCACTTATGTCAGTCTCACATTAGAAGAATCGTGGGTATGATGGAATTTTTTTGTTATCTAGCGCTACCCTGTTCCAAACTAGATAGCGTTGCTCGACGAATCTACCATTTGCTCACGCTGCAGGGTCCTCCATTTCAGCCTCTTATTCAAAGAAACGTGTGCATGCTGAACTTTTTCTCGCTCGCGCCTCCTAGTTTCGAACTGGCAACGTTGCTCGATGCAACATCTCTATAAGGTCGCGCTACTGGGTCCCATATACCATCCTCTCTGTAAATAAAACGTGCGTATGATGGAGTTTTTTGGCCATGTCCGCTGTTTTGACCTTGGCAACTTGCTGGGTCTCAAATGTCAACCACCTCTGTGTAGGAATCGTGTCTATGCTGGGTCCCAGCTGATAGCCTCTATTGGAAAGAAACGTGTGTATGTTGGACTATTTTTCCGGGTCCCAGATGTCAGCCTCAGAGTACAAAAAATGGTAATAAAGGCCAAATTAAAAAGATTCCGGGCTAACTCGGGGCAGATGCCCTATTCGTCATGGCTTATATTCCATAGGCTCACTCCTAAATTGAATGGGCTATGGTCAGTGACCACAAGACCACGAAAAGGCCAAATTAGAAGATATTGGGTTATGCTTGGCGCTGATAGGCTAATTTCATAGGCTATGCTTGGGCCTGCTGGGTCCGACATGTCAGCTTCTCTGTAAGTGCAACGTGTGTATGATTGACTTTTTTTTGGCCGCGTCCGCTGTTTTCACCGTGGCAGCCATGTATGGTCTTACTGTTGGGGCCCTTATGTCAGCCTCTCTGGCATGTTCTGGCTTGTTGGTACCCGATGCAGCCTTGTATGTTCTATCTAGTGGGTCCCAGATGCGAGCCTCTCTGTACAAGTATTTAAACTTTATTTCGAACCCACCCTCAAAACAAACTAGGTCCATGATGTCAGCCTCTCCGTAATGCAATATTGCTAGAAGAAAAAATGTAAACCCAAGAAACGATTTGAATAAAAGACCTTCAGATCAAATAAACGTAAATTGAGTGTGTTGCCACTACAACAAGATATTTATAGAATAAATATCATTAAACTTTTATTAGTACTATAATTTATGTATTAGTCTTCTTAAAAATATTTTGTGTGCCTATGTTTATCTCTTTTAAAATATAACAGGGCAGCGCTTCTGGCATCTCAATTTATAAAATACCACATAATGGAGTGTTTTCTTTAAAACATGGGTAGGCAGAGTTTTTTATTTATTTTGAGAGGTGGGGGCAATACCCAAAAGGCCAAATTAAAAAAAGTTTGGCTATTCTACATAGGCTGCTCTACGTGGGTTATACTCCGTAGGCTATGCTCCATGGGCTTCATTCTCAAATTTTAGTGGGTTGTGCTCAACAGTCCCCTGACCGCTAAAAGTCCGAATTAATATGTTCTCGGCTATGCTCCATGGGCTTATTTCTCAAATTTCACTAGGCTATGGTCAGCAGTCCCCTAACCCTAAAAAGACCGAATAAAAATGTTCTAGGTATCAGTGGCCTCGTGATAGATCACTACACCTAGTTTAGTTTCCCCGAGGGAGCTTATCTTTCTGGAAATCTATAAGCTAGATAAATAGGGCATTAAGCAGCAATAACAGAGATAGCATCCAGGCTCCATCCATCCTTTAGCATCGCCTGACTCGGACAAGGTGTTTCCTTCCTTCGCAATACCCGGCCAGGGCAATGTAGCTATCCCAATAAGATATTCAAGCTGGGCCACACCTGAGCAAGGAACTTATACATAGAAGCAACAGTAAATGTGCAAGATTCCTTAAACCATAAATCAACAAATTGAAATAGAGATATCGGTATCTTCCAATCTGCCACAAGGATCTAGTCGCTAGTATCTTCCCAACAAATGATATAGTTGCTATCACTATTTCTCCGGCTAAAGAGGGGCTGAATGAGCTACTAGATTTCTTCTCCTGGTTAATAAAAATTGCATTGTGATGTGCTCGGCCGGATTCGAAACAAAGACCTCAGAGAGGGAGGGGGAAAATCGATAATTCTTTTTGGCAACTATTCATGTCAAAATTCAGCAGTATAGAATAAGGTAGAAAAATTATCAACAGATTCAAAGTTCATATTCAAGAGCACTTGACCAATTCAGTAGCATTTCAAAAGTGACCAATTTAGCAAATCAGACAATGAAATACAATAGCAGTACATAGAGAACCATTTTTTGTTTCAGCTCTAAAACCTTGTCACGCGATCAGTTTGTACTTTTCACCAAACATACTCGACCACCGGAGCAAGCAAAACTGACGATCAAGTCTACTTTGAGTACCTTCTTCTCACATCAATGCCTGTGTGAACGCCGTATGCAACCCAAAATACCCAAGTCTCATCTAGATTGTGACACAGCCATGTTTCAAAAGAAAAGCAAGACTATCTACTGCCCTTGATTTAAACAAGTACCAGTACATCAGTATTAGTATCACAAAATGCTTTAGTAATAGTAATGATAGAACATTTGAGAGATTTAGTAGCTTTCCTGCTTGAAATTCAATAGCAGTACAGAGATAATAAGTTCTTGTTCCATCTCAAAAAACCTTGGCGCACGATCAGTTTGCCCTATTCTCTGAATAGGCTCGATCATAGGATTCTCCCCCGCAATTGATGCATATTGAGTAATGCAGTCCAGTAATATGAGATGGTTCACTGCAGAATATAACGGAATGTTTTTCCTCTGGATGATGCCTGACACCTCCCAACTCCCAGGCGTGGAGGAACTACAGATTGTACGGGTCCAAAATCCTAGCTCTATTGTCGGGTAATAGGCAGTGATCAACACATTGTACAAGGGAGACGAGCATGCGTCCGTCCTGATGCACACGACGGATCCACTGATGTCGCCCAACTCGTGCATGTCGAATAGCAGAGCAAACACCGTACCATTGTCCCCTGATCCGATCTTCTCTACTCTCGATGAGCACGGTGCCAACAACGGCTGAGAGATGTACCTGGAGTTTCTAAAGGAAGTAAGATTCAACGGACTAAATTGCAGCATGCTAAATATTATAAGAAAAAAATGATAAAGTAAATATGAGTAACTTGACTGCGATAAAACATACGTAGTACTCCCTCCATTTCAAATATAAGTTGTTTTAGCTTTTGTGAAACGAGTGTATCTAGACCCCTTTTAGTATATGGGCTCACTCTGAACTACACACTAAAAAGAGTCTAGATAAACTCATTTCACAAAAGCTAAAACATCTTTATATTTTTTGAAACTGAGGGAGTAGATAGAGAGTACATGTGCAAGGCCATTGTTTCAAAGGAAAAGCTACTTGATCTAAGCAAGTAGTGCTAGCTCCCAGTACAGAGTGCCATGTTTGAAAGGAAATGCTCGATCATTGGAGCATGATAAACTGACGATCAATGTTTGTGTGACCCCCATATGGAACCCAAAATGGCCAAGTCTCATCTAAAATGCGACAAGGCCATGTTTCAAAAGAAAAGTAAGACTATCTACTACCCTTGATTTAAACAAGTACAATACATCAGTATTAGTTCCACAAAATGTTTTAGTAATAGCAACGACGGAACATTTGAGAGATTTAGTAGCTTTCATGTTTGAAATTCAATAGCAGTACAGAGAGAATCCGTTCTTGTTCCAGCTCAAAAAACAGACTCGATCATTGGAGCAAGCAAAACTGACAATCAAGTGAAAATGCCTGTGTGACCCCCCATATGCAACCCAAAATGCCCAAGACTCATCTAGACAATTGTGACAATGCTAACTTTCAGAAGAAAAGCAAGACAAACTGCTACACTTGATCTAAACAAATAACAGTACATCACTATTAGTTAAACAAAATATTTCAGCAATAGCAACGACAGAATAAAGGCAAAGCAAGACCATCTCCTGTATTTGGCCTAAACAAGTACTACTAGTACTAGTATATAGTAGTACAAAATAGTCCGAAGTACAAGAACTAGTGCTATACTAGTACTACTCTGCATCCAAAATCCAACCTCCGGTACACGTATGTCCGTGATATGTAGTGAAAGTGGGATAAAAAATCTAAGGTTGTAGAATGGTCAATTTGGAATTCTCCCTCGCGATGGATGCATATTGAGTAATACATGCCCTAGGTCTGAGAAGTTTGAAGGTACACTGATGGCCCAAAATATATCGAGCTCATTGGGGAACCCCAAGAGGAAGGTATGATGAGCACAACAGTAAGTTTTCCCTCAGTTATGAAACCAAGGTTATCAATCCAGTAGGAGCAAGGAAACACCTCAAAGGTGTTGCTAGCTGAGCTTTGGTAGGGTACACTACTGGTACTAGCGGCAACGTGGAATCCTGCACAACACAACCACAGAACTTTTCCCCCCACCTGCGATGATGTTGTCATAATCACCGGTTTTGCTGAAAACAAAGGATTAAACGTATCGAGTGGAAGAAAGTAATAGTTTGCAGAAAGTAAACAGAAAACAGTAAACAGTTGTAGATTGATGGTAAAAGAAAGGACCGGGGTCCATAGTTCATTAGTGGTGGCTCTCCTTAAGATAGATAACATGTTGGGTGAACAAATTACAGCGGGCCAATTGACAAACATCGAGAAAGCAATCATGCATATACTACTCATCTTGACTCCTTTGAGACTTGATTGGGCATTACAACATTATACATAGACCGCCATCCAACTGCATCTATGACTAATAATCCACCTTCAGGTTATCATCCGAACCCCCTCCAGTATTAAGTTGCAAGCAACAAATAATTGCATTACGCATTGCGTGTAAAGTAAACAATACGATTGTTCTATGAACAAAGGATTGTTGTTTTCTCCCTAGTAGCAACAGCACATCTAGTACCTTAGAGATTTCTGTCACTTCCCCAGATTACTAGAGGCATGAACCCACTATCGAGCATAAATACTAACTCTTGGAGTTGCTAGCATCTACTTGGCCAAGATAGCTACTAACAACAGAAAGCATGCAAGATCACAAATAACAAAGACATGATAGAATCAATAATCAATCTGAAATAGCATCTCAATATCCATCGGTTCCCCGCAAACACAACATGTAGGATTACAAATAGATGATCTTGATCATGAACGGAGCTCACAAGATCTAAACATGATAGCAGAAAGGAGAAGAACCAGCCATCTAGCTACTACATGGACCCGTAGTCCAGAGATGAACTACTCACGCATCACACCGGAGGCTTGCATGGTGATGAAGAAGGCCTCCAGGCTGATTCCCCTCTCCGGCAGGGTGCCGGGAAGAGCTTTGGATCCCTCCCGATCTAGGGATGGAGATGACGGCGGCTACAGACTCTTTATTGGAATTTTGATCGGGCACTTAGGGTTTCTGTATTGGAGGCATCTTATAGTCGGAAGGGGAGGCCGAGGGGGTGCCTGGGGCGGCCAGACCACCCCCTGGTGCGGGCCAGGCTAGGCCACGCGGCCAGGTGGTGTGGCGGCCCCCTGGCCCCTCTCCGTCTCGTATTCTGGCTCCTTGTGTCCCTCGGCGAAAAACCGACTTTGGCTTTTGTCCTGTCCAATTTTGAGAATATTCATTTTCTGACTTTCCTAGAACCAAAAACAGCAGAAAACAGGTAGCTGGCACTGTGGCTCTTGTTAATAGGTTAGTCCAAGAAAGTGTATGAAAATTACTCCAAAGTTGGAACAAAAAATAAGAAAGTAGATAAAGCGAAGCATGGAACATCAAAAATTATGGATATGTTAACAACTTATCATACACCACCATGGAATAATTTTCCTTCTGCACGATGCCAGGCATTGCCCTTCTCCCAAGAATGAAGGAATTGCGCACTGCACCCTCCCAAAACCCAGCCTCTGGTGACGGGTGATAGACGGTAAACTGCACATTGTACAAGAGCGACGAGCACCCGTCCGGCCTAGCGCACACGATGGATAGGATGATGTCTCCCACTTGAGCATGTCAAATAGCACAGCAAACACCGTGCCATATTCCCCAGATCCGATGTTCTCTAGTCTTGATGATCGCGGTGCCAACAACGGCTAAGAGATGAAGCTGGGATTTCTAAAGGAAGTAAGAATCAGCGGACTAAATTGCAGCATGCAAAATATACATATAAGAAGTTCTCAGGCACCTGAGATCTAGGCACTCCTAAGAAAAAATACAGAGCCATGATTCAAAAAATGCTAGATCATCTCTAGCGTTTGATCCAAGCAAACTTGAACGGCAGATCATCATCAGAATCATGATGGTCATATTTGCCATCTCCCACATTGTGGATGCAAAATGAGTAATCCAGTGTGAACCTATCATGTTTCTTAATCAGGATATTACGGTAATCTTCAGTAATCCTGATGGAGGCCGGCGACGCGCTGCTCTTTGGCTCGAAAAACAGGCTATCATCGGCGAAGTCCTCCAGGTCCTCTCCAATAATTGAAGGTTTATAAAAGTGCAACTCCACCACGTACCACGGAAACAAGCACGCCACCGACCTAACGCACTGGACGGATATGTGATACATTGCAAATGTATCTATAATTTTTGGTGTTCCATGCTTGGTTTTATCCACACTTTGAGTACTTTTCATGTAATTTCTTGGACTAACCTATTAACAAGAGCCACAGTGCCAGCTGCCTGTTTTCTGATGTTTTTGGTTCTAGGAAAGTCAGGAAATGAATATTCTCGGAATTGGACGAGACAAAAGCCAAAGTGCCTATTTTTCCGGAAGTCATAAGATGCCAGAATACGAGACGGAGACGGGCTGGGGGCCAGCCACACCACCTGGCCGCGCGGCCAGGCCTGGCCCATGCCAGGGGGTGGTCTGGCTGACCCCAACACCCCCTCGACCTCTCCTTCCGCCTATAAGATGCCCTCGGGACGAAAACCCTAAGTACCCGATCAAAATCCACGAAAGAGTCTGTAGCCGCCGTCATCTCCATCCCTAGATCAAGAGGGATCTGAAGCTCTTCCCGGTACCCTGCCGGAGAGGGGAATTCACCCTGGAGGCCTTCTTCATCATCATGCAAGCCTCCGGTGTGATGCGCGAGTAGTTCATCTCTGGACTACGAGTCCATGTAATAGCTAGATGGCTGGTTCTCCTCCTTTGTGCTTTCATGTCTAGATCGTGTGAGCTCCGTTCATGATCAAGATCATCTATTTGTAATTCTGCATGTTGTGTTTGCGGGGATCCGATGGATATTGAGATGCTATTTCAGATTGATTATTGATTCTATCATGTCTTTGTTATTTGTGATCTTGCATGATTTCCGTTGTTAGTAGCTATCTTGGCCAAGTAGATGCTAGCAACTCTAAGAGTTAGTATTTATGCTCGATAGTGGGTTCATGCCTCTGGTAATTTGGGGAAGTGACAGAAATCTCTAAGGTACTAGATGTGTTGTTGCTACTAGGGAGAAAACAACAATCCTTTGTTCATAGAACAATCGTATTTTTTACTTTACACGCAATTCGTAAAGTAATAATATGTTGCTTGCAACTTAATACTAGAGGGAGTTCGGATGATAACTTGAAGGTGGATTATTAGTCATAGATGCAGTTGGATGGCGGTCTATGTATAATGTTGTAATGCCCACTCAAGTTCCAAAGGAGTCAAGATGATTAGTATATGCATGTATTGCTTTCTCGATGTTTGTCAATTGCCCCGCTGTATTTTGTTCACCTATCATGTTATCTATCTTTAGGAGAGCCACCTCTAGTGAACTATGGATCCCGGTCCTTTTTTTACATACAATATATAAACTGTTTACTGCTTTGTGCTTACTTTCTGCA
The DNA here is from genome assembly GCA_910589775.1 of Avena eriantha. Taxonomy (NCBI): domain Eukaryota; kingdom Viridiplantae; phylum Streptophyta; class Magnoliopsida; order Poales; family Poaceae; genus Avena; species Avena eriantha. Next base: position 213,794,928 of record OU342742.1, read on the forward strand.
AACTTACTTCCTTCCATTCGATATGTTTAATCCTTTGTTTTCAGCAAAACCGGTGAGATTGACAACCTCATCGCAAGTTGGGGACAAAGTTCTGTGGTTGTGCTGTGCAGGTCTCCACGTTGCTACTAGCACCGGTAATGCGCCCTACCAAGGCTCAGCTAGCAACACCTTTGGGGTGTTTCCTTGCTCCTACTGGTTCGATTAAACCTTGGTTTCATAACTGAGGTAAACTTGCTGCTGTGCTCATCACACCTTCCTCTTGGGGTTCCCCAACGAGCTCTACATCAAAACTGAGCCATCAAGCACTTTTCTGGCGCCGTTGCCGGGGAGTCAAGGACATCTTCACAAGGGGAGTCCCTCATAACCAATCTCTTTACTTTGTTATTTTTGTTTTGCTTAGTTTCTTTTTGTTTTGTTTGCTTGTTTCTTTATCAAAAACACAAAAAAATTAGTTTTACTAGTTTGCTTTGTTTATCCAAAAGACAAAAAATGACTAATCTTGAAAACACTAAGTTGTGTGACTTCACTAGCACCAACAACAATGATTTTATGAGCACACCTATTGCTCCACCTGTGCCTGAAGATACTTTCTTTGAGATAAAACCTGCTTTGCTTAATCTTGTTATGACAGAACAATTTTCTGGTATTGGTAATGAAGATGCTGCTGCCCATCTAAATAACTTTCTTGAACTTTGTGAGATGCAAAAGCATAGGGATGTAGATGGTGATATTATTAAGCTGAAATTGTTTCCTTTCTCTTTGAGAGGAAAAGCTAAAGAATGGTTGAATTCCTTAACTAAGAATAGTATTGATTCTTGGACTAAATGTAAAGATGCTTTTATTGGAAAATACTATCCTCCTGCTAAGATAATATCTATGAGAAGGGAAATAATGAAGTTTAAACAATCTGATAATGAGCATGTTGCTCAAGCTTGGGAAAGAATGAAATCTTTTGGTAAAGAATTGTTCCACTCATGGACTGACTGCTTGGATGATCATCCAAACTTTTTATGCAGGATTGAACTATTCTTCAAGGAACCTATTAGACTATGATGTTGGAGGTACCTTTATGACCATTACTTTGGGTGCTGCAACAAAACTTCTAGACAATATGATGGATAATTATTCTGAATGACATACTGAGAGAGCTCCACAAGGTAGGAAGGTAAATTCTGTTGAGGAAACTTCCTCCTTGAGTGATAAAATTGATATTATTATGTCTATGCTTGTTAATTGGAAAGCCCATATTGATCCAAATAATGTTCCTTTAGCCTCTTTGGTTGCTCAAGAAGAGCAAGTTGATGTGAACTTCATAAGAAATAACAATTTTGGTAACAACAATTATAAGCCATATCCTCCCAACAATGGTAATGCATATGGAAATTCCTACAACAATAATAGGAGTGCACCCTCTGAACTTGAATCTATGCTTAAAGACTTTATTAGTAAGCAAACTACTTTCAATAAAACTATTGAGGAAAAACTCTCTAATGCTGAAAGAAATATAACATCTTTGGTTGAAGCTCAATCTTCTTTGAATAAAATGGTGCTAAACCTGAAACTAATGATAATCCCTTTGCAGCTACTAATGCTATACAAGTAAGAATTGATGAAAATGTTAAACTATTAGCTGAATTACATGCTAAGTGGGGAAGAGAAGATGAAATTGCTAGAAACATTAGTGTATCTACTATTACCACCACTAGTGTTGAGGCTAGTAATAGTTCTACTACTCTAGATGATAAATTTGATTTTGATCTTGATGGTTGCAACATCTCTGAAGTTATTAAGTTCCTACAAAAGCTTGCTAAAAGTCCAAATGCTAGTGCTATGAACATGGCCTTTACAAAACACATTAATGATGCTCTCATAAAGATTAAAGAAGAAAATATGAAACATAAAGCTTCTATTCATATAAAGCAAGAAGATGGTTGGGAACCCATCATTAATATGAAAGTGAATGACTTTGATTTCAAAGCTTTATGTGATCTCGATAGTAGTGTTTCTATTATGCCTAGAAGGATTTATGATATGCTTGATTTGCCTCCACTTCAAGATTGTTATTTGAATGTCCCACTTGATGATAATGCTAAAAAGAAACTCATGGGGAGTATTAATGATGTTCTTATTATGGTTAACAATGCTTATGTCCCTATTGATTTCTATGTTTTGGATGTTGAATGCAATGCTTCTTGTCCTATTGCTTTGGGAAGACCTTTTCTTAGAACTGTTGGTGCCATTATTGATATAAAAGAAGGCACCATAAAATATCAACTCCCACTCAAGAAAGGTATAGAACACTTCCCTAAGAAGAGAGAAGATTTCTTTTGCTTCTGCTATGAAAACAAAATTTGGTCTTAATGCTTCTTCATTTGAGAACACTTGATTCTTTCTTGCTTCTTATGCCTAACTTAAAGGCGTTAAAGAAAAGTACTTATTGGGAATAACCCAAAAGTTTTAGATGAGTCTTGGAAGTTATTACCTCTGTAATAACCGCTCCTTATCCTTTTTATTTGCTTTTTGTGCCAAGTGTAACCTCTAATGAGAGAGAAGTAATGATTGGGAAAGTTGCTGTCCCGAAACAGAATTCTGTGCTTCACCGTAAAAATTCGTGTAAAATCTCTGAACGTCCTTTTGAGGCGTGAATTTTTGTGATTCTGCCCCAGGTTGTTATATAACTTTCGTTAGCTCATCACTTTTTTATTTGAGCAACAGAAGGTCTTTGAAAAAATTCTTCTTTCCCTGCTGTTCTGTTTTGACAGATTTCTACCATTTTCTGCATTTGCTTCTTGTTGATTCCTTTTTGAGTTCTTTTAGGGAATTGAGCTTTCTGAGGGAAGTGCTTCAGTAGCTAATGTTCTAATGGAAGTTTATTTGGTGTTAGAACTGAACCTTAAGACCTATTATCTTGAGTGCACTAATGTTGCTAATAAAGATTGTGTGAAGTTTTTTATGAAGGAAAAATTTTAGGTGTATGAAAGGAATGAGTAATGAGATAAAGGATGGACTAAAGGTCAAGCTTGGGGACGCCACGCGTATCACCCCAAGAAATATCCAAGAAGTACAAGCGTCAAAGCTTGGGGATGCCCAAGGCATCCCCTTCTTCATCAATAAAAATCCCAGGTTTCTTCCAAACGCTTCATTTTTTGTTGTTTCATGCACATTTGTGTTGTTCTTGGAGCATCTTCTTTTTTGTTTTTGTTTTGTTTTTTCGTTTGCTTTTGTTTGCTTAGTTTGCTGAATAAATTGGTTGGACCCCCTCTTTCATACATTGTTTTGCAAATAGTTTGGTTTGGTTTGGAAAAGAGTAGGAACGCATACTTATGTGGTAAAAAGAGCTTGTTTTTGACTATGGCCTATGCTTTGTCATGCAATGCTTGATATTGGTTTGGCTTTATGCTTAGTATTATTTTTTGTATCGTGACATATAAACAATTGATATTGCTTAATGTGTATTGGATGAATCATGCGTTGTTTTAGCATATTAAAGCATAACATAGTGGTATTCTCCTTTGATGCTTTATTTGGGTTGACTTGGCGCATGCTCACACCATGTTATGACTATCTCAAGTCACAATAGCCTTTATGATCATTTAGTTTTTAACTTGTAGTATCACTTTATGCTTTGATCAATGATGTTTTGTCGCTCTGCATGATTATGGCCATTATTGATCTCTTAGTTTGTCGCTCCCAGTCTTTTGGTAGCCTCCACAACCAAGTATGAGTTCCACTCATGCATCCAACTCCCTAAACCAATTTATTCCAAAGAGTCCACCATACCTACCTACTAGCTTATGCTATTCTAAGTATATTCATGCTTTTTTATCTTCCAAATTAAACTTGTTATGAGAAAACTAGTGATTAAAGCTCTCACAAACTTGATGGCACACTTTACTTTTTTTGCATCTAATAAACTTGAACCATTGGGTCCTTCTTTGTTGCGTATATGCTTGCGCTTTATAAGTTGAAATTATCAGAACCATGTATCATGGGGAACGCTTTCAACATTGCACCTGTACTTTGTACCCTGTTGATATCATGTTCTTTTGCTTATGGATCCCGGCGGTGTGAAATAAAAGTGGAACTTGTAAGATTATGGAGTTTGTATGTGTGTTAGAGAAATGCCTGTGCCGCTAGCCTAAGCCATGCCTAATCATGGTGGAAACTTGCAGCATCACCATAATGAGCACTCTATGAAGCATCCTCAATAAAAACCTATGCAAATAGCAAATAAAAAGATCGCTGAGATGCTCATTGTCTGCTTGCCTTGTCATTTTGATTATGGGATAGCTCCTGTATCATGTGCAAGGGGTACCCCGTTGGCGGTTCTTTATGATACATATGTACTTACAATGACAAGAGCTTACTCGTGACTAAAGTTGAGTAGCATGAGGTTCGGTCTTCGTAAGTAAGGGGCATTTGATTTCGGTTTATAACTTGTCAAGCATATCCTCTTAGTTGTGTCACTTTAACCTTAATCACCTTCAAGATGCTTATGATAGGGGCAATGAGAGCTGAAAACTACAAGTACCATGATTTTTGGAAGCTCTTTATGAGACTTGAATCCCTACTTCCTTCTATGAATGCCTTTCTTCCACCATTATATTGAGTCTCCACCTTCTATCTTAATGCACTTTACTCTGAGAGCATAGTGGTCATTCTTAGTTCTATGTGCATCTTCCCAAGACTAGTTGATATATGCATAACTTGATATTGCTTGTTTTAAACTATTTGTATCTAGTCACTCTTATGAACTTTGAAGGTGTCCTATGCATTTATATTTGCTACTCTATGAGGGACAAGCTGAATACAACTATGCTATGTTTTCTTTATGTGAAACAAACAAACGTCTTGCAAAGCATTGTTATTCATGAATCTTTTGTTTGTGCCTTTTTATGTTGCATCATAGTTTCTTTGTCTTATTGCTAGAACCTTGTCTTTCATGTTATGATTGAAGTACTATGGTCCCAGCTTTGAATGTTTTACAAATACTTTTATCAAGTCTTTGATGGTGCATGTCACCTCAAAAATTATTCTTTCTTTTTATCACTTACCTACTCGAGGACGAGCAGGAGTTAAGCTTCGGCATGTTGATACATTGCAAATGTATCCATAATTGTTGATGTTCCATGCTTGGTTTTATCCACTTTCTTGTGTTTTGTCCACACTTTGGAGTACTTTTCATATGATTTCTTGGACTAACCTATTAACAAGAGCCATAGTGCCAGCTGCCTGTTTTCTGCTGTTTTTGGTTCCAGGAAAGTCAGGAAATGAATATTCTCGGAATTGGACGAGACAAAAGCCAAAGTGCCTATTTTTCCGGAAGTCATCAGATGCCAGAATACGAGACAGAGAAGGGCTGGGGCTGGCCACACCACCTGGCCACGCGGCCAGGCCTAGCCCGCTCCAGGGGGTGGTCTTGTCGACCCCAACACCCCCTCGACCTCTCCTTCTGCCTATAAGATGCCCTCGAGACGAAAACCCTAAGTACCAGATCAAAAATCCACGAAAGAGTCTGTAGACGCCGTCATCTCCACCCCTAGATCGGGAGGGATCTGAAGCTCTTCAAGGCACCCTGCCGAAGAGAGGAATTCACCCTGGAGGCCTTCTTCATCATCATGCAATCCTCCGGTGTGATGCGTGAGTAGTTCATCTCTGGACTACGGGTCCATGTAGTAGCTAGATGGCTGGTTCTCCTCCTTTGTGCTTTCATGTCTAGATCTTGTGAGCTCCGTTCATGATCAAGATCATCTATTTGTAATTCTGCATGTTGTGTTTGCAGGGATTCAATGGATATTGAGATGCTATTTCAGATTGATTATTGATTCTATCATGTCTTTGTTATTTATGATCTTGCATGCTTTCCGTTGTTAGTAGCTATCTTGGTCAAGTAGATGCTAGCAACTCCAAGAGTTAGTATTTATGCTCGATAGTGGGTTCATGCCTCTGGTAATCTGGGGAAGTGACAAAAATCTCTAAGGTACTAGATGTGTTGTTGCTACTAGGGAGAAAACAACAATCCTTTGTTCATAGAACAATCGTATTGTTTACTTTACATGCGATTCGTAAAGCAATAATCTGTTGCTTGCAACTTAATACTAGAGGGGGTTCGGATGATAACCTGAAGGTGGATTATTAGTCATAGATGCAGTTGGATGGCGGTCTATGTATAATGTTGTAATGCCCACTCAAGTTCCAAAGGAGTCAAGATGATTAGTATATGCATGTATTTCTTTCTCGATGTTTGTCAATTGCCCCGCTGTAGTTTGTTCACCTAGCATGTTATCTATCTTAAGGAGAGCCACCTCTAGTGAACTATGGATCCCGGTCCTTTTCTTTACATACAATATATAAACTGTTTACTGCTTTGTGCTTACTTTCTGCAAACTTACTTCCTTCCATTCGATATGTTTAATCCTTTGTTTTCAGCAAAACCGGTGAGATTGACAACCTCATCGCAAGTTGGGGACAAACTTATGTGGTTGTGTTATGCAGGTCTCCACGTTGCTACTAGCACCGGTAGTGCACCCTGCCAAGGCTCAGCTAGCAACACCTTTGGGGTGTTTCCTTGCTCCTACTGGTTCAATTAAACCTTGGTTTCATAACTGAGGGAAACTTGCTGCTGTGCTCATCATACCTTCCTCTTGGGGTTCCCCAACGAGCTCTACATCAGCATTGAGCCATCAAAATGGTGAGGCCATAGTCGAGCATGTCACATTGCACGGCAAATAATGTACCATCATCCCCGGATACCACGGTCTCTACTCTCTATGAGACAGGTGCTAGCAAAGGCTGAGAGAAGTATCTATGTTCCTTGCAGTAGTGGAAACTCTGCACTTCAATTGAGTAGGATTTTTCGAGATGAGCGAGGAGCGCTGTGGGCGGGGCGGTGAACTCGCAGCCAGGCTCAGTGTAGTTGCATGGGCCATGTGGGCACGCCATCTTGTGGTTGAGGAAGTTGTGGAAGGCTACCAATGTCCCACAGCCGTCATTGGGGCATCAGCTACCTTTTCTGCCAATGACTTGGCAGCGCAACTCCTTGGAGCATGCGGCCAGCCGGACGGTGCTGGTAGTGTCCATACGCATGGAGATTTCTCCGAAGGCGTCGTCACTGACCTTGCTCTAGCCACCGTACCAAATGTTGTGCATCGAATCTGCCATTGCGTCCGGATGGACTGGGGGCGAGGGCGGATTCAAATATGATTGTTGGGGTTTCTTAGAGGAGAGTGATGGAGGCCTGCAAGAACCGATGCAGCGGGCGAGAAATGGCTAGGAAAATTTAGGAAGTGTGGCGCTCGAGAGGATCCAAAATGCGACTAGCCAGCATTAGCGAATGGGGATCGCCAGAGATGGGGAAGATGGGAGGCTCTTTGAACGAGGGTGTTAATTTTGTGTGTTCCCTCGTCGGTCTTCTGTAGTGGATCGAGGATGCCTGCTGGAGTTATAGCTAGAGTGCTATACTAGCAAGCTATCACGTCCTGGCTCAATATTGTATCGTCTCATCACGTAGACTGTGTTTCAGGAAAGGACGTGAACCCATATTTCTCTCCTCCCTGCTAGATAGCGTGCACCGTAGAATCGCTTCTCTCACGCGAAGGATTTGAACCCACATGTCAAAATAAAAGGACATCAATTCTCAAGCCAGCTCGCCCAATTCTGATAAATAGGACCACTAAAAAATTATAATAATAGGTGAAGCTTAAAAAATAATTATAATTTTGAGCCACGTCCATAGAATATCCGTTGTATATTTGGTTCTTATACTTTGTATCATGTAGTAGTAATCAACCTATTAGCTACCTATTAGTACTCACCATGCTCTAGAGAAATGACGAAGAACATTCTAGAATTATTGAGAAGTGTGTTTTGAGGTTTATGCATATCTTTTAGTGTGCTAAACACTATCAATAGTATCTTCTATATGCTAGAATGGATAGAATTAAGATCCAACGATACTTTATGGACGTAGCTCGAAATTATAATTATTTTTGGGCTTCACCTATTATAATTTTATATAAACTAGTAAAAGGCATGTGCCACACATGTATATACTATATGAAATTTGATTTAACAAACATTAAGTTGTTATAAACCAATAGTCTTGTTTGAGAAAAATGCATACATTAAGTCTATTAATAATAACTATCTACACATATTGAGAATACAACCTACTATGCTATGATCTTGGGAGGGGGTGACATGATGGTTCTAGAACTTGGTATAGCTTGCTCTAGGTAGTACTTAACATGAATCCACCTGCTCTGAACCATTGGATCTAACAGCCCAACAGTCAGGATTGGTACTATGGATCCAATTCAAAACTAGTCCTTTATAGTAGTAGAGAAAAAATGATATGGAATATACTTTTACTATCTGATTCTCACGTGCAAGGCATGTGCAACTTACTAATAAGATATATAACACAGATAACTTTGAACATCGATCATCAGATATAGATTGACAGATTCCAGTATAGCTAATTGTTGGATATCTTGCAAATTTAAGAAAGAATCTATCGCGCTTACTTGTAGTTCAAATTTGACCTATTTTCTTTAAATCGACATAAAGTTATTTGAGTGCTTGGGCGTAGTTAGCTAATATATAGGAAATCTTGAATCGTCCTAAGACTAGGGAATTATAACAAAACATGTCTGCGTTTTCTGAAAATTGGGTGGTGGCACTTTATTTTTTTGACTGGGGTATGTCCCGAAGGAGTGAGATGCTTCAATAATTAACACAGCTAGTGCATGTTTACATGTTACACCAAGGATCTTAAAAAAGTGAAAATTTCATTCAAGTCCATACATTTAACACAAAGGAGCCTACAATCGAGCAATTAAAATTAGTAGTCGGGTCCTGCTCCTCCATCACGGAGCTGAGCCATGCTCTTCGTAGTAGTACTAGTAAGCTACACGTGCCTTGCACATGAAACTCACATAATATACAGAAGCATGACATGTCATTAGTATATAACATTGTAATAGGTAAAGCTTGAAATATCTATGAATTTGAGCTACGTTTCTAAAGTATGAGTGTATATTTGGTTCTTGCACTTTATATCATGTAGAAATAAACGTTTATTAGCTACCTAATAATTAAAAATTCTAGAACCATGGTCTAGAGAAACAATCGAGAAGATTCTACAATGATGGATAAGTGTGTTTTGACATTTTTCTACATATATATCTTATCTTATCTTACCACTATATAGTATACAAATAACTTTGAATATTGACCATTGGATCAAGACTTGTGAATCCCAACATTTCGAGCCGTTGGATCTTCTTTTCCATTCTAGCATCTAGAAGATTTTATTGATAGTCTTCATCACAATAAATGGTATGCACAAAAGTCAAAACACACTTCTCCATCATTCTAGAATCTTCTCCCTCGTTTCTCTATACCATGTTACCAGAATTTTCAAGTTTTAGATAGATAATAATTGTTGTCTTCTAAATGATATACAAAGTACAAGAACCAAATATACACCGATACTTTATAGATATTGATGAAATTTATATTTTTGTATGCTTTACCTATTAAAATTTTATATAGTGATGATATACCAGACGTGTATTATCTGAGTCTCTCATGTTGATCAAAAGGGACGTGCCACACACATATATACTGTATGAAATGTGATTTAACAAACATTAAGTGTTTATTAACCAATATTCTTGTTACAGAAAAAAATGCATACATTAATTCTGTTAATAATAACTATCTACCCATATTGAGAATACATCCTACTATGCTATGAAATTTTGGGGGTGGTGAAATGATGGTTCTAGAACATGTTGGATTTTGCTCTAGGTATTATTCAACACGAATCCAGTTGCTCTGAACCATTAAAGCTAACAGCCCAACGATCAGGATTGGTGCTATGGATCCAATTGAAAACTGCTCCATTGTAGTAGTAGAGAGAATACAGCCTACTATGCTATGAAATTTTGGAGGGGGTGACATGATAGTTCTAGAACATGGTGGAGTTTGCTCTATGTACTATTCAACATGAATCCAGGTGCTCTAAACCATTGTATCTAATAGCCCAACGGTCAGGATTGGTGCTAAGGATCCAATTGAAAAATTCTCCATTATAATAGTAGAGATAGAGATATGATGTCGATATGGTCATCCTTTGAATAACCTTCATTCCCGATGCTAGGAAAGGAAGAGAAAAATTCAAAAGTTTGAATTCTACTAATTTTTTCCACCAATGCCCGGTTCCTTCCTATATGCACCAACGCACACGCCGGAGACACAACTGAGCCGTCATACCAAGACACACATGCGCAGCGCTATGGACAAGGGAGTGCGGAGATGGATGGTGAGGCAACAACTGAGAGTGAAAAAAATAAATTTGTTTTCTTTTGAGTGCACACAAGTCCTGAAATTTACTAGAGTGTGTATGATGTAAAGGCTGTAGTACCTCATGTCAGGAACCCATCATAATTCTCCTCTGACATCGCACCACCTTCAAGTGCCATGTCACGCTGCCCTCCCGTCCTGCCTCCCTTTTATTCTGCGAGCTCCTCTTTCTCTTCAGTTTTTCCCTCATCTCACTAGTACATCTGTCCCAAAGCTTAAGGCTTTCTTTTGATAAGTCAAGCTATGGAAAGTTTGACCAAACTTCTAAAAAAAATCAAGAACTACTGTATGATATTAGTAGATACATGTGAATATATGTTTCATGATGTATCAAAGGGTATGTATTTCATATTGTAAATATTAATATAATTTTCTATAAACTTGGTCAAACTTTGCATAGTTTGACTTTTCAAAAAAATAGGCCTTGAGCCTTGGATACACGTACTACTAGTGTTTAGTACTCTGTCCTGAAACTTAAGTCTTGATATGTAAACATCATGGGTCCCTTTAGACGATGTTAGGAAAATTCAAGAGTAATCTACCGCGCTTACTTGTAGTTCAAATTTGACCTAATTTCTTTAAATCGACATAAAGTTATTTAAGTGGGCACGGTTTGCTAGGGAATCTTGAAATGTGCTAAGACTAGGGAATTGTAAGAAAACATTGTCCCCACTTTTTCTAAAAACCTGGTGGTGGTACTTTTTTTGACTAAGGTATGTCTGGAGGGAGCGAGATTTTTTAATTAATTAACACGGTAAGTGGATGTGTGCATGCTACACCAAGGACCTCAAAAAACGAAAAATACATCCAAGTCCATACATTTAGCACAAGGGACACTAAAATCAAATGCTTGAAAATTTTGGTAACATGGACTATAGAAACGAGGGGGGAGATTCTAGAATGATGGAGAAGTGTGTTTTGAGGTTTATGCATAGCATTTCATTATTATGAAGATTATCAATAGAATCTTCTAGATGCTAGAATGGAAAAGAAGATCCAATGGCTGGAAATGTTGGGATTCGTGAGTCTTGATCCAACAATTAATATTCAAAGTTTTTTGTCACCATAGTGTTAAGATAGTGGTAATGGTAAGACTACTACTTTCTTAACAGAACAAAATAGTGCACTTCTCACTTTCAGCAGATCTTGTTGAAGAAGATGCACGAATCTACCAGATGCAGGTACTGTATCATAAACTATATATGATGTCAATATGGTCATGACCTTGGCTATTCGGGTCGAAACCAGGAATGGTCATACACCGTAGGCCAATACACATTGTGAAGCAGCGAGGGCATTTTTTGTATTCAAAGGTGTCAAAACACATGTTTCTCATTTTTTCTTAGCACTATATAATGTACGAATAACTTTGAATATTGACCGTTGGATCAAGACGCGAATCCCAACCTTGTCAGACATTCGATCTTCATTATTTCCATTTTAGCATCGAGAAGATACTATTGATAGTCTTTCTTTTCTTATCTTACCACTACTAGTAAAGGCACGTGCCAAACACGTATATACTGTATGAAATGTGATTTAACAAACATTAAGTTGTTATTAACCAATAGTCTTGTTAGAGAAAAAATGCATACATTAAGTCTATTAATAATATATCTACACATATTGTGAATACAACCTACTGTGCTATGAAATTTTGGGAGTGGTGACTTGATGGTTCTAGAACATGGTGGAGTTTGCTCTAGGTACTATTCAACACGGATCCAGCTGCTCTGAACCATTGGATCTAATAGCCCAATGGTCACGATTGGTGTTATGGGTTCAATTCAAAACTGCTCCATTATCTCTAACTATTATAATGGAGTAGTTTTGAATTGGATACATAGCACCAATCCTAACCATTGGGCTATAAGATCCAATGATCCAGAGCAGCTGGATTCGTGTTGAATAGTACCTAGAGAAAACTCCACCATGTTCTAGAACCATCATACTTTAAGTCTTGTTAGAGAAAAAATGCATACACTAAGTCTATTGATACACATATTGAGAATACAACCTACTTTGCTATGAAATTTTGGGGGTGGTTACATGATGGTTCTAGAACATGCATGGTGGAGTTTGCTCTAGGTACTATTCAACACGAATCCAGCTACTCTGAACAATTGGATCTAACAGCCCAACGGTCAGGATTGGTGCTATGGATCCTATTCAAAACTGCTCCGTTATAGTAGTAGAGATATAGTGTACGAATAACTATGAATATTGACCGTTGGATCAAGACTCGCGAATCCCAACATTTCCAACCGTTGGATCTTCTTTTCAATTCTAGCATCTAGAAGATTCTATTGATAGTCTTCATCACAATGAATGCTATGCACAACACTCAAAACACACTTCTCCATCATTCTAGAATCTTCTCCCTCATTTCTCTAGACCATGTTACCAAAATTTTCAAGTTTTAGATAACTAATAATTGTTGACTTCTACATGATATACAAAGTACAAGAATGAAATATACACCCATACTTTATAGATGTTGATCAAATTTATATTTTTTCTTCTTTACCTATTACAATTTTATATAGTGATGATATGTCAGACGTCAATTATCTCAGTCTCACGTGCAGGGCATGTGCAACTTACTAGTTTATATATAGTGTGCGGACAACTTTGAATATTGACCGTTGATTCATGACCCGCGAATCCCAATATTGCTTCTAGTTATTGGATCCTCTAATCCATTCCATCATCTAGAATATACTATTGATAGTCTTTGTTATCTTATCTTACCACTATATAATGTACGAATAACTTTGAGTATTGACCGTTGGATCAAGACTCGCGAATCCCAACAGTGCTAGCCGTTGGCCTTTTTTCCATTCTATAGGATGGTGGTACTTTTTTGACTAATAAGGTATATGTCCCGAGGGAGCGAGATTCTTCAATTAATTAACACGGTAAGTGGATGTGTACATGTTACACCAAGGACCTCAAAAAATGAAAAATACATCGAAGTTCATACATTTAGCACAAAAGACCCTAAAATCAAATACTTCAAAATTTTGGTAACATGGTCTATAGAAACGAGGGGGAAGATTCAAGAATGATGGAGAAGTGTGTTTTTGAGGTTTATGCGTGATGAAGACTATCAATAGAATCTTCTAGATGTTAGAATGGAAAAGAAGATCCAACGGCTAGAAATGTTGGGATTCATGAGTCTTGATCGAATAATTAACATTCAAAGTTTCTCATACACCATATAGTGTTAAGATAGTGGTAATGGTAAAACTAGTACTTGCTTAACAAAGGAAATAGCGCACTCCTCACTTTCAACGGATCTTGTTGAACAAGATGCACGAATCTACCAGATGCTAGAACTGTATCATAAACTATACTAGTAAGTTGCACATTCCTTGCAACTCAGATAGTAGACGTATGACACATCATCATCACTATATAAAATTCTAATTGGTAAAGCACAATAAATTATAAATTTGATCAACATCTATAAAGTATTGGTGTATATTTGGTCCTTGTACTTTGTATCATCATGTAGAAGTCAAAGATTATTAGCTACCTAACACGTGAAATTTTTGATAACATGGTCTAGAGAAACAAGGGAGAATATTCTAGTATGATGGAGAAGTGTGTTTTGAGGTTTTTGCATAACATTCATTATGCCGAAGACTATTAATAGAATATTCCACATGCTAGAATGGAAAAGAATATCCAATGGCTAGAAATGCTGGGATTCGCGAGTCTTGATCCAACGGACAACATTCAAAGTTATTCGTACACTATATAGGTAAGATAAGATCATGTAGAATTCAGCGATTATTAGCTACGAGGGAGAAGATTCTAGTATGATGGAGAAGTGTGTTTTGAGGTTTGTGCATAGCATTCATTATCCTAAAGACTATCAATAGATTCTTCCAAATGCTAGAATGGAAAAGAAGATCCAACGGCTGGAAATAATGTTGGGATTCGCGAGTCTTGATCCAATGGTCAATATTCAAAGTTATTCGTACACTATATAGTGGTAAGATATCTCTACTACTATAATGGAGCAGTTTTGAATTGGATCCATAACACCAATCCTGACTGTTGGGCTATTAGATTCAATGATTCAGAGAAGTTGGATTCGTGTTGAATAGTACCTAGAGCAAACTCCACCATGCATGTTCTAGAACCATCATGTCACCACCCCCAAAAATTTCATTGCACGGTAGGTTGTATTCTCTCTACTACTATAGTGGAGTAGTTTTGAATTGGATCCATAGCACGAATCCTGACCATTGGGCTATTAGATCCAATGGTTCAGAGCAACTGGATTCGTGTTGAATAATACGTACCTAGAGAAAACTCCACCATGTTCTAGAACCATCATGTCACCACCCCCAAAATGCAGAAATTAAGTCTATTAATAATAACTATCTACACATATTGAGAATACAACCTACTGTGCTATGAAATTTTTGGGGTGGTGACATGATGGTTCTAGAACATGGTGGAGTTTGATGTAGGTACTATTCAACATGAATCGAGCAGCTCTGAACCATTGGATCTAACAGCCCAACGGTCAGGATTGGTTTTATGGATTCAATTCAAAACTGCTCCGTTATAGTAGTAGAGATATGATGTCAATATGGTCATGACCTTGGCTATTCGGGTCAAAGCCAGGAATGTACATACACCATAGGATAGTACACATTGTGAAGAAGCCAGAGCATTTTTTTGTATTCAAAGGTGTCAAAACACATGCTTCTCATTTTTTTTCTTAGCACTATATAGTATACGAATAACTTTGAATATTGACCGTTGGATCAAGATGCGAATCCCAACATTGTCAGATGTTGGATCCTCATTTCCATTTTAGCATTGAGAAGATACTATTGATAGTCTTTCTTTTCTTATCTTACCACTATTTTTTATATATAGTGTGCGAACAACTTTGAATATTGATCACTGCTTCATGACCCGCGAATCCCAACATTGCTGATAGTTATTGGATCCTCTAATCCATTCTATCATCTAGAAGATACTATTGATAGTCTTTGTTATCTTATATTACCACTATATAATGTACGAATAACTTTGAGTATTGACCGTTGGATCAAGACTCGCGAATCCCAACAATGCTAGTCATTGGATCTTATTTTTTTCATTCTACCGGGTGGTGGCACTTTTCTCTACTACTATAATGGAGCAGTATTGAATTGGATCCATAGAACCAATCCTGACCATTTGGCTGTTAGATCCAATGGTTTAGAGCAGCTGGATTCATGTTGAATAATACCACTTTATCATTATCAATTTGTTTTAACCCATCAACTCAGTCATCCACGTAGGGCCCACAGATTGGGGAGGTCGCGGTCGCCTTGGACACACCACAAAATTATGACTGGGCCATCGAGTGTGGGAAGCAGAGTCAGCATTCTGTCCAATCACTTACCCTAGTCATCGTCATCGATATTTGCCACACGCATCGGCTTCATCAGCGACATTGATTGTCCCCTTGCTTCGGTAATCTGCCACATTAATCTCGGATCACCTCCTTCCTATTTAATATCTCCCCTTCCCCGCACCAAACCATCTCTAATCCCCCGCTTGCAGCAACCATCTCCGTCCTCATCTGTAATCCATGGCCACCTTCTGGCGCTTCCGCCCGCCGTACCGGAGCGCAAATACCCCGACATCGTTGCATAGGAGGACAATGCCCTACGCATTTGGGATTTCTCCCCATGAAGAACAAAGTGGCAGCTGACATGCACCTTCCTCGATGCTGGGTACGGTCACCTCAACTACCAGATGTACAGCCTCTACGACAATCCAGACGGGACATTGAAGGTCAAGTTTGTCAACTTCAGGGATGCCCATCTCCTCTACGGCTAGGCCTTCCACTGTGGCTGCGAGATGGTGGTGTTCACCAGCACCAACATTTTCACCAACTTCTGGAACCGGTTCCCAAACAATGACAACTTCATCCATAGTGTTCTCTCAGAGTTGCCAATGGCTCTAGAGGTGCCACCTCGTTATCCGGCGGTGCCGTCGATGGCTCAGGAGGTGTCACCGCCTTATCCGAAGGTGCCGATGAGTCAGGAGCCAGCTCTGTCGCTGGATCTGTCGTTGGTGCCGATGTCACGAGCTGCCGCTGGCGGCACGGACTAGGTGCTAGGAGGTGCCGGGCCTACACTAGTTCAGCAGCGAGTCCTATATATGTAAACTTGTGCTATTATGTTAATGGTTGGATGAAGTTTCTATAGGTACTACTCGTAAAAAAGTTCCTTTTGGTACTACTCACTGTACCATGTAGTACTAGTAGTACTGCAAATCGCGATCTATTGAATATCCTTCCCCCCCGAATATTTGTGAAGGAAGTGAAAATTTTGAAACCGGGAAAGTTTGAATTGCTACTCTATTGTAAGGACCAAAATGGTTCCCACCAACGCAGCACACGAACAAGCCAAACAAAGACACGGAGCCACCGACAGAAGGCAGGTCATCGGTCGACGTGCGTGCGCAGCGCCACGTTGTGGATGAGGGAGAGATCAGCCAGGCGGGGTGTGGGGGAGGTGATGAGGGAGTGAAGGAGAGAGAAAACATATTTTGTTTTGCATGCATATATATTGTGGTCCTGAAATTTACTCTACTCACTGTACACTGTACCTCGTGTCAGGAACCCATCCCAACTTTGCTCTGACATTACACCGCCTTCAAATCCTCCTCTTCACAGCTCTCTCGCTACCTCCTCTGTGCTCATAGTCTCTTCTCGCTCATTTTTTCTTAAAAGAAAAAGGAAATAAATTCGTCTTACTTGCTTTTCAGAAAATAAATTCCTGTCACTTGGAAAATTGAAACTGGTTTTATTTTTTTTAATATCTTCGATTGTTCTCAAAAGATGGCCAAATTTGTTGGCATGCAAATTCTTGGATATGGATCATGAGCATAAAGTATAATGTAGAGATATGGCCTTGACCTTGTGGTCGTTCTCCTTGAAATCCATTGACAACTATGCTTAAATTTGTTGAAATATCACCACTTACTTTTATGTTAGCATTTTACACGGTCGGTGGGAGTACATTCTACATCAAGGACCTAAAAAAGGGAAAATTACATTGAGGTCCACACATTTAGCACAAAGGACCCTAAAACTGAGCAAAGAAAACCATCGGGTTCGGCTCCTTCTTAGGAGAGCAGCTGATGAAGCCATACTCTTCATACTACTTTCTCTTTGATTGTTTTCACAATATTGCCAAATCTGTCGCCATGCATATTATTGGATACTCGATCATCAGAATAAAGTATGATGTAGAGATATGGCCTTGACCTTTTGGTCGTTCAGCTTGAAATCCAAGGATGTCCATACTCGTTGACAACTATAAGCTAAAATTCGTTTAAATTTCACCACTTAATTTTAGGTTAGAATTTTACACGGTCGGTGGGAGTGCATTTTACAACAAGGACCTAAAAAGGGAAAATTTACATCGAGGTCCATACATTTAGCACAAAGGACCCTAAAATTAAGCAATCAAAACAGTCGGGTTCGGCTCCTTCTCGAGAGAGTAGCTGATTGATACGTTGCTAACGTATCCATAATTTTTGATGTTCCATGCTTGGTTTTATCTACTTTCTTATGTTTTGTTCCAACTTTGGAGTAATTTTCATACACTTTCTTGGACTAACCTATTAACAAGATGCCATAGTGCCAGCTGCCTGTTTTCTGCTGTTTTTGGTTCCAGGAAATCAGAAAATGAATATTCTTGGAATTGGACGGGACAAAAGCCAAAGTCAGTTTTTCACCGAGGGGCACAAGGAGCCAGAATACGAGACGGAGAGGGGCCAGGGGGCTGCCACACCACCTAGCCACGCCAGGGGGTGGTGTGGCCGCCTAGGGCACCCCATCAGCCTCCCCTTTCGCCTATAAGATGCCTCCGATATAGAAACCTTAAGTACCCGATCAAAATTCCACGAAAGAGTCTGTAGCCACCGTCATCTCCATCCCTAGATCGGGAGGGATCTGAAGCTCTTCCTGGCAGCCTGCCGGAGAGGGGAATTCACCCTGGAGGGCTTCTTCATATCCATGAAAGCCTCCGGTGTGATGCGTGAGTAGTTCATCTCTGGACTACGGGTCCATGTAGTAGCTAGATGGCTGGTTCTCCTCCTTTGTGCTATCATGTTTAGATCTTGTGAGCTCCATTCATGATCAAGATCATCTATTTGTAATTCTACATGTTGTGTTTGCGGGGATCCGATGGATATTGAGATTCTATTTCAGATTGATTATTGATTCTATCATGTCTTTGTTATTTGTGATCTTGCATGCTTTCCGTTGTTAGTAGCTATCTTGGACAAGTAGATGCTAGCAACTCCAAGAGTTAGTATTTATGCTCGATAGTGGGTTCATGCCTCTAGTAATCTGGGGAAGTGACAGAAATCTCTAAGGTACTAGATGTGTTGTTGCTACTTGGGAGAAAATGACAATCCTTTGTTCATAGAACAGTCGTATTGTTTACTTTACACGCAATGCAAAATGCAATTATCCGGTGCTTGCAACTTAATACTGGAGGGGGTTCGGATGATAACCTGAAGGTGGATTATTAGTCATAGATGAAGTTGGATGGCGGTCTATGTATAATGTTGTAATGCCCAATCAAGTCTCAAAGGTGTCAAGATGAGTAGTATATGCATATTGCTTTCTCGATGTTTGTCAATTGCCCCGCTGTAATTTGTTCACCCAACATGTCATCTATCTTAAGGAGAGCCACCACTAGTGAACTATGGACTCATGTCCTTTCTTTTACCATCAATCTACAATCAACTATTTACTGCTTTGTGTTTACTTTCTACAAACTATTACTTTCTTCCACTCGATACGTTTAATCCTTTGTTTTCAGCAAAACCGGTGAGATTGACAACATCATCGCAAGTTGGGGGCAAAGTTCTGTGGTTGTGTTGTGCAGGTCTACACGTTGTTGCTGATGCCGGTAGTGCACCCTATCAAAGTCCAGATAGCAACACCTTTGGGGTGTTTCCTTGATCCTACTGGATTGATAACCTTGGTTTCATAACTAAGGGAAAACTTGCTGCTGTGCTCACATACCTTCCTCTTGGGTTCCCCAACGAGCTCGATATATTTTGGGCTAAGCAACTGATTTTCTGGCACCATTGCCGGGGAGTAAAGGACATCTTCACAAGGGGGTCCCTCATAACCAATCTCTTTACTTTGTTATTTTTGTTTTGCTTAGTTTACTTTTGCTTTGTTTGCTTGTTTCTTTATCAAAAACACAAAAAAATAGTTTTACAAGTTTGCTTTCTTTATTAAAAACACATTGAAAGATTAAGTCTTTCCATAGTTGTTACCTCTTTCTTAGCTCACCATGTTGATCCCTAAGTTCACCATAAAAGACCTTTCTATAGGAAGTGGCTCTATAATTGGAAAAGATAATATTGAAGAATTGTTTAATCATGTTATTAAGCATGAGGATATATCCCTTGCAGAGCTTGCTCCAAATTATGAAATTGATGCAGCTTCATTAGTTCACAAGTTGGAAGCTAGGTTTGTTACCCTTAACCCCTTAATGCAAATAATATTTCTCAAGCTTAAAGAAATTGAGGACCCTGAAAAGAGAGATTTTATTCTGGAAACTTTGCTTAAGGAATTCTATGATGTTGCCAAGGAAGCTAGGAAAGTCTTTGAACATTTTAATATGCTCGGCTCATGTGTAGATGTTATTGTTACACGAGAAAAGATGGACAAAACCAAACCTAATGGGGAGGAAACTAAGATACCAATACCCTTTAAACTTGCACCAATACATGAAGCCATAGAAAAGAATCTTTATTGGATTGTTCCTGAAAACCTGTTGATTGAAAGTAGTGAACCAAAGAGCATTGCGAAAGGATCCTCTAGGACTTATTTGGATGAGATACCTTGCCTTGTTGAAGATATTTCTGGTATCAATTTTAATGCTTCTTCATTGGAGAATACTTGATTCTTTTTCTTGGTTCTTATGCCTAACTTAAAGGCGTTAAAGAGAAGTAATTATTGGGAGATAACCCAAAAGTTTTAGATGAGCCTTGGAAGTTATTACCTCTGTAATAACCGCTCCTTATCCTTTTTATTTTGCTTTTTGTGCCAAGAGTAACCTCTAATGAGAGAGAAGTAATGGTTGGGAAAGTTGCTGTCCCGAAACAGATTTCTGTGCTTCACCATAAACAATCGTGTAAAATCTCTATACGTCCTTTTGAGGCGTGAATTTTTGTTCTTCTGCCCCAGGTTGTTATCTAACTTTCGTTAGTTCAACACTTTTTGATTTGAGCAACAAAAGGTATTAGAAAAAATTCGTCTTTACCTGCTGGTCTGTTTTGACAGATTTCTGCCATTATGCATTTGCCTCTTGTTGGTTCCTTTTTGAGTTCTTTTGGAGAATTGAGCTTTTTGAGGGAAGTGCTAAAATAACTTGTGTTTTAATAGAAGTTTTATTGGTGTTGAAACTGAACCCAAAGGCTTATTATCTTGAGTGCACTTATGTTGCTAATAAAGATTGTGTGAAAGTTTTTTATGAAGGAAAAATTCCAGGTGTATCGAAGGAATGAGTAATGAGATGAAGAATGGACTAAAGCTCAAGCTTGGGGATGCCACGCGTGTCACCCCAATAAATATCCAAGAAGTATAAGCGTCAAAGCATGGGGATGCCCAAGGCATCCCCTTCTTCATCAATAAAAATCCCAGGTTTCTTCCAAACACTTCATTTTTATTGTTTCATGCACAGTTGTGTTGTTCTTGGAGCGTCTTTGTTTTCGTTTTGGTTTTTTGTTTGCTTGGTTTTCTTAGT
Source organism: Avena eriantha (assembly GCA_910589775.1). NCBI lineage: Eukaryota > Viridiplantae > Streptophyta > Magnoliopsida > Poales > Poaceae > Avena > Avena eriantha. The sequence continues at coordinate 213,816,092 of OU342742.1, forward strand.
TTGCTGAATAAATTGGTTGGACCCCCTCTTTCATGCATTCGTTTTCGAATAGTTTGGTTTGGATTGGAAAAGAGTAGGAAAGTTCATGCTTAAGTGGTAAAGAGAGCTTGTTTTTGACTGTGGCCTATGCTTTGTCAGGCCATGCTTCATATTGTTTTGGCTTTATGCTTAGTATTATTTGCTATAGCATGACATGTTATAAACAATTGAGATTGCTTAATGTGCCTTGGAAGGATCATGCGTTGTTTTAGCATATTAAAGCATAGTATTGTGGTATTCTTCTTTGATGCTTTATTTGGGCTGACTTGGTGCATGCTCACACCATGTTATGACTATCCCAAGTCACCATAAACCTTTATGATCCTTTAGTTTTCAACATATAGTATCACTTTATGCTTTAATCAATGATGTTTTGTCACTCTGCATGATTATGGCCATTATTGCTCTCTTAGTTGGTCGTTCCCAATCTTTTGCTAGCCTCCATAACCAAGTGTGAGTTCCACTCATGCATCCAACTCCCAAAACCAAGTTATTCCAAAGATTCCACCATACCTACCTATTAGCATATGCTATTCCAAGTATATTCATATTTTTATCTACCTTCCAAATTAAACTTGTTATGAGAAAATTAGTGATTAAAGCTCTCACGAACTTGATGGCACACTTTACTTTCTTGCATTTAATAAACCTGACCCATTGTGTCCATCTTTGTTGCATATATGCTTGCGCTTTATAAGTTGAAATTAGCATAATCATGTATCATGGGGAACGCTTTCAACATTACACTTGTACTTTGTACCCCGTTGATATCATGTTCTTTTGCTTATGGATCCCGACGGTGTGAAATAAAAGTGGAACCTGTAAGATCATGGAGTTTGTATGTGTGTTAGAGAAACGCATAGGACGCTAGTCTAAGCCATGCCTAATCATGGTGGAAACTTGTAGCATCGCCATAATGAGAACTCTATGAAGCATCCTCAATAAAAATCTATGCAAATAGCAAATAAAAAGATCGCTCAGATGCTCATTGTCTGCTTGCTTGTCATTTTGATTATGGGATAACTCCTGTATCATGTGCAAGGGGTACCCCGTTGGCGGTTCTTTAGGATACATATGCACTTACAATGACAAGAGCTTACTCGTGAGTAAAGTTGAGTAGCATGAGGTTCGGTCTTTATAACTAAGGGGCATGAGATTTCGGCTTATAACTTGTCAAGCATATCCTCTTAGTTGTGTCACTTTAACCTTAATCACTTAAAGATGCTTATGATAGGGGCAATGAGAGCTGAAAGCTAACAGGTACCATAATTTTTGGAAGCTCTTTATGAAACTTGAATCTCTACTTCCTTCTATGAAGGCCTTTCTTTTACTTTTATGTTGAGTCTCCACCTTCTATATTTATGCACCTACTTTGAGAGCATAATGTCCATTCTTAGTTCTATGTGCATTGTCCCAAGACTTGTTGATTGATGCATAACTTTTATATTGCTTGTTTTAAACTACTTGTATCTAGTCACTCTTATGAACTTTGAAGGTGTCCTATGCATTTATATTTGCTACTCTATGAGGGATGATGGCTCAGTGCACAGCGCCAGAAAAGTGTTGGTGCGGTGTTGATGTAGAGCTCGTAGGGAACCCCAAGAGGAAGGTATGATGAGCACAGCAGCAAGTTTCCCTCAGTTATGAAACCAAGGTTTAATCGAACCAGTAGGAGCAAGGAAACACCCCAAAGGTGTTGCTAGCTGAGCCTTGGCAGGGCACACTACCGGTGCTAGTAGCAACGTGGAGACCTGCACAACACAACCACATAACTTTGTCCCCAACTTGCGATGAGGTTGTCAATCTCACCGTGTTTTGCGGAAAACAAAGGATTAAACGTATCGAATTGAAAGAAATAAAAGTTTACAGAAAGTAAACACAAAGCAGTAAATAGTTTGTAGATTGTATGTAAAAAAAGGACCGGGATCCATAGTTCACTAGAGGTGGCTCTCCTTGAGATAGATAACATGTTGGGTGAACAAATTACAGTGGGGCAATTGACAAACATCGAGAAAGCAATCCATGCATATACTAATCATCCTGACTCCTTTGAGATTCGATTAGGCATTACAACATTATACATAGACCGCCATCCAACTGCATCTATGACTAATAATCCACCTTCAGGTTATCATCCGACCCCCCTCTAGTATTAAGTTGCAAGCAACAGATTATTGCTTTACGAACTGCGTGTAAAGTAAACAATACGATTGTTCTATGAACAAAGGATTGTTGTTTTCTCCCTAGTATCAACATCACATCCAGTACCTTAGAGATTTCTGTCACTTCCCCAGATTACCAAAGGCATGAACCCACTATCGAGCATAAATACTAACTCTTGGAGTTGCTATCATCTACTTGGCCAAGATAGCTACTAACAACGAAAAGCATGCAAGATCACAAATAACAAAGACATGATAGAATCAATAATCAATATGAAATAACATCTCAATATCCACCGGATCCCCTCATACACAACATGCAGAATTACAAATAGATGATCTTGATCATGAACGGAGCTCACAAGATCTAAACATGAAAGCACAAAGGAGGAGAACCAGCCATCTAGCTACTACATGGATCCGTAGTCCAAGGATGAACTACTCACGCATCACACCGGAGGCTTGCATGGTGATGAAGAAGGCCTCCAGGGTGAATTCCCCTCTCCAGCAGGGTGCCGGGAAGAGCTTCAGATCCCTCCCGATCTAGGGATGGAGATGACAATGGCTATAGACTCTTTCGTGGATTTTTGATCAGGCCCCTAGGGTTTTCATCCCGTGGGCATCTTAGAGGCCGAGGGGGTGCCTGGGCTGGCCACACCACCCCCTGGCATGGGCCAAGCCTGGCCGCGTGGCCAGGTGGTGTGGCCGGCCTCTAGCCCCTCTCCGTCTCGTATTCTGGCATCTGATGACTTCCGAAAATAGGCACTTTGGCTTTTGTCCCGACCAATTCCGAGAATATTCATTTTCTGACTTTCCTAGAACCAAAAATAGCAGAAAACAGGCAGCTGGCACTGTGGCTCTTGTTAATAGGTTAGTCCAAGAAATCATATGAAAAGTACTCCAAAGTGTGGACAAAACACAAGAAAGAGGATAAAACTAAGCATGGAACATAAAAAATTATAGATACATTTGCAATGTATCAACATCCCCAAGCTTAACTCCTGCCGGTCCTCGAGTAGGTAAGTGATAAAAAGAAAGAATAATATTTGAGGTGACATGCACCATCAAAGACTTGATCAAAGTATTTGCAAAACATTCAAAGCTGGGATCATAGTACTTCAATCATAACATGAAAGACAAAGTTCTAGCAATAAGACAGAGAAACTATGATGCAACATGAAAAGGCACAAACAAAAGATTCATGAATAACAATGCTTTGCAATACGTTTGTTTGTTTCTTATAAAGAAAGCATAGCATAATAGTATTTAGTTTGTCCCTTAATAGAGTAGAAAATATAAATGCATAGGACACCTTCAAAGTTCATAAGAGTGACTAGATACAATAGTTTAAAACAAGCAATATCAAGTTATGCATCAATCAAAGTAGTCTTGGGACAATGCACATAGAACTAAGAATGGCCACTATGCTCTCAAAGTAGGTGCATAAAGGTAGAAGATGGAGACACAATATAATGGTGGAAGAAAGGCCTTTTTATAATAGGAAGTAGGGATTCAAGTCTCATAAAGAGCTTCCAAAAATTATGGTACTTATAGCTTTCAGCTCTCATTGCCCCTATCATAAGCATCTTTAAGGTGATTAAGGTTAAAGTGACACAACTAAGGGGATATGCTTGACAAGTTATAAACCGAAATCTCATGCCCCTTACTTACAAAGACCGATCCTCATGATACTCAACTTTAGTCACGAGTAAGCTCTTGTCATTGTAAGTACATGTCTATCATTAAGAACCGCCAATGGGGTACCCCTTCCACATGATACAGGAGCTTTCCCATAATCAAAATGACAAGGCAAGTAGACAATGAGCATCTCAGCGATCTTTTTATTTGCTATTTGCATAGGTTTTTATTGAGGATGCTTCATAGAGTGCTCATTATGGTGATGCTGCAAGTTTCCACCATTATTAGGCATGGCTTAGGCTAGCGGCCCAGGCGTTTCTCTAACACACATACAAACTCCATGATCTTACAAGTTCCACTTTTATTTCACACCGCCGATATCCGTAAGCAAAAGAACATGATATCAACGGGGTACAAAGTACAAGTGCAATGTTGAAAGCGTTCCCCATGAAACATGGTTATGCTAATTTCAACTTATAAAGCGCAAGCATATACGCAACAAAGAAGGACCCAATGGTCAAAGTTTATTAGATGCAAAAAAGTAAAGTGTGCCATCAAGTTCGTGAGAGCTTTAATCACTAGTTTTCTCATAACAAGTTTAATTTGGAAGGTAAAAAAAGCATGAATATACTTGGAATAGCATAAGCTAGTAGGTAGGTATGGTGGACTCTTTGGAACAACTTGGTTTATGGAGTTGGATGCATGAGTGGAACTCATACTTTGTTGTGGAGGCTAGCAAAAGACTGGGAGCGACAAACTAAAAGAGCAATAATGGCCATAATCATGCAGAGCGACAAAACATCATTGATCAAAGCATAAATTGATACTACAAGTTGAAAACTAAAGGATCATAAAGTATATGGTGACTTGAGATAGTCATAACATGGTGTGAGCATGCGCCAAGTCAACCCAAATAAAGCATCAAAGGAGAATACCACTATACTATGCTTTAATATGCTAAAACAACGCATGATTCATCCAAGGCACATTAAGAAATCTCAATTGTTTATAACAAGTCATGCTACAACACATAATACTAAGCATAAATCCAAAAAATATCAAGCATGGCATGACAAAGCATAGACCACAGTCAAAAATGAGCTCTTTTTACCACATAAGCATGAACTTTCCTACTCTTTTCCAAACCAAACCAAACTATTTGCAAACCAATGTATGAAAGAGGGGGTCCAACCAATTTATTCAGAAAACTAATCAAACCAAGCAAATGAAAAACCAAAATGAAAACAAAAAGAAGACGCTCCAAGAACAACACAACTGTGCATGAAACAATAAAAACGAAGCGTTTGGAAGAAACCTGCGATTTTTATTGATGAAGAAGGGGATGCCTTGGGCATCCCCAAGCTTTGACGCTTGTACTTCTTGGATATTTCTTGGGGTGACATGTATGGCATACCCAAGCTTGATCTTTAGTCCATCCTTCATCTCATTACTCATTACTTCCATACACCTGAAATTTTTCCTTCATACAAAACTTCACACAATCTTTATTAGCAACATTAGTGCACTCAAGATAAATAAGTCTTAAGGTTCAGTTATAACACCAAATAAACATCCATTAGAACACTAGCTACTGTAGTACTTCCCTCAAAAAGCTCAATTCCCCAAAAGAACTCAAAATGGAACCAACAAGAAGCAAATGCAGAAAATGGCAGAAATCTGTCAAAACAGACCAGCAGGTAAAGACGATTTTTTTCGAAAATCTTTTGTTGCTAAAATCAAAAAGTGTTGAACTAAAGAAAGTTATATAACAACCTGGGGCAGAAGCACAAAAATTCACGCCTCAAAAAGACTTATAGAGATTTTACACGAATTCTTACGGTGAAGCACAAAAATCTGTTTCGGGACAGCAACTTTCCCAATCATTACTTCTCTCTCATTAGATGTTACTCTTGGCACAAAAAGCAAATAAAAAGGATAAGGAGCGGTTATTACAGAGGTAATAACTTCTAAGACTCATCTAAAACTTTTGGGTTATCTTCCAATAAGTACTTTTCTTTAATGTCTTTAAGTTAGGCACAAGAAGCAAGAAAAATAATCAGGTGTTCTCAAATGAAGAAGCATTAAGACCAAATTTTGTTTTCATAGGAGAAGCAAAAGAAATCTTCTATCTCTTCGTAGGTAAGTGTTCTATACCTTTCTTGAGTGGGAGTTGATATTTAATGGTGCCTTCTTTCATCTCAATAATGGCACCAACAGTTCTAAGAAAAGGTCTTCCCAAAGTAATAGGACAAGAAGCATTGCATTCAACATCCAAAACATAGAAATCAACGGGGATATAGGCATTGTTAACCATAATAAGAACATCATTAAGACTCCCCATGAGTTTCTTTTTAGCATTATCATCAAGTGGGACATTCAAATAACAATCTTCAAGAGGAGGTAAATAAAGCATATCATAAATCCTTCTAGGCATAATAGAAACACTACTATCAAGATCACATAAAGCTTTGAATCAAAGTCATTCACTTTCATATTAATGATGGGTTCCCAACCATCTTCTTGTTTTATAGGAATAGAAGCTTTATGTTTCATCTTTTCTTCTTTAATCTTTATGAGAGCATTAGTAATGTGTTTGGTAAAGGCCATGTTCATAGCACTAGCATTAGGACTTTTAGCAAGATTCTATAGGAACTTAATAACTTCAGAGATGTTGCAACCATCAAGATCAAAATCAAAATTATCATTTAAAGTAGTAGAATTATTACTAGCCTCAACACTAGTGGTGGTAATAGTAGAAACACTAATGTTTCTAGCAATTTCATCTTCTCTTTCCCACTTAGCATGTAATTCAGCTAATAGTCTAACATTTTCATCAATTCTTACTTATATAGCATTGGTAGCTGCAAAGGGATTATCATTAGTTTCAGGTTTAACAGCCATTTTATTCAAAGAAGATTGAGCTTCAGCCAAAGATGCTATATTTCTTTCAGCATTAGAGAGTTTCAATTGTAAACTAGGAATTTCCCTATTTAGACTCTCAAGTTGATGGCTAATGTTCTTCAAGATGGTAGATTGTTCCTCCGTAATTTTAGTAAATAGTTTATTTTGCTCATATTGCATTTGCATGAAGTTTTTAGTGGCTCTTTCAACTTCTAAAATTCTTCCTTCACTAGGTAATCCAGGTTTACCATTATAGGCATAAGTATTATTAGGAGGGTAGGGCCTATAACTGTTATTACCATAAGCATTGTTGCCAAAATTATTATTTCTTATGAAGTTCACATCAACTTGCTCTTCTTGAGCAACCAAAGAGGCTAAAGGAACATTATTTGGATCAATATGGGCTTTCCCATTAACAGGCATAGACATAATAATATCAATCTTATCACTCAAGGAGGAGGTTTCCTCAACAGAATTTACCATCTTACCTTGTGGAGCTCTCTCAGTATGCCATTCAGAATAATTAACCATCATATTGTTCAGAAATTTTGTTGCAGCACCCAAAGTGATGGTCATAAAGGTAACTCCAGCAGCAGAATCCAATAGGTTCCTTGAAGAATAGTTCAATCCTGCATAAAAAGTTTGGATGATCATCCAAGCAGTCAGTCCATGAGTGGGACAATTCTTAACCAAAGATTTCATTCTTTGCCAAGCTTGAGCAACATGCTCATTATCAAGTTGTTTAAACTTCATTATTTCACTTCTCATGGATATAATCTTAGCAGGAGGATAGTATTTTCCAATGAAAGCATCTTTGCACTTAGTCCAAGAATCAATACTATTCCTAGTTAGGGAATTCAACCATTCTTTAGATTTTCCTCTCAAAGAGAAAGGAAACAATTTCAGCTTACCAATATCACCATCTACATCCCTATGCTTTTGCATCTGACAAAGTTCAACAAAGTTATTTAGATGGGAAGCAGCATCTTCATTACCAATACCAGAAAATTGTTCTCTCATAACAAGATTGAGTAAAGCAGGTTTTATCTCAAAGAAAGTAGCTTCAGGCATAGGTGGAGCAATAGGTGTGATCATAAAATCATCGTTGTTGGTGCTAGTGAAGTCACACAACTTAGTGTTTTCAAGAGTAGTCATTTTTTTGGGTTTTCAAATAAGACAACAAACTAGTAAAATTATTTTGTGTGTGTTTTTTATAACAAAACAAGCAAACAAAGCAAAAAGAAACTACGCAAAACAAAAATAACAAAGTAAATAGATTGGTTATGAGGGACTCCCCTTGTGAAGATGTCCTTGACTCCCCGGCAACGGCGCCAGAAAAATGCTTGATGGCTCAGTGCACGGCGCCAGAAAAGTGCTGGTGCGGTGTTGATGTAGAGCTCGTTGGGAACCTCAAGAGGAAGGTATGATGAGCACAACAACAAGTTTCCCTCAGTTATGAAACCAAGGTTTAATCGAACCAGTAGGAGCAAGGAAACACCCCAAAGGTGTTGCTAGCTAAGCCTTGGCAGGGCGCACTACCGGTGCTAGTAGCAACGTTGATACCTGCACAAAACAACCATAGAACTTTGTCCCCAACTTGCGATGAGGTTGTCAATCTCACCGTGTTTTGCGGAAAACAAAGGATTAAACGTATCGAATGGAAAGAAGTAAAAGTTTGTAGAAACTAAACACAAAGCAGTAAACAGTTTGTAGATTGTATGTAAAGAAAAGGACCGGGATCCATAGTTCACTAGAGGTGGCTCTCCTTGAGATAGATAACATGCTGTGTGAACGAATTACAGCGGGGCAATTGAAAAACATCGAGAAAGCAATACATGCATATACTAATCATCTTGACTCCTTTGAGATTCGATTAGGCATTACAACATTATACATAGACCGCCATCCAACTGCATCTATGACTAATAATCCACCTTCAGGTTATCATCCGAACCCCCTCTAGTATTAAGTTGCAAGCAACAGATTATTGCTTTACGAACTGCGTGTAAAGTAAAAAATACGATTGTTCTATGAACAAATGATTGTTGTTTTCTCCCAAGTAGCAACAACACATCTAGTACCTTAGAGATTTCCATCACTTCCCCAGATTACCAGAGGCATGAACCCACTATCGAGCATAAATACTAACTCTTGGAGTTGCTAGCATCTACTTGGCCAAGATAGCTACTAACAACGGAAAGCATGCAAGATCACAAATAACAAAGACACGATAGAATCAATAATCTATCTGAAATAGCATCTCCATATCCATCGGATCCCGCAAACACAACATGCAGAATTACAAATAGATGATCTTGATCATGAACAAAGCTCACAAGATCTACACATGAAAGCACAAAGGAGGAGAACCATCCATCTAGCTACTACATGGATCCATAGTACAAGGATGAACTACTCACGCATCACACCGGAGGCTTGCATGGTGGTGAAGAAGGCCTCTAGGGTGAATTTCCCTCTCCGGCAGGGTGCCGGGAAGAGCTTCAGATCCCTCCCGATCTAGGGATGGAGATGACGGCGGCTACAAACTCTTTCATGGATTTTTGATCAGGCCCCTAGGGTTTTTGTCCCGAGGGCATCTTATAGTTGGAAGGAGAGGCCGAGGGGGTGCGTGGGCTGGCCACACCACCCCCGAGCGCGGGCCAAGCCTGGCCGCGTGACCAGGTGGTGTGGCTGGCCTCTGGCCCCTCTCCGTCTCGTATGCTGGCTTTTATGACTTTCGGAAAAATAGGCACTTTGGCTTTTGTCCCGTCCAATTCCGAGAATATTCATTTTTTGACTTTCCTGGAACCCAAAACAACAGAAAACAGGCAGCTGGCACTGTGGCTGTTGTTAATAGGTTAGTCCAAGAAATCATATGAAAAGTACTCCAAAGTGTGGACAAAACACAAGAAAGTGGATAAAACTAAGCATGGAACATCAAAAATTATAGATACATTTGCAATGTATCAAGGGACAAGCTGAATTCCACTATGCTATGTTTTCTTTATGTGAAACACACAAACGTCTTGCAAAGCATTGTTATTCATGAATCTTTTGTTTGTGCCTTTTCATGTTGCAACATAGTTGCTATGTCTTATTTTTAGAACTTTGTCTTTCATGTTATGATTGAAGTATTATGATCCCAACTATCAGTGTTTTACAAATACTTTGATCAAGTTTATGATGGTGCATGTCACCTCAAAAATTATTCTTTCTTTTTATCACTTACCTACTCGAGGACGAGCAGGAGTTAAGCTTGGGGATGTTGATACGTTGCTAACGTATCCATAATTTTTGATGTTCCATGCTTGGTTTTATCTACTTTCTTTTTTTTGTTCCAACTTTGGAGTACTTTTCATACACTTTCTTTGACTAACCTATTAACAAGATGCCACAGTGCCAACTACCTGTTTTGTGTTGGTTTTGGTTCCACGAAGTCAGAAAATTTATATTCTCGGAATTGGATGGGACAAAAGCCAAAGTCACTTTTTCTCCAAGAGACACAAGGAGCCAGAATACGAGACAGAGAGGGGCCAGGGGCCGCCACACCACCTGGCCATGCAGGTCAGGCCTGGCCGCGCCAGGGGGTGGTGTGGCCGCCTAGGGCACCCCCTCGGCCTCCCCTTTCGTCTATAAGATGCCTCCAATATAGAAACCCTAAGTACCCGATCAAAATTCCACGAAAGAGTCTATAGCCGCCGTCATCTCCATCCCTAGATCGGGAGGGATCTGAAGCTCTTCCTGGCACCCTGCCGAAGAGGGGAATTCACCCTGGAGGCCTTCTTCATCACCATGCAAGCCTCCGGTGTGATGCGCGAGTAGTTCATCTCTGGACTACGGGTCCATGTAGTAGCTAGATGGCTGGTTCTCCTCCTTTGTGCTATCATGTTTAGATCTTTTGAGCTCCGTTCATGATCAAGATCATCTATTTGTAATTCTGCATGTTGTGTTTGCGGGGATCCGATGGATATTGAGATGCTATTTTAGATTGATTATTGATTCTATCATGTCTTTGTTATTTGTGATCTTGCATGCTTTCTGTTGTTAGTAGCTATCTTGGCCAAGTAGATGCTAGCAACTCCAAGAGTTAGTATTTATGCTCGATAGTGGGTTCATGCCTCTAGTAATCTGGGGAAGTGACAGAAATCTCTAAGGTACTAGATGTGTTGTTGCTACTAGGGAGAAAACAATAATCCTTTGTTCATAGAATAATCGTATTGTTTACTTTACACGCAATGCATAATGCAATTATCTGTTGCTTGCAACTTAATACTCAAGGGGGGTCGGATGATAACCTGAATGTGGATTATTAGTCATAGATGCAGTTGGATGGCGGTCTATGTATAATGTTGTAATGCCCAATCAAGTCTCAAAGGAGTCAAGATGAGTAGTATATGCATATTGCTTTCTCGATGTTTGTCAATTGCCCCGCTGTAATTTGTTCACCCAACATGTCATCTATCTTAAGGAGAGCCACCACTAGTGAACTATGGACCCTGGTCCTTTCTTTTACCATCAATCTACAATCAACTGTTTACTGCTTTGTGTTTACTTTCTGCAAACTATTACTTTCTTCCACTCGATACGTTTAATCCTTTGTTTTCAGAAAAACCGGTGAGATTGACAACCTCATCGCAAGTTGGGGGCAAAGTTCTGTGGTTGTGTTGTGCAGGTCTCCACGTTGCTGCTGACGCCGGTAGTGTGCCCTGCCAAAGTCCAGCTAGCAACACCTTTGGGGTGTTTCCTTGCTCCTACTGGATTGATAACCTTGGTTTCATAACTAAGGGAAAACTTGTTGCTGTGCTCATCATACCTTCCTCTTGGGGTTCCCCAACGGGATCAATATATTTTGGGCTAAGCACTGATCGAGCCACACTCTTCATACTACTTCATCTTCAATTGTTTTCAAAATATGGCCAAATTTGTCGGCATGCAAATTCTTGGATATGGGATCATCAACATAAAGTATGATGTAGATATGGCCTTGACCTTGGTCATTCGTCTTGAAATACAAGAATGGTTCATACTCGTTGACAACTAAGGTTAAATTCGTTTAAATTTCACCACTTACTTTTAGGTTAGAACTTTGCACGGCCGATCGGAGTACATTTTACATCAGGGACCTCAGAAAAGCAAAAATTACATCGAGGTCTAATCCATACATTTAGCATAAAGGACCCTAAAAGGAAACATTTCTGGTTCAGCTCCTTCTCGAGAGATCAGCTGATCTGAGCCAAACTCTTGATACTACTTCATCTTCGATTGTTTTCAAAACATGGCCAGATCTATTGCCATGCAAATTCTCTGACATGGGATCGTCATCATCATCATATAAAGTATGATGTTGATATGGCCTTGACCTAGGTCGTTCGGCTTGAAATCCAAGAATGTTCATACTCGTTGACAAGTAAGCTTAAATTCGTTTAAATTTCACCACTTACACTTTTTGGTTAGAATTTTAAATGGATGGTGGGAGTACTACATTTTACACCAAGGACATAAAAAGGGGAAAATTACATCGAGTTCCATACGTTTAGTACAAAGGACCTTAAAACCAAGCAAGGTAAATAGTCAGGTACGGGTCCTTCTCGAGAGAGCAGCTCATCGAGCCATATTCTTTATACTAGTTTTGACTAAGGTATATGTCCCGAGGGACCGAGATTCTTCAATTAATTAACACGGTAAGTGGATGTGTACATGTTACACCAAGGACCTCAAAAAAATGAGAAATACATCCAAGTCCATACATTTAGGACAAAGGACCCTAAAGTCAAATACTTGAAAATGTTGGTAACATGGTCTATAGAAACAAGGGGGAAGATTCTAGAATGATGGGGAAATGTGTTTTGAGGTTTGTGCATATAGAATTTCATTGTGATGAAGACTATCAATAGAATCTTCTAGATGCTAGAATGGAAAAGAAGATCCAACGACTAGAAATGTTGGGATTTGTGAGTCTTGATCCAACAATTAATATTCAAAGTTTTTCGTACACCATATAGTGTTAATATAGTAGTAATGGTAAGACTAGTATACTTGCTTAACAAAAGAAAATAGCACACTTCTCACTTTCAGCAGATCTTGTTGAATAAGATGCACGAATCTACCAGATGCGGAACTGTATCATAAACTATATATGATGTCAATATGGTCATGACCTTGGCTGTTTGGGTGAAAAAACTAGGAATGTTCATACACCATAGGCCAATACACATTGTGAAGAAGCCAGGGCATTTTTTGTATTCAAAGGTGTCAAAACACATGTTTCTCATTTTTTTCTTAGCATTGTATAGTGTACCAATAACTTTGAGTATTGACCGTTGGATCAAGACTCGAATCCCAACATTGTCAGACGTTGGATCTTCATTTCCATTTTAGCATCGAGAAGATACTATTGATAGTCTTTCTTTTCTTATCTTACCACTATTATATATAGTGTGCAGGCAAAATTATGAAATTTAATTTATGCAAATTTGTTAAAATTATATGTCTATATTTTTTTCATAAATATATGCATGTATCTGAACTATTAATGATTGACAAAATGTTTTTATTGTCTAGTGTCTAAAAAATTAAACATAGTTGAAAACTAGGGCGTAAGTTTGAGATGTTTTCTTTTCTACGTTTCTTTGGACCCCTTTTGTCCATCGGATGAATATTGGATGGTAGATATAGGGGGCATGTTGATCTGAGTCCCCCTAGCAGTGCGCACGTGGAGTAGTAGTTGAACAATTTCAGAAAACACTTAAAATCCAAAATAGAAACATTAGCAACAAAGACAGTTTACAACCAAAATACACCCTTGCAAGTGCCAAAAGATACCCTGCCTCCAACTACTACTACATTAACTCGTAAACGAGTGGTACTTATCTACAACTAAATTAACTAGTATTAGGATCACTTAGCCGAAGATTAAGATCAATTCATCTTGTCGATGCGAACGCAGAAAGACAACACCTTGATCGTCCGGTACTATCCATCAGCCACGGTAATATACCGTGACGGCACCATGAGGAATGTCAGATCTTCGAGGCCAACACTGCCGGGCAACACGCAGATCGTCGGCTCAATGACCCTATTAAGGGTGTCCGTCGAGAAATCCGTCGGTGACTGCGGGCCAGTCGCGCACAGCTTCACCCTGTACCGAGGCCACGAGCACGAGGCCACCCTAATGCACACCGAGGAAACAACGGCGGCCTGGCCGAGCTCGCCGATGATGAGGCGGAACACGGTAGCGTCATCACCGTAGACGATGACCATGGATGGCGGAAAGGACGGTAACGACATCATTACTATACACTCCATGGGCTAGCCGTATGATAGCCTATGCACTTGTACCTTGTGGACGCCGTTGAGGTGCAAAAGGAGCTCGACCGGCGAGGCGGTGAATATGCAGCCGACCTCCATGTAGCCGCATGGGCTGTAGGGGCATGCGGCCTTGTGGTCGTCGAGCTCATGGTAGGCGACCATGGTGAGGCAGTCGTCCTGGGGGCATAGAATAGTTATCGGCGCTAACTCGTCTTTGTCCATCGCCAGTTAGCTCTTGGTGGAATCCGCCGACACGCACAGTGTTCGAGTGGTTCCCTAGAAGCTCGGCTCGCTGATGTAGTGCCCGCATTCCAGAATTTTATGAAACATTGAGTTTTTTTTGAATGAAGGCTATAGAAAGTTGATAGGTGAGAGTAAATTAGGCACTTATTACCCTGTACAGTACTGTACCAGACAAACAGATCCTACCCGCATGAGTGGTAAGAAGGTCTACACCTTTTTTTGGAAATGGAGAAGGTCTACACCTAGAGAGAGACAGAGTAACCTGGGGCCTGGCGCAAAGTGTACAGTGCTACGGGGGAGAGAACAAGGACTGCATGCATGTCTTCAACACCATCTTCATTTTATTCTATCTGCTTGTCTCTTCTGGCTCTTTCTTTCTCAGCATGGCAGACTCGTTTCTCTTTTCCATTTCTTTCTTGTGGTTAAAGCTTGTCCAGATACAGAGTACTAGTAGTAGTACATTTGAACTAGTACTCCAGTAATACGGAGTATATGTTTTTTATACTCAAGTTGTACTACCAGTACTCCAATAGAAATACATATGTCTTCTTTTTACTATACTACTACTCTAGTAGGTAGGCATCTGCGGGAGGTGGGTGGCGGGCGACGGTGGCTATTTGCGGCTTTTTACTACTCCTAGGGCGGCGGGCGGCGATGGCAATAGGGTTCTAGTAGTATGGAGTAGTACTCGAGTACTCCTGCTCACTGATTATTCATGAAGTAAGACTTCAGTAGTGTACTGTAGTCCTGTACTACTCAGATGTAGCTGTCATCATGAAGGGAATATGCCCGAGAGGCAATAATAAAGTGGTTATTATCTTATTCCATGTTTATGATTAATTTTTATTTTACATGCTATAATTGTATTGATCGGAAACGTCAATACATGTGTGTTCAATAAACAAAAAGGGTTCCTAGTTATGCCTCTCTTATAGACTAGCTCATTGATTAACAAGATGATCAAGGTTTCCTGATCATGGACATTGGATGTTGTTAATAACGAGGTCACAACATTGGTGGAATGATGTGATGAACATTCATCCGAAGTATAGCATTACGATCAAAGTCATTATGTTTATATTGCTATAACATCATACGAAGTAATATTTATCCTTAGACCATGAGATCATGTTAATTGCTAACACCGGAAGAGTATCCTGATAACATCAAATGTCACACCGTAATAGGGTGACTATAAAGATGGGTTCAGTGCTACGAAGGTGTTATGTTGAGGCTCATGGATCAAGAGTGGAATTTGTCAATCCCGATGACGGATAGATATACTCTAGGCCCTCTCGGTGATATCACATTGAAATAGCTTGCAAGCAAGTGATGTGATCACTAGGATGTGATATCACGGGAACGAGAAAAGAGTGCATGTCGGTAACAAGATCAAACTAGGTATGGAGATACCGATGATCGAATCTCGGACATGCAATATATCGCTAGACAAAGGGATTTAGTTACAAGCGTTAAAGGTTCTCACGATCACAGAAGTCATCGTTGAATGTGTAGGAGTCAGTATGGATCTCCAGGTCCCGCTGCTGATTATTGATCGGAGAGAGGTTTCGATGTCTGCATTATTCGCGAACCGTAGGGTGACACACTTAAGGGATACCGACACTATTTGGAGCCAATATGTTTCAGATAAAGATTTAAGAAAGCACTGGAATTATTTCAATAGACACCGAAACTGTTTCGGGTGAAATTGCTGAAATTGGTTCTGCAAGTAATATTGAAATGTTGCAAGGGGTTTTATGTGAATGTTTGTTAATTAAAGTAATTAACAAAATTCTCAATAAAAATAATAAAATAGTTTTATTAAATGAGAGAGCATTAAATTTGGAGAAATTTAATGCATTTAAAGTGGAGACTTTAAAAGGGAATGTGAAGAGGCATTTTAATGTGGAGGGGTTACCACCAAATGAATGGAGGAGGTGAAGAGGCACCTCCTCCATGCGCCGGCCATGAAGGAGGGGCACCCCCTCCTCCTATAAAAGGCCACCCTCTCCTCACTTCTCACTCACACCTCCTTGTGAAGGATCTCTCTCCCCCTCTAGTATTATTCCCCATGGTCTCGGATTAGCGAGATACATGTTCCCGGTGGCTTTATCTGGAAAGGAGTTGCTTCTTCCGCTGCTTTGCTGGAGCAAGGGACAGAGGTTGTCAGGGTACCGGACGTGTGTGCGATCACGGATGCACCACTGCTTTGTGGTGCTGGACTTGGTGGTGCTGGAGCTGGATCTGAAGGACGTCCTGGAGCCGAACCTGCTCGGACTTCCTCACGATCTTGAGATCGGCAAGTATACTACTACATCCACCACGAGTTCCTACTCGTTAACAAAGCTCGTTGTCTACGAGGGTAAGTTCTCGTTGGATGTATGTCCACCCGTTGCTTTGTACCTAGTAGATAGATCTTGGCGTGTAGTTCACACCGTAGGAAAATATTTGTTTTCTATGCTGTGGACCCAACAGTGGTATCAGAGCCTGATCTATGCGTAGGTGCTTTGCACGGGTAGTACACATATGTTTATATGTGGGTGATGATGATCATGTTATTGCATCTTCTATGTATTTTGGATATTGGTGGCATAGTGGGATGAAGCGGCCCGGACCAACCTTACATGTCATCATACATGAGACCGGTTCCACGACTGACATGCAACTTGTTTTGCATAAGTGGCTGGCGGGTGTCTGTCTCTCCTACTATAGTCAATATCTGATTTACAATGAGTTGCTAATAACTTGGTTATCCTCGTTGTGGTTCATGTTCGTAGGTAAGAACGGTTCTATCTCCGAAAGCCCTAAGCCACGTAAAACTTGCAATTGATAAATTAGAGGCGTCTAGTTTAGATCGTTGCTGGGCTAGTGTATTGATATGGTATTGTTGTAAGTAGATGTATGATAGATACTCTTACAATACACTCAACGTGTAAGTTCCATAGACCTTGGCCTTACACACAACGGAATGATAGAGATCATACCACGATGCAAATGCTAGAGATCAAATGCTTGGACCATATCATCTCACTTTACACATTAGATGTTTGCATCTTATAGTGCTAGTTTGGCGCTTTCTATAGCATTGTAAGATGATCCCTCGTTTAGATATCAAGATAAAAATGTATTCTTCCTTAAGTATGCACCGTTTTGTGGATCGTATTTCGAGACATCACGTGATGATCGGGTGTACTCGACTCTACGCTTTCATACAAACGGGTGTAAGACAGTTTTACACATGTGAGTACTAAGGTTCTTACTTGGCGAGCCTAGCATGTACAGACATGGCCTCGGAAGACGGACCGAAAGGTTAAGCATGAGTCATATAGTTGATATGATGCCCATATAGATGCTCGCCTTTGAAGCTACATCAACTCACGTGATGATGGACTTGGTGTAGTGGATTTGGTTCATGTAATCACCAAAAAGACACGAGGGATGTCGTTTTTGAGTGGGAGTTCATTTCTAATCTGGATCGAACCAAATTTGTCACAAATTAAATCAAAGTGAATTTGCATAGTTTGTTGTAGTCATTGGCGTCTGTTCACTACCTTATGCTTAGTTTTTATTTGAGCTAATAGAACTATAGAATTCTGGATATTTACTTTACGAACTGGTATCGTATTGTTTTGAATGGCAATTTAAAGTTTATAAGTCCTATTGCAAACTTTCAGCAAACTCTATTTACTCCATGAAGTTTAATAAGTAGTATTAAATCAAGAGTAAGAATTCCAATGTTAGTATCTAAAGTATCATGTTTGCCTCCATGATTATTGATATTCAAAAGTTGTTTTAATATCAAGATTATATTGGAGCTGAAAATTGTTTCAGAAACCATCATGTGTGAAAGATATTGTGATATCTGAAACAATGTTTTGGTTGCATTATGATAGAGTATAATTTAGCAAAATACATGTTCTCATATTGTATGAGAATTTGTGAAGGTTGGAGATGCTAGGCATCTGAATCTACCAAAAAGGTTTTGGGAACTGATATTATACTCGTGATTCTTCCTTATAGGCTATAGTAGCTTGATCATGAAAGTTATCATGATAAGTATGAATAGAAGATGTAAGTAAAATGTTTACTACACTAATAGATTACTAAAGAATGGATTTTTGAAAGAATGCCAAACATTTGATGATGGTGATCCACTTCAAAGTGCAAGTCCAAAGGTATTAGTATTTGACTATATACAAGCTTTGTACCATGTGTCATGTTGATGACACCACTATTGATGTTGATAGATTCTTTTAAAAGAAAAGGAATTGCTGAAAGAGAATCTATAAAATATTTGGCAGAAAATAAAAGGTTGGAGATGTCCAACTTGGGTATATAGAAGATATACATGTTATGGTTGTATTCCTTGCTTATTAAACAATGTGGTTCTTAGGTATTGGATACCGGTATTGGATACGGAATTGGTTGGTATGAAGTGGCATACATGACAACGCAATTCATGAACTGCAATGGCCTAAGTAACTAGAAAGAGAATAAGTGATGATGATCATCGAAAACAAATAAAGTGTTATTGTGCTTTTTCGTTGTCGTCAAACCTAGCCTTCAAGATTTGTTTTAATAATTGTTATTTTGTTCCGGTATTATGAGAACAATGACGGTTCAAATAATTATCGTATTCCATAAAGGATGGATGAACTTTTACAAATCTACTTGGAGAAATCACATCCATAAACACTATTGCTAAAATGTCGCAAGACAAATGATTGAAAGATCACTTATGAAGTGACATCGCAGCTTAAATTATATTGGAAAGAAAACATGAAGAAACTCCATGTTGATGGATTTTTTGGAGTCTTTGATTTTGATCAATTAACACATGTGAGACTTTCCTCGAGATAATTGAAACTCCGTCCATAGGCCAGAGAGGAACGGATGACTAGATTATTGGAAATTTAGCATGCTGATGTGCATAGTCCATTATGTGTAGCCATATGCGATGGATCTTTTTGCTTCATATGCTTTCTTCGAAAATTTGAGTGAATATATCTGTATATTTACTTAATAAGGAAGAAGTATGAAACATTTGAAAGTTGTTCAAAGACTTTCAAGATGAAGTGAAAAATCATTGTAACAAGAAAATAAAGAGTTTATGATTCGATCATAAAGGAAGATATTTGAGTTACATGTTTAGCAAAACACCTAAGATTTGAGGAATTGTTCCATGAATTTGGATTTTCCGATAAACCACAGGAGTATGATATGTTCGAGAGATGAAATCAAACCATGTTTGACATGGTAAGATCAAAGGTGTCATTTATAAAACTGCCATTATGTTTTAAGGATTGAAGCTTTAGAGACTACCGCTTTTACACTGAAAATAGCACCATCGTGATCCATTGAAATGACACCATATGAATTATGGTTTGGGATAAAACCCGAATTGTCTTTTCTTAAATTCTGGTATGCTATGCATAAGTAAAATGTTTACAACCAAAGTCGGATAAGCACGTCTTTGTAGGTTATCCCAAAGAATTTGTTGGGAATTTCTCCATAACACCGAGGACAAAAGAGTTTGTTACTTGGAACGTCAAGTTTCTTGAGAAGGAATTTTTCGTGAAAAGTTAAGTCGGAGGACAATTGAACTTTGATAAGGTTGTTGAACCTTAGCTATATGTGCTAAGTAGCACAGTGCCGGAAAGCGTCCCGGTGGCGGCCACAATGCTCATAGCTCTCGCGATTACAAAAGGTGTGATCTCGGAGATTAGAGTTCCTATAGAACCGTGTGGGTCGGTAAGAATCAAATAGTAAGATTTGATAAGAAAGTCGTTATTGTTTTGACAATGATGAACCGACTACATGCAAAGAAGCGATGATGGGCCCTGACTCCATAAAATGACTAGAAGGCATAGAATCCGTGATAGTATCCATACACAAGAAATCAAGTTTCTGAACTTGGAAGACCCTCCGAAAAGGCGTGAAGCCTATCGGTCGTGTTTGGATCTATAAAGAAATAAGACATGGATGTTTAACATCTATGAAATAGTCGACATGTCGGAAAGAAGTTTACGACAATGTTCAAGGAGTTGACTATGACAAGATTTGATCTTTCATAGCGATATTTAGTCTTGGAAGATTAATGTAGCAACCACTACATATAATTTGGTATATGGTAATTGAATAAACAAAACAATGTTCTTCTAATAGAACGGTTACCTAGGACGTGTACATGAGACGGTCCAAAGGGTTTTGTTAATTCAAAGGGTGCTAAAAGTGCATGCAAACTTCAATAGTTGAAGTAAGCATAGCGGAGTTGGAATCTTCACCATGATGAAACTGTTAAAAGAGTTTAAATTCATCGGAGATGATGAAGATGCTTGCATTTGCAAGAAATTAAGTGGGAGCGCTGAGACATATTTCTAATACATTATGTAGAGGACATATTGTTGATTGGAAATGATGTATCTTGTATTGACACAAGTTAAGAATTTCATTAAAATAAGATTTCAATGAAAGACTTGGGCAAAACCGGAATATTAGGCATCAATATCTATATGGATAGATTAAAGCGCTAATATGGTTGTGCCAGACATACATATATGAGATATTGAAAGGGTTCAATATGGAAACAACAAGAAAGGTTCTTGCTGCATGGAAAGGATTGTATCAAAATTCAAGTGTTTCAACACTTGGTGAGTAAAATCACATGAAGATTTTGATCGATTATACCATGATATGTATATATCCATAATGTCCTATGCTCTAAATGTTATGAGCACATACCAGAATGATTCATGAGATGATCATTGGACGATAATAAATATATTCTTATGTTGGAAGAACTAAGAATATATAATGTATAAGTGACAAATAGTTAAAGGTAGTTCATTGTAAAGTGTTACATTGATACTAGTTTTGTCACAAGATACAAATTAAATTTATCTCAATTTAGACTATGGGTGGCACAATGTAATGGAAAGGATGTTCCATGATGGATTTGGATGAGTTCCAAAGTTGAGACATTGTGACGGATACTACAACAAAAAGGCTAAGTATATGACTTCTATAGTAGCAGCATAGGAGGGCATTTGTGTTAAGTAGTTTGTTATCAAACTAGGTGTGGTTCAAAGTGGGCTAATACTATGAAGATATATTGTGTGACAATAATATCAACATAGTTTAACCGGAACGAACTAAAGGTCTCACCAAAGGACCAAATTTATACAATGCCATCTCATTTGAGAATGAGTGATGCGTAGAGACGCAAAGACATGCAAATACACACGGACCTGAAACTGTCAGATCCGGAGATTATGTTAACCACTAGCAATCGCGTATATGCAACACCAGAAAGCCATAGGTGTTCAATACGCAAAGTTTTTCAAACTAGATTATTGACTCTAGTGCAAGTGGGAGACTGAAGGGAATATGCCCGAGAGGCAATAATAAAGTGGTTATTATCTTATTCCATGTTTATGATAAATGTTTATTTTACATGCTATAATTGTATTGATCGGAAATGTCAATACATGTGTGTTTAATAAACAAAAAGGGTTCCTAGTTATGCCTCTCTTATAGACTAGCTCGTTGATTAACAAGATGATCAAGGTTTCCTGATCATGGACATTGGATGTTGTTAATAACGAGGTCACAACATTGGTGGAATGATGTGATGAACATTCATCCGAAGTATAGCAATTAATTAAAGCATAAAGTGATATTACAAGTCGAAAACTAAATGATCATCGAGGCTATGGTGACTTTGGATAGTCATAACATGGTGTGAGCATGCGCCAAGTCAACCCAAATAAAGCATCAAAGGAGAATACCACAATACTATGCTTTAATATGCTAAAACAACACATGATCCTTTCAAGGCACATTAAGAAATCTCAATTGTTTATAACATGTCATGCTACAGAAAAAAAACACTAAGCATAAAGCCAAAAAAATATCAAGCATGACATGACAAAGCATAGGCCACAGTCAAAAACAAGCTCCTTTTACCACTTAAGCATGAACTTTTCCTACTCTTTTCCAATCCAAACCAACTTATTTGAAATCTAATGTATGAATATGGGGGTCCAACCAATTTATTCAAGCAAACTAAGAAAACTAAGCAAACGAAAACAAAAAACAAAAAACAAAGACGCTCCAAGAACAACACAACTGTGCAACAAACAATAAAAATGAAGTGTTTGGAAGAAACCCGAGATTTTTATTGATGAAAGAGGGGATGCCTTGGGCATCCCCAAGCTTTGACGCTTGTACTTCTTGGATATTTCTTGAGGTGACACACATGGCATCCCCAAGCTTGAGCTTTAGTCCATTCTTCATCTCATTACATTGTTCTTTCCCTACACCTGAAAATTTTCTTCATACAAAACTTCACACTTTCTTCATTAGCAACATTAGTGTACTCAAGATAATAAGTCTTTTGGTTCAGTTCCAACACAAGTAAAACTTCAAATAAAACACAAGCTACTGTAGCACTTCCTTTAAAAAGTTCAAATGATCAAAGAGAACTCAGAGAGAAAGAGATTAAGAGGCCAATGCAAATAATGGCAGAAATCTGTCAAAACAGACCAGCAGGTAAAAACCGATTTTTTCGAATACCTGGGGCAAAAGCACAAAAAATTACAGCTCAATCCGATGTACAGAGATTTTTCACGAATTTTTAAAGTGAAGCACAAAAATCTGTTTCGGGATAGCAACTTTCCCAAGCATTACTTCTCTCTCATTAGAGGTTACTCTTGGCACAAAAATCACACAAAAATGATAAGGAGCGGTTATTACAGAAGTAATAACTTCCAAGACTCAACTAAATTTTTTGGCTTATCTCCCAATAAGTACTTTTCTTTAACGCCTTTAAGTTAGGCATAAGAAGCAAGAAAAGAATCAAGTATTCTCAAATGAAGAAGCATTAAGAGCAAATTTTGTTTTCATAGGAGACGCAAAAGGAATCTTATCTCTCTTCTTAGGGAAGTGTTCTATACCTTTCTTGAGTGGAAATTGATATTTAATGGTGCCTTCTTTCATATCTAAAATGGCACCAACAGTTCTAAGAAAAGGTCTTCCCAAAATAATAGGACAAGAAGCATTGCATTCAACATCCAAAACATAGAAATCAACGGGGACATAGGCATTGTTAAACATAATAAGGACATCATTAATACTCCCCATGAGTTTCTTTTTAGCATTATCATCAATTGGGACATTTAAATAACAATCTTCCAATGGTGGAAAATCAAGCATTTCATAAATCCTTCTAGGCATAATAGAAACACTACTATCAAGATCACATAAAGCTTTGAGATCAAAATCATTCACTTTCATATTAATGATGGGTTCCCAACCATCCTCTAATTTCATAGGAATAGAAGCTTTATGTTTCATCTTTTCTTCTTTAATTTTTATGAGAGCATCAGTAATGTGTTTTGTAAAAGCCATATTCATAGCACTAGTATTAGGACTTTTAGCAAGCTTTTGTAGGAACATAATTACTTCAGAGATATTACAACCATCAAGATCAAAATCATAATTATTATCTAAAGTAGTAGAGCTATTGTTTCCCATGTTTCGAAGGGTTTCAGCATTTTTAGTTAATTGACTTGCATTTATCAGATTCGAATGCATCTAGCACTAGAACATGTTTATATACATCCGAATCTAGACAAACTCGAGTCAAGTAATTTGAGGGAGTACAATAGATTAGCAATTCAAACTTTCCGAGTTTCGAAATTTTCACTTCCTTCACAAACATCGGGGGGGGAGGATATTCAATAGATCGTCATTCGTAGTACTACTAGTACTACGTGGTACAGTGAGTAGTAACAAAAGAAGCTTTTTTTGACGATAGTACCAAAAGAAAGGACGTCCCAAAAGAAACTTCATTCAACCATTAAGGGGTTGTTTGGTTCAGTGGCTATCTAGTGGATAACACGGGATATCCACTTTTTTTGGTTATCTAGTGTTTGGTTTAGAGGGTGGAGGGGATATGGATAACCAATTTTGGCTCAAAATGGTGGTTGAGCATATCCCACAAAAAGAGCTGGATGAGCTCAACCACTTTTGGATAGCTCCTCCGAAGCGTTTTCTTGTTCGTTCACCCTTCCTCTCGAGAGAAAATAACCATCTTTTCTTGCCTATGGGCTCGACAAGAGGGCGGCCATAGCATAGGTCATCGGGCTGAGCGGCTGTTCGAATACGCACGCGGGTGTAGGCCGCCGAGAAGAGTGGGCAGGCAGAAGGGGTGCAGGCAGAAATGTTGCGGGGTCGAAGGCAAAAGGGTGGCGAGCTGCCGGCGGTCGTGGCCGCTGCTAGGGAAGTGGTGAGGCGGATGAAAAAGACAAGGTGAAAGAGGAAAATGAAAAAAATAGTTGGGCCAATAGATTTTGACTGGCTATCCCTAACCACTTTTTATGCCACTTTACCAAACAAAAAAGACTACCCCTAACCAGCTGGTTGGGGATATCCTCATTTCTAAATGACATCATCTAAACCAAACATCCCCTAACATAACAGCACAAGTTTACATATAAAGGACTCGTTGCTGAACTAGTGCAGGTCCGGCGCCTCCTAGCACTAGTCCGTGCCGCCAGCGGTAGCTCGTGACATCAACGCCAATGCCAGCTCCAGCGACACAGTCGGCTCCTAACTCATCGGCACCTCCGGATAACGCGGCGACACCTCCTGAGCCATCGACGGCACCTCCTGGGCCATCAGCGGCACCTCCGGATAATGCGGTGGCACCTTCGGATAAGGCGGTGGTACCTCCTGAGCCATCAGCGGCACCTGCAGATATGGTGGCAGTACCTCCGGAGCCATCGGCAGCTCCGGGAGGACACTGTGGATGAAGTTGCCTATGTTGGGGAACCGGTCCCAGTAGTTGGTGAAAATGTTGGCACCAGTGAACACCACCATCTCGCAGCCGCAGTGGAAGGTCTGGCCGTAGAGGAGACGGGCGTCCCTGAAGTTGATGAACTTGACCTTCAAACAACTCGTCCGGATTGTCGTGGAGGCGATACATATGGTACTTGTAGCGACCATACCTAGCGTCGAGGAAGGCGCACGCCAGCTGCCACTTTGTTCTCCATGGGGAGAAGGCCCAAATGCGCAGGGAATTGTCCTCCTGTGCGGCGATGTCGGGGTCTTTGCGCTCCTGTACGGCGGGCGGCAGCCGGAAGGTGGCCATGGATGAGAGATGAGGACGGAGATGGTTGCTAGAAGCGGGGGATTTGAGATGGATTGGTGGTGCGAGGGAAGGGGAGAGGATAAATACTACTAGTAGGAAGGAGATGATCCGATATTAATGTGGCAGATTACCGAAGCTTGGGGACAATCAATGTCGCTGATGAAGCCGATGCGTGTGGCAAATATCGATGACGATGACTAGGGTAAGCGATTGGACGGAACGCTAACTCTGCTTCCTGCATTTGATGGCCCAGTCATAATTTTGTGGTGCGTCCAAGGTGACCGCGACCTTTCCCATCTATGGGCCCTATGTACATGATTGAGTTGATGGGTGAAAACAAATTGATAAAGTGAGCTCTTTCCTACTCCCTCCGGTCCGAGATTTTCTATATCTATAATATCTATACCACTAATATAGTACAACAACTTTTCAATTTGGTTTTTCCCTTGAGTTCTAGAACCTTCCCAACATTGAGTAATCTAAGTCGTTGATCTACTATGTCCACTCTTGCATCTATGCCTGGCACTTGTTCAGGTGGGAAGCATCGCAGCACTCACCTCTTCCTTCCCATGTAAGCTTCCACGCAATGGAGTACAACCGTGCAGGCACAGCAGTGCAGAGAAGGTTGGGACCCGTGGTGGTCTAGGCCAACTTTCCTTCTGTTTGCCTCGTGCTTCTGCCCAAAAATGAGCTCTGGCTAGATGTTTTCTTTCTCTTCCATATTAGGATGCTCTTCATAGTGCTAAATAACTTAGGCTAGTAAAACTTTCACATGTTACTACAGTACCTTCAAAGTGTACTGGGCAAAAACAAATATACACTGTTACTTTTTATAGATGTGGCTCTTTCATATTTTTTTGAGCTTTACCTATTATAGAGCATAATTTTATATAGTGATGATATGTCATACTTTATTATTATGTGGGTCTCACGTGCCAACTTACTAATAAAAGGGTGGTGCACAAATACAAAGAGGCCGCTAATCTTGTCCAACTAAACCAGGACTTTGTAAATAATAAGGCCTCAAAATATACAAAAAGGACCCTAGTGTAGAAAGGAAAGGTGCAATCAGGTAGAGCTTCATTGATTATCAGCTGTGGTATACTAAAAGAAGGGCACGGCTCGAGGCCAGATCAGAGAGTCCTCATTTACCCCACCCAAATCGCAATGCTTGGGACGGTCACTCTGAAGATGGAAGCCACCGTTCTCAACTGTTCCTCCTGCTCTCAGCCCCTCAAGCCCCGACGGGTCTACAAGGTCTCTCCATTTCTCCCTCACAATCCATTGATTTTTCTTTTGTCGGTTCGTCTGTGCAACTATTTTATTTTCCGAACTTCCGTTTCTACAGTGCGTGGATATTCATCTATTCCGCCACCACTGCATCCGCAAGATCACCTCCTGCCAGAAATGCGAGCACCCTAGCGGCGGATTCACCCCCGAGCCCGCCATGGACGACGTCCTATCAGCGGCTAGGGTCGAGTGCACCCACAAAGGCTGCAGTAGTTTGCTGCCCTACTACAAACTCCACGAGCATGAAATCATGTGCCGGTACGCTCCCTGCACTTGCACGGAGACCGGCTGTGACTTCGCCGCCCCGCCGCCAACGCTCGTCGCCCACCTCGAAGCGGTCCACTCGATCCAAGTGCACAAGATCCAGTATGCCAGCACCAAAGCTTTTTAGGAGCTGGTGCCGCTGCCAGGCGAGCCGTCCCGCCGGCTCATCGTCGTTGGGGAGCAAGACGGCGCCGTGTTCGTTCTAACGATTGGCTCGGTAAGCACAATCCCCCTCGTGTCTGCGGTCTATGTTAGGGCCATGATGGGAGACTTTCCGGTGTACAGGGTAAGGATGTGGGCGGAATGCCCATCGTTGCTCTCCTGGATGGACGGTAGGAGGAGTACCAGTAGCGTGACGGTGGAGCTCGACACGCCGAGCTCCGCTAAGTCGAGTGAGGTCGCGTTTGAGAACCTTACGTCTTACCTGGCGGCACTGCCTCATTACCTGGTCGGTCCTGCTACCTCGAAGGAGCTGCTTTTCTTCTTTCGCGTCGAGTTTTAGTGGTGATGTAAGCTACTGTTAATTGGTTTAATTGTAGGATGATCGTTTGCATACCAGGAATGGTGGATTTTCTAGTACTAGTACTCTATCTCCGTCCCAAGAAATAAGGCTCCCTTATTTTTGTTTTTTGTTTGACCAAGATTTACTCTAAATATATATAAAGAATGTTGGTACTGTACAAATTTAGCATCATTGGAAAGTTGTTTCAATACGAATTCAACGAAACAAATTTTACACATATAAGTAAATTTTAGTTGCTCCATTTATTCGGTCAAAATTTACTTTGGAGCGCGTGTGCGCCTTATTCCTTGAAACGGAGGTACTAGATGAGTTCGTGGATGTAGTACTCTCCCGAGTAATTTTCCTGAAGTCTTAAGTTCCGATGGGTTGGGTGCATCAGTGGATGTACTCTGCTGAGTAGTAAGCTGAATAGTATTAAGGCTCTCTATTTAGGAAGGTCAGAGGGCTAATTTGCAATACTACCAAGTAGATAAACTCTAATTAATTTATGCATGCACGACTAGTTTTACATGCATGAGACGCTAGATAAAAAAGGGAAACATGATGAGAGATGAAACAACATGCATTGGGAGATTGAGAGAAAATAGAGATATCTAAATTAATGAGTCATGGGAATTAAGACAATAAAGAGGATAGGTCTTATTATAATTTCTAACAATTTTAGAAACCTCTCTGGCCTAATAATCCCAAACAGAGGTAGGAGTATTGGTCAACATACATTCGGGAGTACTAGTATGTACTACTACTACTACTAGTAGTACAATAGTGGAGTACGATAGTAGTAGTACTCCCCTCTGATTCATATTAATTGTCACTGGATTGGACGTACTCGTATCTAGCACTAAAACATGTCTAGATACATCCATTTTTGCGACAAGTAAATATAGCCATTTTTGGAATCGTACTAGTTTGGTTGGAAGAAATCATATTTTTTCCGCAGTAGGGACGGTGGTTTTTTGCTAGTAGTAGTACTAGTACATAGCAGGTAGTAGTAATATATATGTTTATACTATACTAACTCAACATACATTCAGGCAATCAACAAATGTTCATCTTGTGGTTCTGCTGCTATAGTGCCACTAGCAGTTTTTCAGGTGCCCATTCACCCTCTGTCTTTCAGCAGTACTCCGTCTATAAAATTATAATCTTTCATGGCTGTTGATTAAGAAGACAATTCATTCAAAATAAAAGAAACTGCTATGATTCCTTGCATTAATTCTTGCCTCCGCCCCTTGCATGCCTGTAGTATATACATGCATTAACTTCTGCAAGTAGTATAGTACAAGTAGGAGTAGTACCAAGCAAGGATATATCGACACGCAAAGATACACTCATAGGTCACATGGTGTACCATTCTGAGTCTTCGTCTTTTTTGGTCTGTTTGCCCTTGCCCTTTCCCTTGCCCTTCTTCCTTAGTTCTTTTTTTGGTTGAACATTTTGAGAATTTGTTGACCCCTCTCGAAGTTCACTATCCGCATGTATACCTCGTAGGTCACGTAGGCGTCAAGGCTTGCATACTTGATCCGCTCTTTGGTCAGGGGCATGTTCCCCCACTGCTTGTGGTCCACATCCTCCTTCTTCTTCTTCTTCATGACTTTGTAACGGCTGTCTATGAGGGCCACCGCGTAGTCAGCCAAAGAATCATTCTCATTCGTGGAGCCGGCAGGCTTCCACCTCTTCTGGATGTCCACGAAGTTCTTCACTGGTACTAGAGAACGCCTAAGCCTAATACGTTTGTTGCCGATGTCGACGCCTGCAAAGGAAATGTTAGGGTTGGCGAGAAACTCTGCTAGCTTTGAGCATGGCTGGTCAGCC
This sequence comes from Avena eriantha, assembly GCA_910589775.1. NCBI lineage: Eukaryota > Viridiplantae > Streptophyta > Magnoliopsida > Poales > Poaceae > Avena > Avena eriantha. The sequence goes on from OU342742.1 coordinate 213,845,427, forward strand.
TGGCAGATGTGGTAGACCAGGCAATCCATGCCCACACATAGCTGGACGATAGCAGCCTTCTGCGTCGATGATTGCTCGTTGGTGTACTCGACGTCAAGGCCAACAATCATGTCGTCCGTTTCCTCCAGGAGCTTTTGGATTTTATCGATGTAATCGTTCACCATCGATGCTCTGTTGGTATACGTCACATGTAATGTGGTGTTGCCAGGGTCCATGAAGTAGTACATCTTGTCCAACGACACCTCCATGGACTGTGATTAGCGCCTTCTTTGGTTTTGCAGAGGTCCGGCCAGGTGACAGAAAAGGAATGGGATAGAGAAGAAAGGAACCGCTAGGAAGATCGGGAGATGCATGCATGAGCGGTTCTGGAGACGAAAGGGCATGCAGTTTCCCCTGGCCCCGCCCACGTACTCCTATAGAATATAATTTATTTACGGATCAGTTTTACGGACGCAAATTATTTACGGCTATAGGTTGATTTCTAGATTATACAAAAAGTACAAGAACCAAACACACGGGATACTTTATGAACGAAGCTCGAAAGTATAAATATTTTTTGAGTTTCACCTACTACTATAATTTTATATAAAAATGATATGTCATACTTATATTATCTGATTCTCACGTGCAAGGCACTTGCAACTCACTAGTTATTTCTTATCTTATCTTATCTTGTCTTACCACTATATCTCTACCATTATAATGGAGCAGTTTTGAATTGGATCCTTAGCACCAATCATTACCGTTGGACAGTTAGATCCAATGGTTCATAGCACATGGATTCGTGTTGAATAGTACATATAGCAAACTCCACCATTTTCGAGAACCATCATGTCACCACCCCCAAAATTTCATAGCATAGTAGGTTGTATTCTCTCTACTACTACAATGGAGCAGTTTTGAATTGGATCCATAGCACTGATACATTGCAAATGTATCTATAATTTTTGATGTTACATGCTTAGTTTTATCCACTTTCTTGTGTTTTGTTCCAACTTTGGAGTATTTTTCATATGATTTCTTGGACTAACCTATTAACAAGAGCCACAATGCCAGCTGTATGTTTTCTGCTGTTTTTGGTTCCAGGAAAGTCAGAAAATGAATATTCTCGGAATTGGACGGGACAAAAGCCAAAGTGCCTATTTTCCGGGAGTCATTAGATGCTAGAATACGAGACGGAGAGGGGCCAGGGGGCCACTGATGTCTATGCACTTCTATTCTTGTAGACAGTTGTTGGGCCTCCAAGTGCAAAGGTTTGTAGAACAGTAGCAAGTTGTCCCTTAAGTGGATCACCCAAGGTTTATCGAACTCAGGGAGGAAGTGGTCAAAGGTATCCCCTCTCAAGCAACCCTGCAATCAAGATACAAGAAGTCTCTTGTGTCCCCAACACACCCAATACACTTGTCAGGTGTATAGGTGCACTAGTTCGGCGAAGAGATAGTGAAATACAAGTGGTAAAGATAATTATAAGTGGTAATGGTGATAGAAAATAGCTTGATGGCGTGGAAAAGACTAAAGTAAAACTGAAATAAAGATTGAAGCAAGCAAACATGTAATAGATATAATAGCAAACGGTGTTTCAATGCTTAGAAATAAGGTCTAGGGATCATACTTTCACTAGTGAACACTCTCATATAAATATATTATCTTCATGATACTACTCAGAACTATTCTCCGTTTGGACACTCTAATCCATGGTAGGGCTATAACAGCACACTTCAAAGTAAGCCTTTCCCATCTAGATAACCCCACACTGTCACCTTGAGTACTACATGGTTCCAACAAACACCACAATTTCATAGAAACATGCAACTCCAAATATAACTCATAACAAGTATTTGTAATCTCTAGCCTAAGTGCCACCATGGTGTGCACACTGTCAACTTCACACACATGGGGAGAGCAGAGATCTCTTAAAGCACTTGAGTAGCAAGGTAGATCTATAGATTACAAGCTCATGATCTCAATAAGATCATGCATAGAGAGAGATGAACACATAGCTACCGGTAGAACCCTTAGCCTCGAGGAAGAACTACTCCCTCATCATCATGGGAATAAAAATGGTGATGGAGATGGTGAAGAGGGCGGTGACAGCGCCGACGGCGGCGCGGAGAACTCCTTCCCCGCCACCGGTATCACAGGGGAGCACCGCCCCTTAGCACCCTTCCTTCATGACTTCTGGGAGGCCTTCCCCATGGAGATGGGATCCATGGGGGAGGCAAAAACGTGGCTTTGGTGCCTGCAAATTCGTGGGTGGAGGTGTCTCCCACGAATTAGGTTTCCTCCCTTTATATAGCTTCTCGGGTTCCCGTCACCCCATCTTGGGCTGCAGGAAATCAGGTCTATCGGGGCCGTCCGAACACGTAATCAGCTAAATTTTATATCTAGAACGTGTGTCATGAAATTTCAAACAACTTTATAGTTGAAGAGTTATCTGTTTGATGCTGTCTTCGACCTGAAAAGTGACCATCTTCAAAAAGAGTTCTGAGCCAGATTTCTGGAAAATCCCAATTTGACTCCAACAAGGTTTCCACTTGTATTCTTGGTAAATCCTACACATCAAAGTGTAAAACAAGAAAATTGTGCACTTTTGCAACTATTAGTAGGCTAGTCCAAATAAATCATAAAGTTTATATAAAAATGAGTATCAAAAGCATATTATTAGCATAAAACCATCAAAAATTATAGATACGTTATGGACGTATCAACATCCCCAAGCTTAGTTCCTGCTCGACCTCAAGTAGGTAAACAACAAAAACAATATAATTTTTAAGGTGACACGCAGCCAATACAATCTTGATCATCATTATTGTAAAAGCATTGATAGCTGGGATCAAGGTACTCTAAACATGAATATGAAAGATAGAGTTCTAACAATAAGACATAGCAACTATGTTGTGGCATGAAAAGGCATAAACAAAAGATTCATGAATAACAATGCTTTGCAAGACGTTTGTTTGTTTCACATAAAGAAAACATAGCATAATAGTATTCAGCTTGTCCCTTATAGATTAGCAAGTATAAATGCATATGACACCTTCAAAGTTCATAAGAGTGACTAGATACAAATGGTTTAAAACAAGAAATATCAAAGTTATGCATCAATCAACTAGTCTTGGGACAATGCACATAGAAGTAAGAATGGCCACTATGCTCTCAAAGTAGGAGCATAAAGGTAGAAGGTGGAGACTCAATATAATGGTGGAAGAAAGGCCTTCATAGAAGGAAGTAGGGATTCAAGTCTCATAAAGAGCTTCCAAAAATTATGGTACTTATAGCTTCCCGCTCTCATTGCCCCTATCATAAGCATCTTGAAGTGATTAAGGTTAAAGTGAACAAACTATGGTGTACATGCTTGACGAAGTATAAGTTAGGAATCTCATGTCCCTTGTATACGAGGGCCGCTCCTCATTCTACTCAAGTTTAGTCACCGGTAAGTTCTTGTCACCGTAAGTGCATGTGTATCATAGAGAACCGCCAATGGGGTACCCCTTGCCCGATGATACGGAAGAATCCCCATATCAAAATAACAAGGCAAGCAGACAACGAGCAACTCAACAATTTTCTTATTTACCATAGGAATATGGTGCTTTTTTCTCTCTTTCCTCTTTTCATATCTTTTTTTCTTTTTCTCTTTTTTCTCAATATCTGACTCTTTTTTTTATAAGAAGAATGCTTCATAGACAGCTCATTATGGTTACGCTACAGGTTTCCACCATGTCAGCATGGATTAGACCAGCGGCCCAGGCGTCTCTCTAACACATATACATAACTCCATGGACTTACAAGCTCCCCTTTAATTTCACACCAACGACATCCATAGACAAAAGAGCATGATATCATTAGGTACAAAGTACAAGTGCAATGTTGAAAGCGTTCCCCATGAAAGCATGGTTCTGATAATTCCCAACAAATAAGTGCAAGCATATACAACATAAACGACACAATGGTTCAAGTTTATTGAGAGCAAGAAAAGTAAAGTGTGCCATCAAGTTCGTGAGAGCTTTAATCACTAGTTTTCTCATAACAAGTTTAATTCGGAAGGTAGATAAAAACAAGAATATACTTGAAATAGCATATGCTAATAGGTAGGTATGGTGGACTCTTTGGAATAACTTGGTTTAGGGAGTTGGATGCATGAGTGGAACTCATACTTGGTTGTGGAGGCTAGCAAAAGACTAGAGCGACAAACTAAGAGAGCAATAATGGCCATAATCATGCAGAGCGACAAAACATCATTGATTAAAGCATAAAGTGATAATACAAGTTGAAAACTAAAGGATCATAAAGGCTTATGGTGACTTGAGATAGTCATAACATGGTGTGAGCATGTGCCAAGTCAACCCAAATAAAGCATCAAAGGAGAATACCACTATATTATGCTTTAATATGCTAAAACAACGCATGATTCATATCCAAGGCACATTAAGCAATCTCAATTGTTTATAGCAAGTCATGCTATAGCAAAGAATACTAAGCATAAAGCCAAAACAATATCAAGCATGGCATGACAGAGCATAGGCCACAGTCAAAAACAAGCTCTCTTTACCACTTAAGCATGAGTTTTGCTACTCTTTTCCAAACCAAACCAAACTATTTGAAAACCAATATATGAAAGAGGGGGTCCAACCAATTTATTCAGCAAACTAAGAAAACCAAGCAAACGAAAAACCAAAACGAAAACGAAAAAGAAGACGCTCCAAGAACAACACAAATGTGCATGAAACAATAAAAATGAAGCGTTTGGAAGAAACCTGGGATTTTTATTGATGAAGAAGGGGATGCCTTGGGCATCCCCAAACTTTGACGCTTGTACTTCTTGGATATTTCTTGGGGTGACACGCGTGGCACCCCCAAGCTTGAGTTTTATTCCATCCTTCATCTCATTACTCATTCCTTCCATACACCTAAAAATTTTCCTTCATACAAAACTTCACAAAATCTTTATTAGGAACATTAGTGCACTCAAGATAAATAAGTCTTAAGGTTCAGTTCTAACACCAAATAAACTTCCATTAGAACACTAGCTACTGTAGCACTTCCCTTAAAAAGCTCAATTCCCTAAAAGAACTCAAAAAGGAACCAACAAGAAGCAAATGCAAATAATGGCAGAAATCTGTCAAAACAGACCAGTAGGTAAAAACCAATTTTGTCGAAAAATCCTCTGTTGCTCAAATCGAAAAGTGTTGAACTAACGGAAGTTAGATAACAACCTGGGGCAGAAGCACAAAAATTCACGCCTCAAAAGGACGTATAGAGATTTTACACAAATTTTTACGGTGGAGCACAAAAATCTGTTTTGGGACAGCAACTTTCCCAATCATTACTTCTCTCTCATTAGAGGTTACTCTTGGCACAAAAAGCAAATAAAAATGCTAAGGAGCGGTTATTACAGAGGTAATAACTTCCAAGACTCAACTAAAACTTTTGGGTTATCTCCCAATAAGTACTTTTCTTTAACGCCTTTAAGTTGGGCATGATAGTTTGAGAAGATGCTCACATAAGAAATATGAATTAAAGTAAATGACAGCATCAAGAAGAAAATTCAAAGCACATTTAAGTCTAACCCACTTCCTATGTATAGGAATCTTATAACGAAACAAGTCATGAAAGAACAAAGCAACAAGCATAGGAAAGCAAAACAAGTGCAACTTCAAGACTTTTAACATAAAGAGGGGAAACTTAATATTGTTGAGATCATAAAACCATGTTCCCCTCTATCATAATAACTTTCAGTCGGATCACAAATAAAATTAACAATATAACTATCACATAAAACATTCTTATCATGAGCCACATGCTTAAAAGAATTAATACTCTCCACATAAACATAGTCATTCTTATTAATTATAGTGGGAGCAAATTCAACAAAATAGCTATCATTATTATTATCATCACCATAATCATCAAATATAGGAGGCATATTGTAATCATAATTAATTTTCTCATCAACAGTAGGTGGACTGAAAATATCATATTCATCATTGTAATCATCATATATTGGAGGTTTTGTATCATCATAAGCAATATAATAGCTATCTTCTAAAGCCAGGGAACTAAAAAGATCATTTTCATAAGAACTAGCTTCCCCAAGCTTAGACTTTTCCATAGCATTAGCAATAATGGTGTCCAAAGAATTCATACTAAAAACATTGCTATTAGCATGCAAATAAAGTTCCATCGGTTTTTTAATTTTCTCTTCAAACACTTCATGTCCTAACTCAAGATAAATACTATAAAGCTCTCTAATTTTGTTGTTGTTTTCCATTAAGCCTAACTAGTGAAAACAAGAAACAAAAAGACAAAATTGCAGAATCTAAAGGAAATAACTTCGAGCACTCACACCGGAGGATGTGAGTACCTTTTACCTTACCTCCTCGGCAACGGCGCCAGAAAATAGGCGTTTGCCGTGGGAGGTTCTTCTTCTTTAATCCTCCGGTGTGAATATTTTTACCTTACCTCCCCGGCAACGGCGCCAAAAAATAGCTTGATGTCTATGCACTTCTATTCTTGTAGACAGTTGTTGGGCCTCCAAGTGCAAAGGTTTGTAGAATAGCAGCAAGTTTTCCCTTAAGTGGATCACCCAAGGTTTATCGAACTAAGAGAGGAAGTGGTCCAAGGTATCCCCTCTCAAGCAACCCTGCAATCAAGATACAAGAAGTCTCTTGTGTCCCAACACACCCAATACACTTGTCAGGTGTATAGGTGCACTAGTTCGGCGAAGAGATAGTGAAATACAAGTGGTAAAGATAATTATAAGTGGTAACGGTGATAGAAAATAGCTTGATGGCATGGAAAAGACTAAAGTAAAACTGAAATAAAGATGGAAGCAAGCAAACATGTAATAGATCTAATAACAAACGGTGTTTCAATGCTTAGAAACAAGGCCTAGGGATCATACTTTCACTAGTGAACACTCTCATATAAATATATTATCTTCATGATACTACTCTGAACTACTCTCCGGTTGGACACTCTAATTCATGGTAGGGCTATAACAGCACACTTCAAAGTAAGCCTTTCCCATCTAGATAATGCCACACTGTCACCTTGAGTACTAGATGGTTCCAACAAACATCACAATTTCATAGAAACATCCAACTCCAAATATAACTCATAACAAGTATTTGTAATCTCTAGCCTAAGTGCCATCATGGTGTGCACACTGTCAACTTCACACACATGGGGAGAGCAGAGATCTATTAAAGCACTTGAGTAGCAAGGTAGATCTATAGATCATAAGCTCATGATCTCAATAAGATCATGCATAGAGAGAGAGATGAACACATAGCTACCGGTAGAACCCTTAGCCTCGAGGAAGAACTACTCCCTCATCATCATGGGAATCAACAATGGTGCTGGAGATGGTGATGGAGATAGTGAAGAGGGCGGCGACAGCGCCGGCGACGGCGTGGAGAACTCCTTCCCCACCACCGGTATCACAAGGGAGCACCGTCCCTTAGCACCCTTCCTTCATGACTTCTTGGGAGCCCTTCCCCATGGAGATGGGATCCATGGGGGAGGCAAAAATGTGGCTTTGGTGGCTGCAAATTCGTGGGTGGAGGTGTCTCCCATGAATTAGGTTTCCTCCCTTTATATAGCTTCTCGGATTCCCGTCACCCCATCTTGGGCTGCAGTAAATCGGGTCTATCGAGCCCGTCCGGACTTGGAATCAGCTAAATTTTATATTCAGAACATGTGTCGTGAAATTTCAAACAACTTTGTAGTTGAAGAGTTTTCCGTTTGATGCTGTCTTCGACCTGAAACGTGGCCATCTTCAAAAAGAGTTCTGAGACAGATTTCTGGAAAATCCCAATTTGACTCCAACAAGGTTTCTACTTGTATTCTTGGTAATTCCTACACATCAAAGTGTAAAACAAGAAAATTGTGCACTTTTGCAACTATTAGTAGGTCAGTGCAAATAAATCATAAAGTTTATATAAAAATGAGTATCAAAAGCATACTATTAGCATAAAACCATCAAAAATTATAGATACGTTATGGACGTATCAACCACCACACCACCTGGTCGTGCGGCCTAGTCTGACCCGCGCCAGGGGGTGGTCTGGCCGCCTCTGGCACCCCCTCGGCCTCCCCTTCCGCCTATAAGATGCCCTCGCGACAAAAACCCTAAGTACCCGATCAAAAATCTACGAAAGAGTATGTAGCCGCCGTCGTCTCCATCCCTAGATCGGGAGGGATCTGAAGCTCTTCCCGGCACCCTGCCGGAGAGGGGAATTCACCTTGGAGGCCTTCTTCATCACCATGCAAGCCTCCGGTGTGATGCGTGAGTAGTTCATCTCTGGACTACGGGTCCATGTAGTAGCTAGATGGCTGGTTCTCCTCCTTTGCGCTTTCATGTCTAGATCTTGTGAGCTCCATTCATGATCAAGATCATCTATTTGTAATTCTGCATGTTGTGTTTGCGGGGATCCGATGGATATTGAGATGCTATTTTAGATTGATTATTGATTCTATCATGCCTTTGTTATTTGTGATCTTGCATGATTTCCGTTGTTAGTAGCTATCTTGGCCAAGTAGATGCTAGCAACTCCAAGAGTTAGTATTTATGCTCGATAGTGGTTCATGCCTCTAGTAATCTGAGGAAGTGACAGAAATCTCCAAGGTACTAGATGTGTTGTTGCTACTAGGGAGAAAACAATAATCCTTTGTTCATAGAACAATCGTATTGTTTAATTTACACGCAGTACGTAAAGCAATAATCTGTTGCTTGCAACTTAATACTGGAGGGGGCTCGGATGATAACCTGATGGTGGATTATTAGTCATAGATGCAGTTGGATGGCGGTCTATGTATAATGTTGTAATGCCCAATCGAATCTCAAAGGAGTCAAGATGATTAGTATATGCATGTATTGCTTTCTCGATGTTTGTCAATTGCCCCGCTGTAATTTGTTCACCCATCATGTTATCTATCTTAAGAAGAGCTACCTCTAGTGAACTATGGATCCCAGTCCTTTGTCTTTTACATTCAATCTATAAACTGTTACTGCTTTGTGTTTACTTTCTGCAAACTTTTACTTCTTTCCATTCGATACGTTTAATCCTTTGTTTTCCGCAAAACACGGTGAGATTGACAACCTCATCGCAAGTTGGGGACAAAGTTCTGTGGTTATGTTGTGCAGGTCTCCACGTTGCTACTAGCACCAGTAGTGCGCCCTGCCAAGGCTCAGCTAGCAACACCTTTGGGGTGTTTCCTTGCTCCTACTGGTTCGATTAAACCTTGGTTTCATAACTGAGGGAAACTTGTTGTTGTGCTAATCATACCTTCCTCTTGGGGTTCCCAACGAGCTCTACATCAACACCGCACCAACACTTTTCTGGCGCCGTACACTGAGCCATCAAGAATTTTTCTGGCGCCGTTGCCGGGGAGTCGAGGACATCTTCACAAGGGGAGTCCCTCATAACCAATATCTTTACTTTGTTATTTTTGTTTTGCTTTGTTTGCTTGTTTCTTATTCAAAAACACACAAAAAATTAGTTTTACTAGTTTGCTTTATTATTTGAAAACCCAAAAAAAAATGATGACTACTCTTGAAAACACTAAGTTGTGTTACTTCACTAGCACCAACAACAAAGATTTTATGAGCACACCTATTGCTCCACCTGTGCCTAGAGATACTTTCTTTGAGATAAAACCTACTTTACTCAATCTTATTATGAGAGAACAATTTTCTGGTATTGGTAATGAAGATGCTGCTTCCCATCTAAATAACTTTGTTGAACTTTGTGAGATGCAAAAGCATAGGGATATTGATGGTGATATTATTAAGCTGAAATTGTTTCCTTTCTCTTTGAGAGGAAAAGCTAAAGAATGGTTGAATTCCTTAACTAGGAATAATATTGATTCTTGGACTAAATGCAAAGATGCTTTCATTGGAAAATACTATCCTCCTTTTAAGATTATATCTATGAGAAGTGAAATAATGAAGTTTAAACAATTTGATAATGAGCATGTTGCTCAAGCTTGGTAAAGAATGAAATATTTGCTAAAGAATTGTCCCACTCATGGACTGACTGCTTGGATGATCATCCAAACTTTTTATGCAGGACTGAACTATTCTTCAAGGAACCTATTGGTTTCTGCGGCTGGAGGTACCTTTATGACCATCACTTTGGGTGTTTCAACAAAACTTCTGGACAATATGATGGTTAACTATTCTAAATGGCATACTGAGAGAGCTCCACAAGGTAGGAAGGTAAATTTTTTGAGGAAACTTCCTCCTTGAGTGATAAGATTGATATTATTATGTCTATGCTTGTTAATGGCAAAGCCCATATTGATCCAAATAATGTTCCTTTAGCCTCTTTGGTTGCTCAAGCAGAGCAAGTTGATGTGAACTTCATAAGAAATAATAATTTTGGCAATAATGCTTATACGAGTAATTTTGGTAACAACAATTATAAGCCATATCCTCCCAACAATGGTAATCCTTATGGAAATTCTTACAACAACAATAGGAGTGCACCCTCTGAACTTGAAGCTATGCTTAAGGAGTTTATTAGTAAACAAACCGCTTTCAATAAAACTATTGAGGAAAAACTCTCTAATGCTGAAAGAAATATAGCATCTTTGGCTAAAACTCAATCTTCTTTGAATAAAATGGCTGCTAAACCTAAAACTAATGATAATCCCTTTGCAGCTACTAATGCCATACAAGTAAGAATTGATGAAAATGTTAGACTATTAGCTGAATTACATGCTAAATGGGAAAGAGAAGATGAAATTTCTAGAAACATTAGTGTTTCTACTATTACCACCACTAGTGTTGAGGCTAGTAATAGTTCTACTACTCTAGATGATAAATTTTATTTTGATCTTGATGGTTGCAATATCTCTGAAGTTATTAAGTTCCTACAAAAGCTTGCTAAAATTCCTAATGCTAGTGCTATGAACATGGCCTTTACAAAACACATTACTGATGCTCTCATAAAGATTAAATCAGAAAAGATGAAACATAAAGCTTCTATTCCTATAAAACAAGAAGATGGTTGGGAACCCATCATTAATATGAAAGTGAATGACTTTGATTTCAAAGCTTTATGTGATCTTGATAGTAGTGTTTCTATTATGCCTAGAAGGATTTATGATATGCTTGATTTGCCTCCTCTTGAAGATTGTTATTTGAATGTCCCACTTGATGATAATTCTAAAAGAAACTCATGGGGAGTCTTATGATGTTCTTATTATGGTTAACAATGCCTATGTCCCTGTTGATTTCTATGTTTTGGATGTTGAATGCAATGCTTTTTGTCCTATTACTTTCGGAAGACCTTTTCTTAAAACTGTTGGTGCCATCATTGATATGAAAGAAGGCACCATTAAATATCAACTCCCGCTCAAGAAAGGTATAGAACACTTACCTAAGAAGAGAGAGAAGATTTATTTTGCTTCTCCTATGAAAACAAAATTTGGTCTTAATGCTTCTTCATCTGAGAACACTTGATTTTTTTTCTTGCTTCTTATGCCTAACTTAAAGGCGTTAAAGAAAAGTACTTATTGGGAGATAACCCAAAAGTTTTAGATGAGTCTTGGAAGTTATTACCTCAGTAATAACCTCTCCTTATCCTTTTTATTTGCTTTTTGTGCCAAGAGTAACCTATAATGAGAGAGAAGTAATGATTGGGAAAGTTGTTGTCCCGAAACAATTTTATGTGCTTCACCGTAAAAATTCGTGTAAAATCTTTGTACGTCTTTTTGAGGCGTGCTAATTGTGCTTCTGCCCCGGGTTGTTATCTAACTTTCATTAGTTCAACACTTTTTGAGTTGAGCAATAGAAGGTCTTCGAAAAAATTCGTCTTTACCTGCTGGTCTGTTTTGACAGATTTCTGCCATTTTCTGCATTTGCTTCTTGTTGGTTCCTTTTGGAGTTCTTTTGGGGAATTGAGCTTTTTGAGGGAAGTGCTACAGTAGCTAGTGTTCTAATGGAAGTTTATTTGGTGTTAGAACTGAACCTTAAGACTTATTTATCTTGAGTACACTAATGTTGCTAATAAAGATTGTGTGAAGTTTTGTATGAAGGAAATTTTTTAGGTGTATGGAAGGAATGAGTAATGAGATGGAACATGGACTAAATCTCAAGCTTGGGGATGCCACGCGTGTCACCCCAAGAAATCTCCAAGAAGTACAAGCGTCAAAGCTTGGGGATGCCCAAGGCATCCCCTTCTTCATCAATAAAAATCCCAGGTTTCTTCCAAACGCTTCATTTTTATTGTTTCATGCACAGTTGTGTTGTTCTTGGAGCGTCTTCTTTATCGTTTTCATTTTGGTTTTTCGTTTGCTTAGTTTGCTGAATAAATTGGTTGGACCCCCTCTTTCATACATTGGTTTGCAAATAGTTTGGTTTGGTTTGGAAAAGAGTAGGAAAGTTCATGCTTATATGGTAAAAAGAGCTCGTTTTTAACTATGGCCTATGCTCTGTCATGCCATGCTTCATATTGTTTTGGCTTTATGCTTAGTATTCTTTGTTGTAGCATGACTTGTTATAAACAATTGAGATTGCTTAATGTGCCTTGGATGAATCATGCGTTGTTTTAGCATATTAAAGCATAGTATAGTGGTATTCTCCTTTAATGCTTTATTTAGGTTGACTTGGCACATGCTCACACCATGTTATGACTATCTCAAGTCACCTAAGCCTTTATGATCCTTTAGTTTTCAACTTGTAGTATCACTTTAAGCTTTGATCAATGATGTTTTGTCGCTCTGCATGATTATGGCCATTATTGCTCTCTTAGTTTGTCGCTCCCAGTCTTTTGCTAGGCTCCATAACCAAGTATGAGTTCCACTCACGCATCCAACTCCCTAAACCAAGTTATTCCAAAGAGTCCACCATACCTACCTACTAGCTTATTCTATTCTAAGTATATTCATGCTTTTGTTTACCTTCCAAATTAAACTTGTTATGAGAAAACTAGTGATTAAAGCTCTCACAAACTTGATGGCACACTTTACTTTTCTTGCCCTTAATAAACTTGAACCATTGTGTCGTCTATGTTGTATATGCTTGCACTTATTTGTTGGGAATTAGCAGAAACATGCTTTCATGGGGAACGCTTTCAACATTGCACTTGGTACTCATACCTACTTGATATCATGCTCGTTTGTATATGGATGTCGTCGGTGTGAAATGAAAGGGGAGCTTGTAAGTCCATGGAGTTATGTATATGTGTTAGAGAAACGCCTAGGCCGCTGGTCTAATCCATGCTGACATGGTGGAAACTTGCAGCGTAACCATAATGAGATGTCTATGAAGCATTCTACTTGTAAAAAAAGAGTCCTATTGAGAAAAAAGAGAAAAGAGAAAAAAGAGATTATGAAAAGATGAAAGAGATAAAAAAGCACCATATTCCCATGGTAAATAAGAAGATTGCTGAGATGCTCGTTGTTTGCTTGCCTTGACATTTTGATATGGGGATTCTTCCGTATCATCAGGCAAGGGGTACCCCATTGGCGGTTCTCTATTATACACATGTACTAAGAATGACAAGAACTTACCGGTGACTAAACTTGAGTAGCATGAGGAGCGGCCCTCGTATACAAGGGACATGAGATTTCTAAATTATACTTCGTCAAGCATGTACACCATAGTTTGTTCACTTTAACCTTAATCACTTCAAGATGCTTACGATAGGGGCAATGAGAGCTGAAAGCTATAAGTACCATAATTTTTGGAAGCTCTTTCTGAGACTTGAATCCCTACTTCCTTTTATAAAAAGGCCTTTCTTCCACCATTATATTGAGTCTCCACCTTCTACCTTTATGCACCTACTTTGAGAGCATAGTGGCCATTCTTAGTTCTATGTGCATTGTCCCAAGACTAGTTGATTGATGCATAACTTGATATTGCTTGCTTTAAACTATTGTATCTAGTCACTCTTATGAACATTGAAGGTGTCCTATGCATTTATATTTGCTACTCTATGAGGGACAAGCTGAATACTATTATGCTATGTTTTCTTTATGTGAAACAAACAAACGTCTTGCAAAGCATTGTTATTCATAAATCTTTTGTTTGTGCCTTTTCATGTTGCATTATAGTTTCTTTGTCCTATTGCTAGAACTTTGTCTTTCATGTTATGATTGAAGTACTATGATCCCATCTTTGAATGTTTTACAAATACTTTGATCAAGTCTTTGATGGTGCATGTCACCTCCAAAATTATTGTTTCTTTTTATCACTTACCTACTCGAGGACGAGCAAGAGTTAAGCTTGGGGATGTTGATACATTGCAAATTTATCTATAATTTTTGATGTTCCATGCTTAGTTTTATCCACTTTCTTGTGTTTTGTTCCAACTTTGGAGTACTTTTCATATGATTTCTTCGACTAACCTATTAACAAGAGCCACAGTGCCAGCTGCCTGTTTTCTGCTGTTTTTGGTTCCAGGAAAGTCAGAAAATGAATATTCTCGGAATTGGATGGGACAAAAGCCAAAGTGCCTATTTTCCGGAAGTCATCAGATGCCAGAATACGAGACGGAGAGGGGCCAGGGGCCACCACACCACCTCGCCATGCGGCCCAGCCTGGCCCGCGCCAGGGGGTGGTCTGGCCACCTCCGGCACCCCCTCGGCCTCCCCTTCCGCCTATAAGATGCCCTCGGGACGAAAACCCTAAGTACTCGATCAAAAATCCACGAAAGAGTCTATAGCGGCCGTCGTCTCCATCCCTAGATCGGGAGGTATCTGAAGCTCTTCCCGGCACCCTGCCGGAGAGGGGATTTCACCCTGGAGGCCTTCTTCATCATCATGCAAGCCTCCGGTGTGATGCGTGAGTAGTTCATCCTTGGACTACGGATCCATGTAGTAGCTAGATGGCTGGTTCTCCTCCTTTGTGCTTTCATGTTTAGATATTGTTAGCTCTGTTCATGATCAAGATCATCTATTTGTAATTCTGCATGTTGTGTTTGCGGGGATCTGATGGATATTGAGATGCTATTTTAGATTGATTATTGATTCTATCATTTCTTTGTTATTTGTGATCTTGCATGCTTTCCGTTGTTAGTAGCTATCTTGGCCAAGTAGATGCTAGCCACTCCAAGAGTTAGTATTTATGCTTGATAGTGGGTTCATGCCTCTGGTAATCTGGGGAAGTGACATAAATCTCTAAGGTACTAGATGTGTTGTTGCTACTAGGGAGAAAACAACAATCCTTTGTTCATAGAACAATAGTATTGTTTAATTTACACGCAGTTCATAAAGCAATAATCTGTTGCTTGCAACTTAATACTGGAGGGGGTTCGGATGATATCCTGAAGGTGGATTATTAGTCATAGATGCAGTTGGATGGCGGTCTATGTATAATGTTGCAATGCCCAATCGAATCTCAAAGGAGTCAAGATGATTAGTATATGCATGTATTGCTTTCTCCATGTTTGTCAATTGCCCCGCTGTAATTTGTTCACCCAGCATGTTATCTATCTTAAGGAGAGCCACCTCTAGTGAACTATGGATCCTGGTCCTTTGTCTTTTACATTCTATCTATAAACTGTTACTGCTTTGTGTTTACTTTCTGCAAACTTTTACTTCTTTCCATTCGATATGTTTAATCCTTTATTTTCTGCAAAACACGGTGAGATTGAAAACCTCATCGCAAGTTGGGGACAAAGTTCTGTGGTTGTGTTGTGCAGGTCTCCACGTTGCTACTAGCACTGGTAGTGCGCCCTGCCAAGGCTCAGCTAGCAACACCTTTGGGGTATTTCCTTGCTCCTATTGGTTCTATTAAACCTTGGTTTCATAACTGAGGGAAACTCTCTGTTGTTCTCATCATACCTTCCTCTTGGGGTTCCCAACGAGCTCTACATCAACACCGCACCAGCACTTTTCTGGCGCCGTACACTGAGCTATCAAGCACCAATCCTGACCGTTGGGCTGTTAGATCCAATGGTTCAGAGGAGCTGGATTCCTGTTGAATAGTACCTAGACGTCCGACATATCACCACTATATAAAATTTTAATAGGTAAAGCATAAAAAATATAAATTTGATCAACAGCTATAAATTTGATCAACATCTATAAAAAATATAAATTTGATCAACATCTATAAAGCAGGGCCTCCACTGACCTTTCCCCTTCGCCTATATGTTCCTCCTAGGACGAAAACCCTAAGTACCAGATCAGAATTCCACGAAAAGTTCTGCAGCGCTGCCGCCACCGAAGAGGAGATTCGGGGGAAAGAAGTCTCTATTCCGGCACCCTGCCGGGATGGGGAAGTGCCCCTGGAGCCATCTCCATCGACTTGACCACCATCTCCATCGCCGTTGCTGACTCCCATGATAAGGAGGGAGTAGTTCTCTCTCGAGGCTAAGGGCTCTACCGGTAGCTATGTGTTCATCTCTCTCTATGCGTGATCTTATGAGATCATGAGCTTTGTAATCTATATATCTATTCTGGTACTCAAGTGCTTTAATTAATCTCTGCTTATCCCGTCGTGTGTGAAGTTGACAGTGTGCACACCGTGTGGAACTTTAGCTAAGGTTATATAAATAATTATCATGAGTATAATTTGAGTTGGATGTCTCTATGAGATTGTGGTGTTTGTTGGAACCATCTAGCGCTCAAGGTGACAGTGAGGGGTTATCTAGATGGGGAATGCGAACTTTAAGGTGTGCTGTTATAGCCCTACATCGTCCAACCAGAGAGTAGTTCAGGGTAGCATCATGAAGAGAATATATTTATATGAGAGTGTCCACTAGTGAAAGTATGATCCCTAGGCCTTGTTTCTAAGCATTGAAACACCGTTTACAATCAGTCCTGTTACATGTTTGCTTGTTGCTACTCTTATTTTATATTGCAATTACCACTTATAATCATCCATATTACTTGTATTTCACTATCTCTTCGCCGAACTAGTGCACCTAAACACCTAGCAAGTGTATTGGGTGTGTTGGGGACACAAGAGACTTCTTATATCCTTATTGCAGGGTTGCTTGAGAGGGATACCTTTGACCACTTCCTCCCTGAGTTCGATAAATCTTGGGTGATCCACTTAAGGGAAACTTGTTGTTGTTCTACAAACCTTTGCACTTGGAGGCCCAACATTGTCTACAAGAATAGAAGCGTGCGTAGACATCAAGCTCAAAATATGATGATCTCGTTGGGAACCCCAAGAGGAAGGTATGATGAGCACAGTAGCAAGTTTTCCCTCAGTTATGAAACCAAGGTTATCAAACCAGTAGGAGCAAGGAAACGACCTCAAGGTTTTGTCTCCAACTTGGAATCCTGCACAACACAACCACAAAACTTTGCCCCAACTTACAGTGAGGTTGTCAATCTCACCGGTTTTGCTGAAACAAAGGATTAAACGTATTGTGTGGAAGATAGCAATTGTTTGCAGAAAGTAAACATCAAAACAGTAAATAGTAGATTGTAGATTGATGGTAAAAGACTGGACCGGGGTCCATAGTTCACTAGTGGTGATTCTCCTTAAGATAGATGATATGTTGGGTGAACAAATTACAGCGGGTTAATTGACAAACACCGAGAAAGCGTACATGCATATACTAATCATCTTGAATCCTATGAGATCTGATTGTGCATTATAACATTATACACAGACCGTAATCCAATTGCATCTATGACTAATAATCCACCTTCAGGTTATCATCCGAACCCTCTCCAGTATTAAGTTGCAAGCAACAGATAATTGCATTAAGCAAAGTGTGTAAAGTAAACAATACGATTGCCCTATAGACAAAGAATTGATGTTTTCTCCCTAGTAGCAACAGCACATCTAGTACCTTAGAGATTTCTGTCACTTCCCCACATTACTAGAGGCATGAACCCACTATCGAGCATAAATACTCCCTCTTGGAGTTGCTAGCATCTACTTGGCCAAGATAGCTACTAACAACGGAAATAATGCAAGATCACAAATAACATAGACATGATAGAATCAATAATCAATCTGAAATAGCATCTCAATATCCATCAGATCCCCGCAAACACAACATGTATGATTACAAATAGATGATCTTGATCATGAACAGAGCTCACAAGATCTAAACATGGTAGCACAAAGGAGGAGAACCAACCATCTAGATACTACATGGACCCATAGTCCAGGGATGAACTACTCACACATCACACCAGAGGCAGGCATGGTGATGAAGAAGGCCTCTAGGGTGAACTCTCCCCTCCGGCAGGGTGCCGGGAAGAGCTTCAGATCCCTCCCGATCTAGGGATGGAGATGACGGCGGCTACAAACTCTTTCGTGGATTTTTGATCGGGTACTTAGGGTTTTCGCATCGACGGCCTTTTATAGGCAAAGGGGCAAGGTCGGTGGCCGGCCTAGGGGCCCACACCCTACCCTGGCGCGGCCTAGGGTTGCCTGCGCCTGGGGGGTGCGGCCGCCCTGTGGCCCTCCTTCATCTCTACTTCAGACTCCATGTGTCTCCCGGTAAAATATTGAGTTTGGCTTTTGTCCCGTCCAATTCCGAGAATATTACTTTTCTGGCTTTTCTAGAACCAAAAATAGCAGAAAACATGCAACTGGCACTATGGCATCTTGTTAATAGATTAGTTCCAGAAAATGTGTAAAAATACTCCAAAGTGTGGACAAAACATAAGAAAGTAGATATAAAACAAGCATGGAACATCAAAAATTATAGATACATTTACAACGTATCAAGAGCGCATAGAATTCGAAGTTGTCAACTAGCCCTCACAATACCACTGCATTCTCGGATGCGTCTACCTGCAGATCAAGATGCCGGTCCCAAACGACATTATCACAGTCAATGGGAGCTTCGAGAGGTTCGACAGTTGTGATAGGGAATTCAATAGAATCTCCTAGTCTTTCGGCATGCAAGAAGAACTAGCGAGGTTGAAGGAGTCGACATACAATAGTCTACCACCTCTGAGCAAGCCAAGCTCACCTGACCAATCCTTTGACACGTCGATCCACACCAAGGCGGTCCAGGTCCACCGAATGGACCCGAGCAATACGGCCCTCATTGCCAACAACTTGAGTCCCACATAGGAACTCACGCTTGTCGAATTCCTCCACGAGCGCTAGAAATCTTTGCCTGGTGTCTAGCGGACATGCTAGGAGTTCCCAGGGAATTCGCTGAGCACTCACTCAATGTGAATCCTGAAGCAAGGCCAATAAAACAAACAATACGTCGACTATCTGAACCAAGGGCAAAAGCGGTCGGTATGGAAGTCAACTGACTCCTCGACGCTAACTTCATACGCGAGATCAAGGAAAGCACCTGGGTAGCAAACCCCGTGCTTGTTCCTAAAAAAGACACGGATATCCTGCAGATGTGCGTGGACTTCACCTCCCTGAACAAGCATTGCCCCAAGGATCACTTCCCCCTACCACGGATCGACCAGATAATCGACTCCACCACAGGATGCGAGCGCCTTTGCATCCTCGATGCCTACTCATGCTATCACCAGATTCAAATGAAGGAGGAGGACCAGGAGAAAACAACGTTCATCATGCCCTTTGGCGTCTTCTACTACACAATGATGCCCTTCGGGCTGAAAAACGCAGGGGCCACCTACCAGCGATGTATGTATGCCTGCCTCAAGAGCCAGCTTGGCCGTCATATTCAAGTCTACATCGACGACATCATCGTCAAAACCAAGAAGGAAGCCTCGTTACTCGATGATCTCCAAGAAACCTTCAACAACCTCGACTGCTACTGGATCAAGCTCAATCCAGAGAAATGCGCCTTTGGCATACCATATGGGCAATTGCTCGGGTACCTCATCTCCGCGAGAGGTATCGAGGCCAACCCAAAGAAATAAAGGCCATACTAGCCATTGAGAAGCCGAAGAACGTAAAAGGCGTCCAGCAGCTAGCTGGGCGAATCACGGCGCTCAGTCGATTCATCAGTCGAATGGGTGAAAAGGAGTTGCCCTTCTACCAACTCCTCCGCAAGACTGACAAATTCGAGTGGACAGACGAAGCACAAGAGGCATTCGAGGACCTCAAGCATCTCTTGTCCACTTCGCCCGTGTTGGTGATGCCTCAAAAAAGGAGCCGCTGTTATTATACATCTCCGCCACCAACCAGGTGGTTAGCACTATGCTCGTAGTGGAACGAGCCGAAGAAATTAAAGTCCACGGGATGCAACACCCAGTCTACTACCTCAGCGAGGTGCTCACACCGACAAAGCAGCGGTACCCGCATTATTAGAGACTGGCGTACGGCATCTTCATGATAGCCAGGCGACTGCGCCACTACTTCTAGGAGCACCCAATAATCGTGGTGAATGACGCCCCGCTAGGGCACATCCTCAACAACCCCGACGTCACCAGACGAGTCACGCTTTGGGGGATAGAACTGTCTCCACGGGACATCACATATGAGGAGCGAGATGCGATCAAGTCGCAAGTATTATCGGACTTATTCGTACACTAGATGGAAAACCAGCTCCTCGACAAGCCAGACATGTCCTATCTATGGACAATGCACTTTGACGGATCCAAACGTAAAGAGGGAGCTGGCGTAGGTGTCATACTGACATCACCACATGGCGAAAAGATGAGATATGTTCTGCGAATGCAGTTCATAGCCTCCAACAATGAAGATGACTATGAAGCCTTACTCCACGGGATGCGGATGGCAAAATCTTGTGGCGCAGATCGACTCGTCATCTACGGTGACTCCAAACTGTTGGTGAATCAAACCATGAACCAGTGCGATGCTCTGAGCGACAACATGATGACCTACCGTGACCTTTATGACGCACTCGAAGGGGACTTCGACGGCTGCAAACTGCGGCACGTTGGCCGTGAGAGCAATAAGGAAGTGGATATACTCGCCAACATCGGCTCCACTTGTGCCCCAGTGCCACCTGGATTATTTTTAGAGCGCATCTGCAAGCCTCCATCAAGCCAAAGGCTCTAGAGCATAAAGCCAGCATGTCAAACGACTCGAGGGCTACGCCACCCAACAAGTCGAAGGCACTTGAGGACATGGATCCATATACGAGACTCGAAGGTCCCATGGAGGTCATGATGATTGAGCCATCCTAGACACAACCATACATCAGATACTTGCTCAGCAAAAGGTTGTCAGATGACCCAACAGATGCGTGTCATATAGCACGACGATCCAAGGCTTTCACCCTCATCAATGGTGAACTGCCAAAAGCATCATCATAGGAGTTCTTGAACGGTGCATCTCCAACAGGGACGGAAGAGCCATCATCCTCGACATACACGAAGGCACTTGAGGCCACCACGCTGGCAGTCGCGCCCTTGTTGCCAAAGCTCTACGAGATGGATTCTACTAGCCAACAGCAATGCATGATGCTAAGGACATCGTCCAGCGATACAACGCTTGCCAACGATTCGCGGATAAACCGCACATACCTGGCGCAGAACTAATACCTGTGGCCTAGCCCTTCGCACAATGGGCACTCGACATGGTCGGCAAGCTGCACAAATCTTCACATGGAGGATACATCTACCTCCTTGTCGTAGTCGACAAATTCATGAAGTGGATTGAGGCCATGCTAGTAACAAACCAATCAGGGGAAGCAGCCGTAAAATTCTTCGAGTCCATCATATTTTGGTTCGGGGTGACACACAGCATCATCATGGACAACGGAACGAACTTCACCTCCAAAGAATTCCAGGATTTCTGCGAAAACCTGGGAATCAACATCAGCTACGCCTCAGTGGTGCACCATAGACCAACGGTCAAGTCAAAAATGTCAATGGTCTCGTTTGCGGTGGGATTGAGAAAAGGCTCCTCTGGCCACTCGAAAGAGCGGTTGGATGCAAGCCCGAGGAGCTATAGTCAGTACTATCGAGACTGCGCACAACTTCAAATAGTGCCAGAGGCTATACCCCATTCTTCATGGTACACGGTGTCGAGGTGGTACTACCCGTAGAGGTGCACTACAAAGCCCCATGGGTAGTAGCATACAACGAGGCAGAATCAACACTCACACTCGAAGACTCCGTTGATCTCCTCGATGAAGCATGCGAGATTGTAGCAGAAAGATCCACGATCTACCAGCAGAACCTCCGCAACTACCACAGCAAAAGGTTGTGCCCCAGGTCCTTCGTCGAAGGAGACCTGGTCCTGCGACTGAAGCAACAAGGGCACCTCAAGTTCTTGTCCCCTTAGGAGGGACCTTATGTGATTACTAAAGTAATCCTAGGTGGCGCCTACCGCCTTAAAGATATAGAAAGTGGAGTAGCATACTCCAATCCCTGGAACGTCGTGCAGCTGCATTGTTTCTATCCTTAGATGTTTTTACTTTACAAATAAGGCTATTCAGCCAGGCTACTTAGCCACACATTGTATCTCTCGATATTCTATGAATAAATAAAGCTAAGTGCCTCCAACTTTGTGTTTTTACTTTTATTTACAATTGTATAACTCGGGAGTTGTGCCACTTACATAGGTACGATTACTCGGATGATCATGATTAGCTACCCTACATTGGGTAAAGGGCTTACGACCCATGAAGATTCCAGACGGTGGCCCAAGGAAGCAACCGGCAAAGGCTCTAGTTGTATTAGGAAAGAGACTATAAACCAACATTGTGTTGATATTGTAATCACACGTTGCCAAAGCTCTGTGAGCTGGATTCTACTGGCCAACGGCAATGAGTGATGCTAAGGACATCGTCCAATGATGCAATGCTTGCCAATGATTCGCGGATAAACCGCACGCACCTGGCGCAGAACTAATACCCGTGGTCTAGACCTTCACTTATTGGGGAGTCGACATGGTCGGCAAGCTGCACAAATCTTCACCTTAAGGATACATCTACCTCCTCGTCGTAGTCGAAAAATTCATGAAGTGGATTGAGGCCATGCCAGTAACAAACCAATCAGGGGCAGCAGCCGTAAAATTCTTCGAGTCCATCATCTTTCGGTTCGGGGTGACACACAACATCATCACAGACAACAGAACGAACTTCACCTCCAAAGAATTCCAGGATTTCTGCGAAAACCTGGGAATCAACATCAGCTACGCCTTAGTAGTGCACCGTCCAACGGTCAAGTTGAAAATGCCAACGGTCTCGTTTGCGGCGGGATTAAGAAAAGGCTCCTCTGGCCACACGAAAGAGCGGTTGGATGCAAGCCCAAGGAGCTACATTCAGTACTATGGAGCATGCGCACAACTCCAAATAGTGCCATAGGCTATACCCCATTCTTCATGGTACACGGTGCCGAGGCGGTACTACCCGCAGAGGTGCGCTACAAAGCCCCACGGGTAGTAGCATACAGCGAGGAAGAATCAACACTCGCACTCGAAGACTCCGTTGATCTCCTCGATGAAGCACGCGAGATTGTAGCAGAAAGATCCACGATCTACCAGCAGAACCTCCGCAACTACCACAACAAAAGGCTACGCCCCAGGTCCTTCGTCGAAGGAGACCTGGTCCTGCGATTGAAGCAACAAGGGCACCTCAAGTTCGAGTCCCCTTGGGAGGGACCTTATGTGATTACTGAAGTAATCCCAGGTGGCGCCTACAGCCTTAAAGATATAGAAAGTGGAGTCGCATACTCCAATCCCTGGAACATCGTGCAGTTGCATTGTTTCTATCCTTAGATGTTTTTACTTTACAAATAAGGCTATTCAGCCAGGCTACTTAGCAGCACATTGTATCTCCCGATATTCTGTGAATAAATAAAGCTAAGTGCCTCCAACTTTGTGTTTTTACTTTTATTTACAATTGTCTCACTCGGGGGCTGCGCCACTGACATAGGTAGGATTACTCGGATTATCGTGATTAGCTACCCTACATTGGGTAAAGGACTTACGTCCCATGAAGATTCCAGACGGTGGCCCAAGGAAGCAACCGGCAAAGGCTCTGGTTGTATTAGGAAAGAGACTATAAACCTACATTGTGTTGATATTATAATCACACGTGTATGAAACCTATCTGCATACAGCTTTGAGACCCAGCCTATTATATATAGGATGGGAGAGGCCTAAGCGAGGGTACCGAAATCTAGAAGACAACTTGTAATAGTGTGATTACTCAATATTCAGGTGACTTTGATTCCATTGTTCTCCTAACATCTGACGAAATCCCCAGCGTTCTCTTTTCCGCGAAACCCCAAGTCCATCACCATGGGCATTGCCAAGGTTACCCCTCGTCAATTGGTGCCGTCTGTGGGAAACCTGAATACTGGAAACACGGATTTGGTGGAATTCTCTCCACCAAGCATCAACTCGACGAAAGCAGATCCACACCCGCCCACCCATAAAGCTATGCCAACAGAAGAACCAGAACCTTCCATCGGATCCTCAATGGAAGTCAAAGCACAGATCGAAGCAGGTGACAAGAGCGAGCACATCAAGATGAATCCTGGGGATCTTGATGGTATTTATGACAATATCTCCTTCGGATCATACCCCTAGTTAACCCCACGACACGAAGCGACCCCAGCTAATTCGGAACCCGAAGAAAGCAGCGAAAGCGTCGACTTCGGAATTCGGATTGCGGAAATCTCTCCAGAATAGAAACTAATGGACTTCACTGGCTCATCTGATAGTGTCTCCATCGGTGTAAACGATGACGTTACCAGTCCATATGCCACTCAGCACCAAGTATGCGTGATCATCGGAGACGCCACGACCCAATAAAACTCCAATGGTAACCCAGTTCTTAATCCCGATGATATTCTTTCAAGCCGTAATGCAGGAAGTGAGAACAACAAAGGAAGTTGAGGTAACGGGGGAGACCCAATAGCCAACCGTGTAAATTGGGAAGAAGAACAACCGCACGAGGCTGAGAGGCAAACCCTTAGCTTACTAGCTAGTGCATGGGAAAAGGCGAGAGCAACAATTTCAGTTGCGCTCCCAATGACAACGGATGCTACCCACGAAGATCTATTGGCATACCAGTATCTGCTCCATCGCAAAAAGAGAGACGTCCTCAGGATGTAGAGGCAACTCGACGAAAGGAAGAGGGTAGGCGACGAATCTAGTCTATGGCGAGCGCAGTTAATCTCCACCCGAGGATCAAGGAGCCTAACAGGAGGAGCATCGCCAAGGAGAGGAACGTCTAGATTACGAGATATCCCTGAAGAAGAGAGGAACTGACTAATCCGAGACCTTGATCTGTCATTTATGTCAATAGACCAAGATGGAAATATCAAAGCAAAAACAGCTCAGGCAGCAATTGTAGCCGCACAAACATGCCTAATCACAACACAGCCCGCACCTGACGATCCTCGCGTGGCCCTTCACTGCTCCACCCTAATGAATCTTGGCATAGTAGGAGAGTCTCTTGCACAAGCAGATAAGGGAACCACGTGACAACCCGACAGATCCCCACGCCATCGCAGCAGCCCTTGGCATGGAGGTCATACCCGATAATCGATCACCACATCGGGTTCACTTTTTAGAATCAGAACCGCGAAACGACGCAAGAAATGACATCACCCAGCGACGGATTGACTGATCTAGAGAAGAACGCAACACCCAAACAAGAATTATGCGGAGCCAGTTTCTTTACCCGATGGGTTCGCAAAACTTCGGTACCAAAAGATTTTAAGTTACCCCAGGATCGCCAAAAGTACGATGGTCTTCAAGAACCCGAAGCTTGGCTGACAGATTACCTGGCAACCATCAGACTACAAGGCGGATCCAAAGCTACGTCAATGCAAAGCTTGCAGCTACACCTAACCAGTGCAGCACGCTCCTGGCTAAAACAACTACCCGAAGAGTCTATCAGCAGTTGGAACGATATTGAGGACAAGTTATCAGAAATTTCCACTCCACATTCAAGCGACCCGCCTTTGGAGCAATTACGGGCCTGCAAGCAAAAATCGAGGGAGTCAATACGGGCTTTCGTCCAACGATGGAACATCATAAAAAATTCAGCTGAAGCCATATCCGATGAAAGATCAATCGACGCCTTCAACGATGGACTTCGTCGACAGGAGTTCATTGAAGAACTAGGACGGATCAAACCAAAGACAATTTCATAGCTGATGGACATAGCCAATCGATGGGATGATGGGGAGGACGCAGTACATAACAAAAGAGCCCGCTCACTCGAAGACGACAAATATAGGCGCAATAATGATCGAAGATGACGAACCAATGATGGATATCATACACCTAGCTACGTTGCAGTAAGCTTCTCTGGATGGGACAGTCGATGAAGTAATGATTACAACAATGGATATCATAGCAATAGGGATAGCGTCAGTGGAAGCCAGTCGCAACAACGATATCAGACGGCAAATTGAGACCCACCTATGTCAGCGGGACAAATGCTGGAAGGACCCTGCAATATGCACTACTACGTCGTCTCAATGGGGAAAAGGCGATCAAATCATCTCTTAAAGGACTGCCGAGCTTTCTTGAAAATGAAAGAACCATGCAACACAAGGGCATCCGAAGCAGCAAACCGAGGGGGACAACATCTAGCGCTTTGGCCATCGGCACGCCCCCACCACCACAGGGGCATCCGCCAACAGGGCAGCCGCAAAGTACAATGCACCAAGATGATGAATACCCCAGGTCGAAAGGAGCTATGTCAATGATCCAGAAGGGACCACCCTCTAACAGAACACAGAAGCTGTTTACTAGGCAAGTAAACATGGCAGTAACAAAGCCACCTCCCACGCCGGAGTATCTCCACTGGTCAGAACAAGAAATCACCTTCAGCAAAGCTGATCATCCACTGTGGGTCCCTCAACCAGGCCAATCGGCACTAATAGTTGAAGCACAAATCGGTGGGTTTGATATGAGCAAGGTTTTCTTAGATACAGGAAACAACATAAATCTGATTTACGCCAAAATTCTACGGGCCATGAATTGGTCGATGACGAATCTAGCAGCCACAGACACTACTTTCCATGGGATAGTGTTGGGGATATACTTTCTGGGTATCCTAACAGTTCCTCACCGACCAGGGTGGCCCCACTTCGGGTTAGAGATTTGCTTCACGGGCGGCCTAGTCAGGGAGAAGAGACAGAGTCCAGTCCGGCTACGGGAAGGCCCAGAAGAATTACCGACATAGGCCCATAGTGTTACTTGTAGTTCAAGATGCACTGTGTAACCGAGTCTTAGTCGTAGCCGGATAGATCTCTCCTATAACCCTAGGCCGGATATCTATATAAGACACCCTAGGGAGAGCCTTTAGGGAAACACAATAGTCTACAATCTCAACTCACACAGGCGAACCCCTTGTAACCCATATTCCGGCTCTGCCGTATTACTGGATTGCTAGCAGGAGTAGGATCCGTCCAAAGCTGGTGGATTCAAACCTGGGTAAACTTGTGTGCTCACCATCCCGGAACACCGTACGTCTCACACCCCTCTCTTCTACACACCTCGAGGACCCCCTCATGGCGTACTTGTCATCAATCCGACGACAGTTGGCGCCCACGTGGGGCAAGTGAGCTTCGGATCTGTGTTCCGAGCAGAATCTACAAGAATCGGAATCAGCGAGACCGTCTTCGTCGGTCGCATCCTCTACGCCAGCGACATACCTCTCATCGTTCTCGACGAGACCTGGATTCCGGCTAGGGAGGTCATGACTGCCTACACCATCATGTCTTTTGGCGAGATCGATGTTTACATCGGCTTTGCTGAAAATGCCCCACCCACCCCAGCGGTGATGATAGAGGCAGAAGAAATTTCTGGGCCCCCTTTGTCCGTGGAGGCGGCAGAGTTCCGGATCTCTGAAGTCCCTAATCCCACCCAGCCCGCACCAATCGCGGAGATAGTGGAGAAAGCTGAACATGAAGCAGATCTTGCGTTCAAGTCGAATCTGGAGTGGATCTCCTAGGTGAGGTCAAATCCCAGATCGATCTGACTGCTGAGGTTGAGATCCAGGAAGAGCACAGTTACAACCATGGTTCCGGCTCTGCCAACGCCGGAACAGATCAACTATTCATGAGGCATACGTTGAGGCGCATGATACTGCAAGACGCAAGCGTGGATAAGGTCCTCGAAACCATCAGGATCTTCGAAGAAGCCCATGAGGAAAGTTGCAACTACCTCAGGACCCACACGTCACACTTCGTCGGATACGTTGGATCCGGATCCGGCTCTGCCGATGCTGGAGAAAACACCGACTCAGTGCTGGAGGCGATCGGAACAAACACCGACGTACCCGCATCCTCGGATGATTCGATGACGTCGGCAGATTTCCGAAAGTTCTCCACGGAGTATGAAGAGGAGTGCAACTCCAAAGCCCTAGAGGAAGAAGAAGCCATGGATGAAGGATCCGGGGAAAACTCTCCCAAACACAGGATGACATGGAAATCAGAGATAACCCCGAGGTCCAGATGTCTGAAAGTACTGATCAGAGCTTGACTCCAGGAAACGGACCCAAAGCCGTCTTTGCTACCGGCGCTACCAAGAAGGCAAAGAAGAAGAACAAGAAGAACAAGACCCCGACAAAAGATCTTCCAGCAGAGGAAGTGGTTGTCGAGGAATACGAAGAAGACTTGGATGGAGCACTTATCCCAGACGAGCCAAAAGAAGAATCGGTGGATGGACACGTGATCACTGAAGGTGCGCGTAAACTCATCGATGCTGCATTTACCACACCTATCCCTACAGCTGTAGAACTTACTACCAAAGAACTAGATGAAAGGGCCCAGGCCCTAGAAGCGCGTCGTCAAGTACTCCTGGATGAAGCCAAAAACATCGAGGAGGAGAAAAAACGCATGGTAACTGCAGAGAAGTACATCTTTCAGCAGCATCCGAATACCCGGAAACGTCACACACGTGATGATGAATTCCCGGAAGTACACAAGGTTCTCTTCGAAGGAGACCCAGGGATGCCTCGTCTCGACAGCAAGGGAGATCTGGTGTATCCAACACCGGTACATAACACTGTTGCAGCTCGAGATATCCTATCCAATAATCCAGGCCCAGAACAGGTTCGATTGGGCATCAAGCTACTCACCAAGGGTCTGGAACAGCAAAGGGCCATGAAATCCGGAAGCGGAAAACTGGTCACCAAATCCGACCAATGTCACACAGACTCAGCCTGGAATGATATAAGGCCTCAACATGTTCCGGAACAACATCACCGTTCTGACCGACGAGAAGACAACTACTCAAGAACCGGATCATCAGGACAGCATCACACAGCTGCACGTGACTGGCGCAATGTCGCTCCAGCTGCCGAGCAAGAAGCAATTGATGCACTGTATCCGAGAAACCCTCCCCGACGAGAGTCGAATGATCGTAGGGGAGAAGACAAAGAGAAACGTTAGGAGGAGGACCATCAAAGGATACCACCTCCTAGACCTACAAACCGTCCGGCTGAGCCCCACCATGATGGGAGTGACGGACGAAGGAACGACGGAAACCATGCTGAGACAAGCTGGCAGGGGGCTCGTCGTAATGAAGACCCTCCCCGGAACCGGAATAATGACGCTCCGGACGGAGGCCGGCGTTCAGCCGGAAATAATCCAGCTGCTCCACCCTCTCCGCCAAGTAGCCATCACAATGGCTTCTAGGGAGGCCAAGGAGGGCGTCATGGTGGAGGAGGTGGTGGCAGAAGCCGAAGTCTGGCTCCAAGGCACCGTAGCCATAGCCATCATTCGGGACGATCTTTATCCCCAAACGACGCAAGGCACAGGATTAACTCCAATATAGAGGCGCGGTGCTACGAAAATGATGATATATACGTGGGACCAAAGTGCTTCGGACCACGCATAAGAGCTACAAAATTCCTAGAAGGATTCGCTCTCTCAAGAAACATTCAAGCCTACGAAGGTATAGCTCGGCCAGATACTTGGCTCCAGGATTTCTTCCAAGCTTGTTGTATCGCCAAAGGTGGAAATAGTCTGGTCGCAACCCGATATCTCCCACTCATGTTGCGGAAGACGGCACAATCATGGCTCAATGAACTTCCGAAGAACACCATCCACAACTGGTATGACATGCAAAGTCCGTTCTTTCAGAATTTTGAAGGCACATACCGGAGGCCCTGTACAGTCGGAGACCTGCAGCGTTGCACCCAGAAAGCCTAAGAAACTTGCCAGGATTATCTCAGACGATGGATCGATACCAAGAACTCTTGTGAAAGAATAAATGACCAAACTGCGATTGAAGCTTTCATTACAGGTCTCCTAATTAGTTTACTACGTCATCGCTTGAAGTGTGACAAAGTCACTGATTTGGGAGATGATAGAAATAGCAAGCAAGTATGCAGATGCTGATGATGATGCAGAGGGATTACTAAACGCCCTAGCTGTGCTACACCGGCAAAACAACCAAAGCAACAAGCTCATAAGCCCAAGAACACCTCGGAAGAAAAGCCCAATGCGGAAATGGCAGTGGTAACTGCTACTTTCTGGTCTGGAGGACGAGGAGGACGTGGCGGTGGCCACGGACGCAGTCGTGGGACGTCAAGAGTTCAAGGTAGAGGAGACTAGCAACCTAGCAAAACCTACTCTTGGGCCGACATTGCCAATAACCCATATGTGCATCACTTAGACGCTAATGGGGGCTCGTCCCACACAAACGCCAAGTATCATTTTAATGACGACATTAAGAGAGATGATATCGCTGGCTACATGGCTAAGCGGAAGAAGGGAAAGAAAAATCCCGAAAAAGATAAAGAGACCAAGGAAGATTCCGACATGGAGGAAGCTGATGCTTCAAATCCCAAGCTAGAAGAGAAGAAAAAATTTCTGACCAAGAAAGACACTTACGTCACCTTCCTCGGATCTCAACCAGCAAAGGTCAAGAAGGCAGTTCTACATGAGCTCAATGTAATAGTTCCGGCTGTCTCTCAATTCTTGGACTGGTCGGAAGTGGCAATCACCTTTGACCACGCTGATCATCCGCCTAAGTTGCACATGCGAGGAAAATACGCCTTAATCGTCAATCCACTTATTGACGGTTATGGTTTCTCCAAGACTCTCATGGACGGTGGCAGCAGCATTAACATTCTGTATGTCGAAACGCTACGCTAGATGAAGATCTCGGAGACCCAGCTGAACCACAACTCTGTGATCCTTCACGGGGTTGTCCCAGGAAGACAAGCAAATTCCCTAGGATAAATCACTTTGGATGTTATGTTTGGAACTCCAAAGAACTATCGGACGGAGGCACTTTCCTTCGAAGTGATCCCGTTCAAGAGCGCGTACCATGCTATATTCGGACGTCTGGCTTACTGGGCTTTTATGGCTCGTCCGTGTTACATTTACAATATGATGAAAATTCCAGGTCCCAACGGCGTAATCACCA
Organism: Avena eriantha; assembly: GCA_910589775.1. Classification (NCBI taxonomy): domain Eukaryota; kingdom Viridiplantae; phylum Streptophyta; class Magnoliopsida; order Poales; family Poaceae; genus Avena; species Avena eriantha. Next base: position 213,876,601 of record OU342742.1, read on the forward strand.
TCAGGGGAGACCCGAAGAAAGTGCGAGAGTGTGAGGATGGAAATGCCGCCTTTGCTGAAGTCGTGCTGCACACCCAGGATTACCAGGAGATCAAGAAGAGCATAGATCCGTCCGAGATGCCCGCAATGAAGAAGGAGGTGAAAAGGCTGAATTCGGAGTTCAAGGCACCAGAAGAGACGAAGAAGACGCCATTGTAGGATGATGACCCCTCCAATGTGACCCAGATAGGCGTAGGCCTAGATAGCGCATAGGAAAGCGCGCTCGTCAAGTTCCTCAAAGCAAATCAAGATATCTTCGCATGGAAGCCATCTGACATGACCGAAGTATCGAGGGAACTTGCCGAGCACTCTTTAAATGTAAACCCAAATGCTAAACCCGTCAAACAATCCTTACGACGTTTCAGCAATGAAAAGCGTAAGGCAATAGCTAAGGAACTAGCACCGCTCGAGTTAGCCGGATTCATAGAAGAGGTCATCCACACTGAGTGGTCCGCCAATCCTGTAATGGTCCCTAAAAGGGACACCACTGATTTAAGGATGTGCGTTGATTATAATGCCTTGAACAAGGCTTGCCCCAAAGATCTGTTTGCTCTTCCTAGGATTGATCAAGTTATCGATTCAATGCTAGGCTCGGAACTCCTCTGTTTTCTCGACGCATATTCCGGTTATCACCAAATCTGGATGAAGGAATCTGATAAAGTCAAAACTTCATTCATAACCCCCTTCGGAACCTTCTGTTTTGGTACGATGCCCTTTGGGCTGAAGAATGCAGGAGCTATGTACCAACGCACTATGCGGCATTGCCTCCAAGATCAAATCGGACGCAATGTACATGCATATGTGGATGATATTGCGGTGATGTCCAAAAAGAAGGAAACATTAATTTCCAACTTGGAGGAAACGTTCGCCAATCTAAGAAAATACAACATAATGCTTAACCCGGAGAAATGCTTCTTTGGAATCCCAGCCGGAATTTTTTTAGGTTTTATCGTGTCTCAAAGAGGCATAGAGGTGAACCGAGACAAAATCAAGGCTATACTCAATATTTCTAGGACAACTCGCCTGAAGGACGTACAAATACTAACCGGTTGCATTGCCGCAGTCTGTCGGTTTGTAAGACGGCTGGGTGAAGGAGCTACACCATTATACAAACTCCTAAAAAAGACCAAGGATTTTGTATGGACCGATGAAGCTGAAGCTGCACTGCAAGACCTGAAAGCAGTACTCTCATCTACTCCAATCCTTGCGGCACCGGAACCACAGGAACCGATGTTGCTCTATCTTACTGCAACAAACAAAGTTGTCAGTATCATCATGGTGGTGGAGAGACCAGAGGAAAATCAGGAACACTTGGTGCAGCGTCCGACTTACTTTCTTAGTGAGGTCTTAACAGAATCGAAACAGTGGTATCCGCACTATCAAAAGTTGGCTTACGGCGTGTTCTTAGCATCGTAAGCTACGACATTATTTTCAGGAACATCCAATTACCATGGTGAGCGCAGCTCCCATGAGAGATATAATCAACAATAGTGACGCCATAGGACACGTCGCCAAATGGGGCATAGAGCTTTCAGCTTTCGATATTGAGTATAAACCTCGGACAGTAATCAAATCCCAAATCCTTGCTGACTTTGTTGCTGATTGGACAGAGACAAAGGAGAATATGACCCTCCTTGAGTCGGAATATTGGACCCTATATTTTGATGGGTCCAAGGCTCACGGGGGCTCGGGGGCTGGCGTGGTGCTCAAATCACCCCAAGGAGATAAACTTTTATACGTGTTGCAAATCCACTTCACAGTGACAAATAATATTGCCGAGTATGAAGCAGTGCTGCATGGAATTCGGATTGCTAAGGATATCGGCATTCGACGTTTGATGTCTTACGGAGATTCGGATCTTGTTGCTCAACAAGTCTCGGATATTTGTAATGCAAATAAGCACATGGCAGCATATAAAGCTGTCGTGGATGATCTATCTAAATCGTTCGAAGGGTTTGAGGTTCAACACATCCCTCGAGCCGAAAATGAGGAAGCAGATGCATTATCTCGAATAGGCTCTGCACGGAAAGAGGTCCCAGATGGCGCTTTTTTAGAGCACCTCAAAGTTCCCTCCATAAAGGGAGTGGGCGAGGAATATCCGACCAAATCCGACTCACCTCTAATAGCTGTTCTGGATGTAATTCCTAGCTGGACTCAACCCTACCTTGACTATTTGGTAGATGGAAAATTACCTGAAGACGAAGTCCTGAGCCGACAGATCATCTGACGAGCAAAAGCCTATACTGTAGTTAGTGGTGAGCTCTATAAGCGGAGTGTATCTGCGGTCTTTCAGCGCTGCGTATCTCCGGAAGAAGGAGTGGAAATCTTAAGAGAAATCCACGAAGGCGAGTGTGGTCACCGTGCTGCAGCCAAATCTTTAGTGGCAAAAGCTTTTTGACACGGTTTTTCTGGCTTTCAGCCAAGGCAGATGTTGAACGGTTGGTCAAGACGTGCAAAGGCTGCCAAAAGTACGCCAAACAAGCTCACGTTTTGGCTGATCAGCTGCGAACAATACCTATAACATGGCCTTTCGCGTTCTGGGGGCTTGACATGGTAGGACCATTCAAACAGGCTCCAAGTGGATTTACTCACCTCTTAGTGCTGGTAGATAAATTCACCAAATGGATTGAGGCTAAACCCATCACTAGTTGTGATGGAGCAACAGCCAAAAGATTTGTCGAGGATGTTATAAGCCGGTATGGTTATCCGCATAGTATTATCACGGACAATGGGAGTAAATTCTCTATGGGAGAACTTGCCGAATTCTGCAACGGACAAAATATCCGACTTGACATTGCGTCAGTCGCACATCCCCAGGCTAATGGACAAGTTGAAAGAGCAAATGGTTTAATCCTACGAGGCCTAAAACCGAGACTCGAAGCACCACTACAATGTGCTACGGGGGCTTGGGCAGAGGAATTACCTTCTGTAATATGGATTTTACGAACAACTCCGAATAGGTCAACCGGATACACACCTTTCTTCTTGGTCTATGGCACAGAAGCAATTCTTCCTAGTGATTTGATTCACACTTCTCCTAGAGTGGCCGCGTATATCGAAGAGGATGCCGAGGTTTCTCGACAAAATGATCTCGACTTAGTCGAAGAAGTTCGCGTCATTGCTAAAATGAGATCAACAGCCTATCAGCAGAAGTAACGCAAGTATCATAGCCAGAGAGTCAGAAACCGGTCTTTCAATAAGGGCGATTTGGTTCTCCGGCTTGTGCAACAAAGAAAGCACAGACTTTCCCCGGTATGGGAAGGGCCATTTTTAGTTAGTCGAGTATTACACAATGGTTCATACTACCTAACTGATATGCGGCCAGTCAAAGAAAGACCTGCTACTAAGAAGAGAAAGAGAGCTGGAGGCAGTACAAATCCGGATGAGTTAGACAGACCATGAAATATTGCTTAGCTATGTCCCTTTTATTCTTAGTTTATCCTTCTTTGTAATCATATATGTGTATATGTTCTATGAGAAATAAAAGTTTTGGTTGCCTCAAGTTTTCCTGAGAAGTTTTTACATCTTATTTTCGAATGATCATGTCACAACGCCGAAAATCCCAGAATACTTGAAAGTACTTTATGCTCATGTTTGTTCTGGTTTAGATTTCCAATTCTAAAATTGTTACCCTTGGGTATGAATCTAAATTTTCTAGTCTATACTTTGGTTATTTGTCTGATTGCTGGATGCGGGTATTTTCCGAGTAGTGAATTGTTGGTACTGGAAGCCGACTTTGTTTCCGAGTTTAAAGCAATTGAGCTCCGTTGCTCGGCAAAGTTTCCGTGCTAAAGGTTTAGCCGGCTCACGAAAGGGACGAGGCGGAAAGCCAGATAAACGATAAGTATAGACACAAAATACAAGTGCTTATGCAAAACATTCCGGGCACACAAAAACTTAAGTCAAAAGTGCTGAATAGATAAAAACTTAGCACTATCAAAAGTATTACACTACTTAGTTACGAATCCATAATGTTTTTAGAATAACAAATCTGTTTCTTTATGATGACTAATGATGCAGGAGGAGAGTTAGGAGTTGTCGGCTCACTGGATACATCGCCTTGACAACGTTCCGTGATGTCCACATCCGACATGGTGTGGTCATCATCGGAAACTTCTGATGTTTCCTCTGGAGGTGGAGGTGGCGTGTCCACGCGGGTGAAGAACGGAGTGTCGTAGCTGGTTAAGTCAGCTACGTGACACCCGTATTCGGCACAGGAGTCCACGATGTCCTTGAGATCTTGCTCCCGTCTGTCTTCATCCACTTTGCAGTACCCTCTAGTTACTTGCCAGATTTCCATGTTTCCATGGTGGCTCATGACCATGTTGAGAGTGTTTTGCGCTACAGTTCGCGTGTAGGACATGTTTCAGTCCTGGACAAGCTGCGGCATCTCCTTGGCCTTTTCTCGCACCTAAAAGCTGGACATGCTATGCATATCCGGAACCTTGAGAGCTTCACCAATATCCTCGATGGATTGGTGGAAGTCATGAAGAAGATCTCCGACTTGGGTAAGGCGGCTGGTGCGAGACTCGGAAGAGGTGGAATCTAGTAAGTTCAGAGGACCTATGCATATAATGAAAAATGGTTAGTAGAAGAAATCCGACATTGAAAAGGTCGAAGAATGTACACAAGTCAGAAAGATGGAAACATACCAAATATGACATCGTCGACTTTGGTTTTCTCTTCACGAAGGCTCTGGAGTCTAGCCTGGAGTGCCTTGGAAATGTCCCTCTCTCTGAACAAGTCATTGTTGAGATCCGATATTTTCTTCTCATGGAGTGCAATCTTGCGATCACGCTCCACGGTGGCCATGGAGGAGGATTCGAGAACTTGAGCAATGCTCTTCTTATGATCCGCCTTAAGCTGGTCTAGCTCTCGGCGGAGATCCTTGTTTTCCACCACCAAGGTCTTCAAATTCTCGGCCTCTTCAATCATAGCACAGGACTATTTTACCAGTGTTGTAAGTCAAAAGAACAACAATTCAACAAAAATATTCGACTATGAAAAAGCAAGACAAGGTTTGAGTCTCGGAAAGTTTACCTTCGGCCTCATCCTTGGAAACTTTAAGCTGGGCATTTTCAAGTCGGAGAGCTTTGATCTCTCTCCACTTATTGCAGATATTCTTCAACAATTCCTGGTTATATGAATTAACTTTTTGTAAGTCAGAATACCTAGGGTTAGAAGTCTACTAAAGACTCGGGCTAATATTGTAGCTAATATCAGCACGAGCCTTGGGGGCGACACTAGTTCATTCTTTGGCATCCTAAGGAAGCATAAACCCGGGTTGTCTATCAAACTTCATGCTTGGGGGCTAGAGGATATGATATAAAGTACCATAAAAAAACATGAGTTGGAATTCCGACTTACATGATGTTCATGTGTGAGCTTGCTTAGGCACATGTTCACTTCAGTAGTAACCTTCTCGGCGAGGGTGAGTGGAATAATTGGAGGTGGTGGAAGCACACCAGCTTTTAACCCCTCGTCGTGAAGGCGGACTTGTTCGAGAAGTTGGGAGTACTTGACGTCCTCCGCTTCTTGTGCTTCTTCTTCGGCAAAAATGGTTCGGCTTTCAAGGCATTCCTTGGCCACCCGTTGGATCTCCTCTGTAGATTTCCGAGATAAGCCAAATTTGGCAAGTCCCGGATTGCTCAGGAGGTTGTCGGTGAAACCTTCTGCCGAGGGATCATTACCCGAAGAGGGTTCACCCTTATCTACACCTGAGTCAACCATGGTGACGTTAGTCTGCGATTCAAGGATCGCTGGCTCTGTTAAGGGAGCCGGATCTTCTACAACAATCGGAGATGGAGTAATCTCCGACGCTGCAGAAGGTTGAGGGGCAGGAGTCGGAGGAGCCACGGCAGGAGAAGCCATAGTTAGCTTCGTCTGACGCAGGGACTTTGAAGTAGTTCCCTTCCCCTTGCCCTTGATGAGGTGTTTAGCTCTGAGAAGGTAATAGAAGAAAGAACATTATATCTCGGAAGAAATCATGAGTAAAATTACAAAGGCGGAAGTTGGGTGGAAAGTTACCTCTTCACAACTGGCACTTCCTTTGTGCCGATAGCCACTATCGGAGCTTTGCGTTTTCTCAGCACAACGTCCGGCAGTGGGACCAATTCCTCCTCCTGAGAAAAATCAGGAGGATATCCCTCGATAGGAGCTAGTTCCGACTCAGGGAGGTCGGCAAGCTGAAAAGAAGATAATATCTCAGTGTTGCAAAATAATGTGAAGGTGAAACACATAAAAAGGGTTTATTGCTAAAAGCTTACCAGCACTACAGGGTCTTTCGCTGTATGCAAGTCTAGGGACAAATCTAGAATCTTTCTCTCAATCCGCTCCTTTATCAGCCATTTGATTTGGCTGGTATAATCTTGTGGCTTTAGGGCCTTGGGGCTGATGCGAAGGGAGTCCTGTTTCGACGCTGTGATGGAATGCATCAGTCGGTCACCGTGGTGCTGGAGAGGCTAGATTCGACATGACATCCAGCATTGGACTAAGTAGGACCCTTTCAGGCCCTTGTGCTTCATCAGGTATTTGATCCATCTCTTGGCGAGAATCAGATCATCACTAAGAGCCGGAGCGACCTCGTCCCAAGACGCTCGGGGCATGGCAGCTCCATCGACAAAAGCCGGCAAAGTAGTAGCTTTACCGGGAGCGGGAATATCCTTATGATAGAAAAGGGTAGCCGGCTACTGTTTGACTGACTCCCTAGCTAAAATCAGAGGATAAACGCGCTCACGTCTAACCAAAAGACTAATCGTACCGGTAATGTAAGGATTACCGGCGGTGATGGAATTTCTCCGGACATGGAAATAGTACCGGAAGAGAGTGAGACTCGGCCTAATGCCGATATACCCCTCGCACAAAGACGCATAGGCGCTCATCTCTAAGATGGAGTTCGGGGGGAGATGGTGAAGTTGAACGCCGTAATGATCTATCACCTCAGAAAAGAAATCTAAGGGTGGAAAGGAGAAACCTCTGTCGAGGTGGGTGCCAAAGTGCACTCGCTCGCCGTTGCGAGGATGGGGGACGGCGTCGCCGAAGCCGCTCCGCCAGTCGCAGGCGCGGAGGAGCCCTTCTTCTTCGACGCCGCGGAGCTTCTCGTCGTCGAGGATGCACGGGATCCAAACCCCGTGATTGCTCTCTTTTTTTGCCGCCGTTGTCGTCGTTGCTGCACCAGAAGTTGAAGTGGAAGCCATTTTCCTGGTGTGCCGGTGACCTTGGATGGGCGGCGCTAGGAATTTTTGGGGGCAAGGGAGTTCTGTGCGTGTGGCAGAAGTGGTGGAGAAGGAAACGGTGCGAGGAATAGGTGAAGAAGATGAGAGGAAGGAATCCTCACCCGTTATAACCACCGATCGTGCCAAGATTCGTGCAAATACCACAGTAACCATGCCACGCGTCGTGGAAAGAACAGGGAAACCTCTGCGCGATGATTACGTCGCCCATATCTCCACACACACATTAAAACGGCGCCTCGGTTCTGCGAAAGGCGGACCCACCAACGGTCGTGCTGATAGGAAATGTCTGTCAATGACGTGACTTGACCATGACTGGTGTCAGGTGACGTCAGAGACCAAGTTCCGGCTTAGTTTGAATATCAAGCTGGAAATTCGAATAACGTACTGATAGGTCCGACTTATTTTTGAGACCTGGATCATATTTTTTGTTTTGAAGTTCCAGGAACCCTTCAAGATTCTGCAAGCCGAAGATCAAGCTAGATGATGATGAATCTGACTTTGGATCTTGGAGACTTCTGGGGCTGCTGTTGGGGATATACTTTCCAAGTATCCTCATAGTTCCTCACTAACCAAGGTGGCCCACTTCAGGTTAGAGCTTTGCTTCACGGGCGGCCCAGTCAGGGAGAAGAGACGGAGTCCAGTCCGGCTATGGGAAGGGCCAGAAGACTTACCGACATAGGCCCATAGTGTTACTTATAGTTCAAGATGCACTCTATAACCAACTCTTAGTTGTAGCCGGATAGATCTCTCCTGTAAACCCTAGGCCAGATATCTATATAAGCCGCCCTAGGGAGAGCCTTTAGGGCAACACAATAGTATACAATCTCAACTCGCACAGGCGAACCCCTTGTAACCCATATTCTGGCTCTGCCATATTACTGGATTGCTAGCAGGAGTAGGATCCGTCCAAAGCCGGCGGATTCGAACCTAGGTAAACTTGTGTGATCACCGTCCCAGAACACCTTACGTCTCACACCCCTCTCTTCCGCACGCCTCGAGGACCCCCTCATGGCATACTTGTCATCAATCCGACAACAGATAGTCCCAAGGAAAGCTGAATTTCCATTGGATAAAGTCCACCTCGACGTAGTCTTTGGGTCAAAAAATAACTTCACACGAGAAAAGCTGGAATTTGAAGTCATAGGCTATCCATCTGAATACCACGTGCTCCTGGGACAACCAGCTTTCGCTAGGTTCATGGCAGTACCTCACTACGCATATCTAGTGCTAAAAATGCCAGCCCCCAATGGAGTCATAACAGTCAAAGGAAGTTTCAGCCGCGTAGACAACTGTTATCGGGAATTCAACAAAATCTCGGAATCTTTCAGGATGGAGGCACGACTTGGACAGCTGAAAATAGCGGACGAAGAACCGATACATGAAGCACACACCCGCAAAAAGAAAACGGCGGGAGATCAAGTATGCAACGGTCTCGCAAAAGCAGCGTATGCGGCCTCCAACAACGGTCCCGCATAAGAAGACCCACTGATTGACAAGACAAGAGCACCAGGACGCAGAAGATGATGAAGATCCTCAAGAACAGAAGCCACAAGTTCCTTCAAAAAACCTCCATTTAGACGTACTTTATTTTCAATAAAGTCCAACGGCCAGGCGATCACGCCCTCGCAATGTACTCCTACCCATTATTATCAATAAATAAGTAAAGTATTCCACGAAATACAAACTTCTATGGCACACGAACATTAGTTCGTCGGGTCCTCAGATTAAAATAATACAGCATGCAATCAAAATCACGTATAAAACATACAACATTTTTGATAAATGTCTATACAATATTTTGGTTATACAGTACAAGGCTGCACAAACAGGCAGTCAGATCTCAAAGTTAACAAAAAATTCTTTGTCTGCTTCTAAGCACCTACGCACAATCCTAATGGCGGGCCTACGAGCGGCATAATGAGGCGCCATATAAACAAGGTCGCCATCAGAAGGGGGAGGCAGACCCGAAGATATAACGTCCAGATCCAATGTCAGGTGATGCGCATGCACCCAAGAGAGCGCGATCTTGGCACCCGCCACAAGCTGAAGCTTCACATAATGGTGGATCATCTCACCTTATCGAAACTTCGCAATTAAATATGCCAAGGTCTGAGGCTGAGGATCCTGAGGAAACATGGCATTGTAAACAATGGCCAGAGATCTCCGGTAGCACTCGACAAATTGCTCCAACTCCGATATGCAATCCTGCAGCAGCGCCACAGTGTAGGCATGACGATGATCAGTCCAAAAATCTGTTTCAGAACTTCGAGAGTGATACATTGCAAATGTATCTATAATTTTTGATGCTCCATGCTTGTTTTATCTACTTTCTTGTGTTTTGTTCCAACTTTGGAGTACTTTTCATATGATTTCTTGGACTAACCTATTAACAAGAGCCACAGTGCTAGCTGCATGTTTTCTGCTGTTTTTGGTTCCAGGAAAGTCAGAAAATGAATATTCTCGGAATTGGACGGGACAAAAGCCAAAGTGCCTATTTTTCCAGAAGACTCATGGAGCCAGAATACGAGACGGAGGAGGGCCAGGGCCTGGCCACACCACCCTCAGGCGCAGGCTGGGCTTGGCCGCGCCAGGGCATGGTGTGGAGGCCCCAAGCACCCCCTCGGTCCCCCTCTTCGCCTATAAGAAGCCTTGTAACCTAAAAACTTCGGGGGGTTCGACGTTTTTCCACGAAAAGTTCCGTTGCGCCGCCGCCACCGAAGGGGAGATTCGGGGGACAGAAAGTCTCTGTTCCGGCACCCTGCCGGGACGGGGAAGTGCCCCCGGAGCCAGCTCCATCGATCTTCACCATCATCTCCATCGACCATCCATGTTTCCCCCATCTATGAGTGAGTAATCCCTCGCTGTAGGCTATGGGGATGGTAGGGATTGGATGAGATCGTTCATGTAATGGCATCAGATTGTTAGGGCATGGTGCCTAGTATCTTTTTTTAGTGCTTTATGACTTTGTTGCAACTTGTTGTGCTTAATGCTTGTCACTAGGGCCCGAGTGCCATGATTTCAGATCTGAACATGTTATTGATTCATTATGATAGTATTATTCTTGGTCTTATCTGCAAGTTGTATACACACGTTGTTGTATGGAACCTATGGCCCCGAAAGTGACAGAAATCGGGATAACTGGAAGGGAATGGCTTTGATGTGAGGATCACATGTGTTCATGGAGTGTTAATGCTTTGCTCCGGTGCTCCATTAAAAGAAGCACCTTAATTGCCAGTAGTTCCCTAGAGGCCCCGCTGCAAATGGGCTGGCAGGACAAAAGATGTTGTGCAAGTTCTCATTGCAAGCATGTATGACTATATATGGAACACATGTCTAGGATTGTCTAGTACTTGGATGCTTTATCTTATTTATCTTGTCCATGCAACGCCCGTCCATCCATCCCTATGCCTACCGTACTCGAATCTCACTGTTTACTGCTTTTGTTACTACTATCTTTGCTTTACTACTGCTGTTACTTTGCTATTCCTATTACAAAACTGTTGCTACTGATAAACTGTTGTGAGCAAGATTGTTTCCAGGTGCAGCTGAATTGACAACTCAGTTGTTAAGGCTTATAAATATTCTTTGGCTCCCCTTGTGTCGAATCAATAAATTGGGTTTAACTTCCCTCGAAAATATTGTGATACACCCCCTATACTTGTGGGTCATTAGAGAGGCAGACACAAGAGCGTGCATCCGGTTGCGTAGACGCTAGGTTTCCTCCCTCTTGCACAATCGAATGCCTACAAATCGGGGAGAAAATATTAATTTATAGCAAGATGGGAAAAGCAACTGAAGAAAAAGGCAACTTACACAACAGCTTTTCGCTTGCCCTGGAGATTTCTTCCAAGAAAAAGCCTCGCAGTTGAGGGCCTGGCGTGTTTTCGATTGGGAAACATCCACCATTGATTGAACAACCCGAAGTTTCCCTTTAAGTTTTTTGACATGTTCTATCTTTTCAGCATACAACGGTGAGTCCACCGTACGTAGGATGGTGGAACTGGTCGCACCTACGGTATGGAAGGACGGAACAACATCCGATAGTTGTGCGGGACCATAAGGAGGCTAAGAATCATTCAAGATCTAACAAGACAAAAAATATATGAAACGCTCAACATACAAAAGCAAGCTCACATCCATATATTCAAAAGTTGCTTTATTGAAAAAAGAAGCAAACGGAGGCTGGATAAGTTCAAGGTTCATTACAATGAAGGGAGACACAATAAAGTTACAAAACAAAGCATACGAAGCTGTGTCCTTCAAAGACAGGGTGGCACTAGCGGAAGGAGCACTAGCTACATGAGCAGTAGGGGTAGCCAAAGAAGGAGTGCCCATCGTAGCAGGGGCAGCTGAAGAAGGGGCAGCTAGGTTCTCTACACCCAAGCCCCGACCTAGGAGTAGCCCAAAATATTTTCTGGCCCTCTTAATATAAGGCTTCAGGTCAACAGCTTGGCCATTGGGGGTGACTGGGACAGAGCAACTAACCTTCTCCCAGTCGACCTTCTCGTTGTGCACCATCGCCAGGGCCATTGAAGTTTTGGCACCACACCTTGACTAACCAACAAGGGGGGCGGGATCAGCACCAAAAACGGTGACAAGATCATTCAGGTTGTTTGGCACATCCTTGGTTGGAAATATTTCGGCATGAAGATTCTTGAAGGCACGGTGGGAGCGAACAAGAAGGTTGTGCCCACGAACACTGTTGGCCTCCAAGGTGCTAATAGAATCCGATAAAGGATCAACCTTCTTATCTTCATGCAGCGTCAGGTCATGGCCAGTCAATTCTGAAAATAAAATAAGAAGGAAAGGATTGATTACCCAAGGGAAGAAATGAAATAAAGACACGCAAAAGAAGGAAACTTATGGGTCAAAGAAGCATTAAGGGCCTCCAAGCGCTTCCGAAGATTTTCATCTCAAATAGCGGCTTGCTTGGCCAACTCTTCGGCATCAGCCTTTGCCTTCTGCCTGACAACCTCCAAAGCCTCCTCAGCAACCCGTAGCTTAGTCTCCAGGTCATCGGCACGCTTCATCGCCTAGTTCCGAATAACTTCGGATTCTACGGTAGTTGCTGCATAACAGGATCATGAAAAGCAAGGAAGAAAAACCTCACAAGTAAATCCTGCAAACAAACAAGGACATACCTTTCATTTCTTCGGCTTCATCACGGATTTTTATAAATCAAGAGGCCATATCGACCATCTCGCGCATCAAAGGCTGAAGAAGAACATCACAGCAAAGGATATCAGGGCAAAAGTAAAAGAGGCTACAGGCAGAAAAAGTTACAAATTATAGAGTGACTTGCATCTTCCATATCCACATCAACAGGGTTTTTAGATATCACCACCCCTTTCCCCTCCGTTTTCTTCCATTTTTGCGGCGGCAGTTTGGATGAAGTGGCAGTATCTTTTTGAACAATTTTCTCCATAGAAGACAAGAGCTTTTCAACGGTGGAGGAGATTTCTTTGCAAAACAACCCACGGATGCACGAAGAGGAGATACGGGAGGTTCTTCATCATCACTGCAAAAGAACAACACAAATTGGAACAGGCATCAGCAGTAAAAACTACCCGGTAAAAACGAAAAAAGAAGCAGTCGAACACTTGGGAAGACACATCCTGCGCAAGGTGGAACAAATTCACCGAGGCAGGAGAAGTTGCGATCGGAGAGGCACCAAAAGGCTTGGAAGCAGTCGAGTCATCCGAGTCCTCGATCCTTTCCATAGCATAAGGGCACTTCCTCTTTTTGCCAGCATGCTCCACGCGGAAATCTCCAGAACCAGCTGAAGGAAGAGATTGCGTCTTCGAAGAAGAATCAGATGCAGAAGACTCACCCTCCTCATCCACGGCAGTCCCAGTCATAGGGAGGTCATCGGATGCAGAAGAATGGGTAGGGGCTCACAACTTCTAGGAAGAGGAGGAAGCGAGCTAAGATGATCAAAATCCTACACAAGCAGAAGACATGGAAAAAACGCTAGTCATTGAAAAGAGTACAAGTGCATCTACAAAAAGATGAAAGGAATAGGTGAAGGCAACAGAAATTTACCTCGGGAAGCCGGTTTTTCTTGCCAAATGGCTCCACAAGACAAGTTGAAGGAACCGGGATTTTTGCGGTCAAAGTGGTGAAGCTCTGGACTCTTTTCTCATACACCTCGAGGGTGAGGTCTTTCGAAGAAATTCTCATCAGGTCCTTCCTCCCGGTGTATGCCCACATGCCGAAAAGCCGGGCTTGAAGCGGGTAGACGCAAATCCGCAAAAAGTATGCCAGGACCTAGAGACCTGACAATTCCTTGCCAACCTCATGCCACAGCTTTGAAATACAATTGACATAGGGTTGGATTTCTGCCATTTCCTTGGCAGAAGGACGCTGATCCCAAGAGTCAAGTTTACGGCAGATTTTCTTAGGATCAAAGGGGGCTAACCCGAAAGATTGGCCTTCGAGTGGCTGATCCTTGACATAAAACCACTTGGACTTCCAACCTTGGATAGAATCAGTGAGTTTGAAGTCCAAGTAATCAACGTCGGATCAAACAGAAAAAACTGGTGCCACCAACATCATGGACGATGGTGTCAGTGGCGTTACGACGAACATAGAAGAAATGCTTCCAAAGGCCCCAATGGGGATGAATCCCAAGGAAACACTCGCAAAGAGTGACGAAACAAGCGACGTAGAGAATTGAGTTGGGCATGAACTGATACAGTTGCACGCCATAAACAAATAAAAGGCCACGAAGAAATTCGTGGACAAGAAGAGAAAGACCGCGGAAGAGGAAGGAGAGGAACATTACCCTCCAGCCAGGCTCGAGGATGGGAGTAGCCTTGTCTCCAGGGAGATTGAAGGAGCCCTCCGTCAGATGGCTCGAGTTCCGCGCCTCACGGAGTTCCCGTGTCGTGCACTTGGTGGGAGCCCATCCAACGACCCTCTTCCTGGTGGCCTTCGCGGCAGCAGCAGAAGTCCCAGCAGCCTTGTTTTTGCCCATGGTGGCAAAAGGGAAACACGAGCGCAAGAACTGGAGTTCTGCAAGGGAGAAAGATTAGGACTTCGCAAGGGGGAAAGAGCGCAAGGAAGAAGATGGAGCAGGGGAAGTAAAACAGTAAAACACACCTCCTTTCCCTTATAAAGAGCAAAGTCGTAAGGTCCAAACCGTTCGATGCAAAATCGAACCGACCGAAATGCACATGATGGTGACACGTGTTCCAAGGATTCCGTAAAGGAAAACCTAAAGAAGTTATGGCCACGGTAAAAACGGAGGATAGCGCGCGATGCCGTGATTTTCGTGCAAAGAGGGGACGTGCAGTCAAGAATCTCCGCTGAATACGCTATCACGCATCATCATTACTGCTGTATGGCCCCACATTCAACACGTCCAGTCATGACGTGTCCTCTAGAAATCAACAGCATCAGATACGTCAACATTGACATCACAGCGGAAGCGTTGCAAGAAATTGCGGCTTGTTTTAAAAAGATACGACCCGAAGAAATTAAATTGGAGTCCAAGTAAATTCCTCCGGGAAAAGATTTGAGGCTACACTCAAATATATAATATTACGACTATAGCCTCGGGGACTACTCCTATCGGGAGCACTGATCTCGCACCCGACAAAAAATACAGAAGCACTGGCGCCATAAAATTAAGTTTTTGAGCCTATGTTTCGATACACATATCCAAACATAGCCTCGAGGCTACTCCTATCAGGAGCGCTGGCGCGCACCTGATAAAGACCAAGGAAACATTCGAAGACAGATACTCCTATCAGGAGCGGTTACAAAAAGCAAAAAGTTCTTTAGCCACTATAAAGCAAAAAACTCTCGAATCGCACCCGGCGCGATAAAAATCTGAATGCCATGTTCAGAAACATGAAGGTAAGACCCCAAGATTCATTCTATGTGGCCTGGTAATCGCACAAGAATGCGCTCTGTCAGAAAAATATCCGTATCAATGATGCGATGAAAAATCCCGACGGACGCGTTGGGTACCCGATAAAATAAAAAACTGGAATTCAGTATCGGTAAGACCTTAGTGGCCCGAACTGAATTATGCGAGTTACAATATTCGAGCCTGGGGACTTGAATTTGATGTAGGACAACCTTGTTTTTTCCCAGGAGCAATTAACTGATTCCCGATCCGTCGAAAGCATCAGACTCGTTGTACCAAATCCCTACAAATCACAAAAAAAGTGATAAAAATAAAGGAAAATAAACGTTGAGACTCAACTTGAAACTACGATTCAAGTAGAGTCTCGGGGGCTACTGACATAGGTACGATTACTCGGATGATCGTGATTGGCTACCCTACATTTGGTAAAGGGCTTACGACCCATGAAGATTTCAGATGGTGGCCCAAGGAAGCAACCGGCAAAGGCTTTGGTTGTATTAGGAAAGAGACTATAAACCGACATTGTGTTGATATTGTAATCACGCATGTATGAAACCTATCCGCATACAGCTTTGAGACCTGACCTATTATATATAGGACGGGAGAGGCCTAAGCGAGGGTACCAAAATCTAGAAGATAACTTGTATTAGTGTGATTACTCAATATTCAGGCGACTTTGATTCCATTGTTCTCCTGACATCCCACGAAATCCCCAGCGTCCTCTTTTCCACGAGACCCCAAGTCCATCACCATGGGCATTGCCGAGGTTACCCCTGGTCAGCCACCCTTTCCACTTCGTTACACGAATAACGTAGTAGCCTGAGTAGCTGGTGCACTATCAATCAAACCCTTGGTAAAACCAACCCAGCTGCAACACACCTGATAGGTTGACAAGGTGCTGAGATGAATATATGTCAGGCTAACGAAAAGGAACTACAGAGTACAAAATACTCAAAAATATACAAGCTAGCAAGATTTTACATATAAATGGGTAACAAAAACACCTGACACACTTATATAAACTTTACAACACCTATGCATCTATGTGCAGGGTCATGCTACTCTACTGACGTAAAAGGAGAACATTTGTACGTTCTTCGAAGAACTCGATGATATCTTCGACTGGCTAATCAACCGCCCGATAATGTGGCACCATGTACCATGCCATCCCTTCTGGCGGGGGCGGCGGTCCAGCGGCAATAGCTACGAAATCCATATCAGGACGATGCAGGCAAACAAGTGCCAATGCAGCCTTGGCACCCGCGACTAGCTATTGACGCACGCATTCGTGGACCGTGGTGACATCTTGAAACTTCTTTAGTAAAGCTAGCAAGCTTGAAGGCACCACATATAAGGGGAACATCGCCTGGAAAATATGCTTGAGGCACGAATGCGACTGCTTCAAATAAAACAGCACCTGCGATGCATGATCCTGCAGCGTTGCCAACGCGAGTGCATGATCATGATCAACCCAAAAATACCCACTAGCTTCTAGCTGCTCTTGGGTCAAGCAGTTCAGTCGAATGGCAAATCGATCCCTCTCATCATGCGAGTGACGAGCACTAACAATTGCAAGAAGCAGTGCAAAGCGTAAAGACAAAGTGCCGTTGTGAATGGCTAAGAAAGGATAAGAAGCTAGAAGAATTAACACTTAAATTGCTCATTCAACTAAGCCACCTCGCTCAGAAGGTACTTCTCACGTGCACTGGCTTTTTTAGCCTTTGACTTCCACACATCCGCGCTACCACGGATCATGGGCATATCTCGCTCCAAATGTTTTATGCAGTCATGCAATAAAGATAGCAGCGACAACTCCTCCACCTTTGAGCGTCATTGCGTCACAGGTTCATCGGTGGGAGGTGAGTCAGACGGACCACTCGAAGGACCCTATTACAAGTAGAGTAAGAAGCAAATAAGACCAACCAGTCATAAATAAATGCCAGCAGAAGAAACATAAAGGTTCAACAAGTCTTAAAAGGGGCACCCCCACAAGGTACAATTCAAAAGGGAAAAGCTAGACTATTACAAAAAGGCGATTCAAAAGCAGACTACAGCTAGGCACTGGCACTCGGGGGCTTCCTCAAGTGTGTGGCAGTCTCTGACACCACAGTCTTCTCGACTACAGCCTCTAATGTTGTGACTTTTGCCATCTTCAACCGCCTCAGCTCCACCGAATACTTGACGAGTGTTTCAATGAGCCGAGGCCCATATTTATTACAACTAGTTGCGAAGGGAGCAAACGCTACCTGCTAGCCATCCGAAGTGACCAGCATAGCCGAGGAGATCCTGCTGGGGTTCAGATCAACATCGTGAGCTTGCACCATGGCAAGTCCCATGGTTGCTCCAACCCCCCTTTGGGCATTCTTGAAGTCCATGGGCACGCCTCCAGCAAAGGACTCCACCAAGCCATCGAGATCCTCGATCAGCTTGGCCTTGGGGACCATATCCTCTCGAAGACGCCCAAGCACGCCCTTGTCCTTCTCAAGTGAGTCCTTGACGGAGACACTGTGGTCTTCGACTGCAGCCACGACACCGGCCAAAGCATCTGAGCAGGCCAAAGCCTGGGCATCGAAGTGCACACCAGCAGCATCTGTGGAAGGGGCATATCATCATAATAGCATACAAGCAATGCATACAGGAAACAAAATGATGCAGCATCATACCCGGAAGTGCCTTAGAAGTAGAGAAAAGTTGTTCCACAAACGCCTTTTCTCTGTCAGTTGCGGCAGAACACGAGTTTTCTTCACACTTCTTCGACTCCTCAAGAGCTTTGAGTGCTTTGTCGCGTTTTTTCTGCACCATAGCAAGACCCTTCTCGAGGGAGTCGACGCGACGAAGAAGCTCATTATGCTCACCTACAAAGGATAAACGGAAAAACCTGAGCTCACTAGCCTCTACACAAGAAGAACAGAGAAAAAGTATAAAACTAACCTTTGAAGGCACGATGGCGGGTTTCTAGCGAAGCATGCTGACGACCCAAGGAAATGATCTACTCAGCGAGTGATACGTCATAAACGTATCTATAATTTTTTTATGTTCCATGCTTGTTTTATATCTACTTTCTTATGTTTTGTCCACACTTTGGAGTATTTTTACACATTTTCTGGAACTAACCTATTAACAAGATGCCACAGTGCTAGTTGCCTCTTTTTTGCTGTTTTTGGTTTCATAAAAGCTAGTAAGGAAATATTCTCGGAATTGGACCGGACAAAAGCCAAAGTCAATATTTTACCCGAAGCAATATGGAGTCCGGAGGGGAGACGAAGCGGAGAACCAGGGCGGCCACACCCTAGGGCGGCACGGCCTAGGGGGCACCACCAGGGGTGTGGGCCCCTGGCTCTCCACCGACCTTGCCCTTCCGCCTATAAAAGCCTCCCAGGATGAAAACCCTAAGTACCCGATTAAAATCCATGAAAGAGTCTGTAGCCGCCGGCATCTCCATCCCTAGATCGGGAGGGATCTGAAGCTCTTCCCAGCACCCTGCTGGAGGGGAGAGTTCACCCTGGAGGCCTTCTTCATCACCATGCCTTCCTCTGGTGTGATGCGTGAGTAGTTCATCCCTGGACCACGGGTCCATGTAGTAGCTAGATGGCCGGTTCTTCTCCTTTGTGCTGCCATGTTTTGATCTTGTGAGCTCCGTTCATGATCAAGATCATCTATTTGTAATCTTACATGTTGTGTTTGCGGGGATCCGATGGATATTGAGATGCTATTTCAGATTGATTATTGATTCTATCATGTCTATGTTATTTGTGATCTCTCATGCTTTCCGTTGTTAGTAGATATCTTTGCCAAGTAGATGCTAGCAACTCCAAGAGGGAGTATTTATGCTCGATAGTGGGTTCATGCCTCTAGTAATCTGGCAAAGTGACAGAAATCTCAAAGGTACTAGATGTGTTGTTGCTACTAGGGAGAAATAGTGATCCTTTGTCCATAGGGCAATCGTATTGTTTACTTTACACACTTTTCTTAATGCAATTATCTGTTGCTTGCAACTTAATACTGGAGGGGGTTCGGATGATAACCTGAAGGTGGATTATTAGTCATAGATGTAGTTGGATTACGGTCTATATATAATGTTGTAATGTGCAATCAGATCTCATAGGAGTCAAGATGATTAGTATATGCATGTATGCTTTCTCGGTGTCTGTCAATTGCCCCACTGTAATTTGTTCACCCAACATGTCATCTATCTTAAGGAGAATCACCACTAGTGAACTATGGACCCCGGTCCAGTCTTTTACCATCAATATACCATCTACTATTTATTGTTTTACTGTTTACTTTCTGCAAGCAATATACCATCAAAACCGGTGAGATTGACAACCTCACTATAAGTTGGGGGCAAAGTTATGTGGTTGTGTTGTGCAGATTCCAAGTTGGAGACAACACCTTGGGGTTGTTTCCTTTCTCCTATAGGTTTGATAACCTTGGTTTCATAACTAAGGGAAAACTTGATGTTGTGCTCATCATACCTTCCTCTTGGGGTTCCCCAACGAGCTCATTGTATTTTGAGCCATCAAGCCTATTTTCTAGCGTCGTTGCCAGGGAGTCAAGGACAACTTCACAAGGGGAGTCCTTCATAACAAATCTCTTTACTTTATTTTTTTGTTTTGCTTAGTTTATTTTTGTTCTGTTTGCTTGTTTCTTTCTATTAAAAACACACAAAAAATAAGTTGTTCTAGTTTGCTCTTCTTTATCAAAAACACAAAAAAGTAGTTCTTTCTGTAGTTGCCACCTCGTTCTTAGCTCACCATGTTGGTCCTTGAGTTCACCATGAAAGACCTTTCAATAAGTAGCGGTTCTATAATTGGGACAGATAATAATGAAGAATCTTTAATCATGTTAGCAAGCATGAGGATAGATCCTTAGCAGAACTTGCTCCAAATTATGAAATTGCTGTAGCTTCCTTAGTTCACATGTTGGAAGCTAGGTTTGTTAACCTTAACCCCATAATGCAAGTAATGTTTCTTAAAGTTAAAGATATTGAGGATGCTGAAAAGAAAGATTTCATTTTAGAAACTTTGCTTAAAGAATTCTACGATGTTGTTAAGGAAGCTAGAAAAGTATTTGATCGTTTTAAGATGCTAGGCTCATGTGTAGATGTTATTGGTACACGAGAAAAGGTTGATGAAACCAAACCTAAAAATGGAGAGGAAATTAAGATACCAATACCTTTTAAACTTGTAGGAATACATGAAGCCTTAGAAAAGAATTTTGATTGGATTGTTCCTGAAAACCCGTTTGATGAAAATTGTAAATCCAAGAGTATTGACAGAGGATCCTCTAGAACTTATTTGTATGAGATACCTTGCCTTATTGAATATGTTTCTAGTATTTATCTTAATGCTTCTTCATTTTAGAATACTTGAATCTTGCTTCTTATGCCTAGCTCAAAGGCGTTAAAGAAAAGCACTTATTGGGAGATAACCCAAATTCTTAGTTAAAATTTTCTTTTATTGAGTCTTGGAAGTTATTACCTATGTAATAACCTCTCCTTATCCTTTTTGTGTGGTTTTTGTGCCAAGTGTAACCTCTAATGAGAGAGAAGTAAGACTTGGGAAAGTTGTTGTCCCGAAACAGATTTTTGTGCTTCACCGTAAAAATTCGTGAAAAATCTCTATATGTCGGATTGAGCTGTAATGTTTTGTGCTTCTGACCCAGGTTGTTATCCAACTTTCTTTAGTTCAACACTTTTCGATTTGAGCAATAGAAGGTTTTCGAAAAAAATCAGTTTTTACCTGCTAGTCTGTTTTGATAGATTTCTACCATTATTTGCATTTGCCTCTTAATCTCTTTCTCTTTGAGTTCTTGCCAAGTACTTGAACTTTTAAAAGGAATTGCTACAGTAGCTTGTGTTTTGATGGAAGTTTTACTTGTGTTGAAACTGAACCCAAAGACTTATTATCTTGAGTACACTAATGTTGCTAATGAAGATTGTGTGAAGTTTTGTATGAAGGAAAATTTTCAAGTGTAGGGAAGGATAATGTGATAATATGAAGTATGGACAAAATCTCAAGCTTGGGGATGCCACCCGTGTCACCCCGATAAATATTCAAGAAGTACAAGCGTCAAAGCTTGGGGATGCCCAAGGCATCCCCTTCTTCATCAATAAAAATCTCAAGTTTTCTTCCAAACATTTCATTTTTATTGTTTCATGCACAATTGTGTTGTTCTTGGAGCATCTTCGTTTTGTTTTTAGTTATCCTTTGCTTAGTTTTCTTAAATAAATTGGTTGGACCCCTTCATTCATTCATTAGTGTTCAAATAAGTTGATTTGGATTGGAAAAGAGTAGGAAAGTTCATGCTTATAAGTGGTACAAAGGAGCTTGTTTTTGGCTGTGACTTAGACTTTATCATGTCATGCTTGATGTTGTTTTGACTTTATGCTTAGTGATTATTGTTGTAGCATGAATTTTTACAAACAATTGAGATTGCTTAATGTGCCTTGAAAGAATCATGCGTTGTTTTAGCATACAAAAGCATAATATTGTGGTATTCTCCTTTGATGCTTTATTTGGGTTGACTTGGCGCATGCTCACACCATGTTAAGACTATACCAAGTCACCATAGCCTCTATGATCATTTAGTTTTCGAATTGTAATATCACTTTACGCTTTCATTAATAATGTTTTGTCGCTTTGCATGATTATGGCCAGTATTGCTCTCTTAGTTGGCCACTCCCAGTCTTTTGCTAGCCTCCACATGTACCAAGTATGAGTTCCACTCATGCATCCAACTCCAAATAAAACCAAGTTACTCCAAAGAGTCCACCATACCTACTTATTTAGCATTATTGCTATTCCAAGTATATTCATGTTTTTATCTACCTTCCGAATTAAACTTGTTATGTGAAAATTAGTGATTAAAGCTCTCACAAACTTGATGGCACACTTTACTTTTTTACACTTAATAAACTTTAACCATTGTGCCCATCTATGTTGCGTATATGCTTGCGCTTTATAAGTTGTGAATTAGCAGAACCATGTTACCATGGGGAACACTTTCATCATTGCACTTTATTTGATTGATATCATGTTCTTTTGCTTATGGATCCCGGTGGTGTGAAATAAAAGGGGAGCTTGTAAGCTCATGGAGTTTGTATATGTGTTAGAGAAATGCCTGGGCCGCTAGCCTAA
Source organism: Avena eriantha (assembly GCA_910589775.1). Taxonomy (NCBI): domain Eukaryota; kingdom Viridiplantae; phylum Streptophyta; class Magnoliopsida; order Poales; family Poaceae; genus Avena; species Avena eriantha. The sequence goes on from OU342742.1 coordinate 213,898,886, forward strand.
GCCATGCCTAATCATGGTGGAAACTTGCAGGATAACCATAGTGAGCAATCTGTGAAGCATCCTCAACAAAAACCTATGCAAATAGCAAATAAAAAGATCGCTGAGATACTCATTGTCTGCTTGCCTTGTCATTTTGATATGGGAAAGCTCATGTATCATGGGGCAAGGGGTACCCCGTTGGCGGTTCTCTATGATACACATGTACTTACAATGACAAGAACTTACTCGTGACTAAAGTTGATTAGCATGAGGTTCGGTCTTTGTAAGTAAGGGGATGAGATTTCAAATTATAACTTGTCAAGCATATCCTCATATTTGTTCACTTTAACCTTAATCACCTAAAGATGCTTATGATAGGGGCAATGAGAGCTGAAAGCTAATAAGTACCATAATTTTTGGAAGCTCTTTATGAAACTTGAATCCCTGCTTCCTTCTATGAAGGGCCTTTATTTTACTTTTATGTTGAGTCTACATCTTCTATCTTTATGCACCTATTGAGAGAGCATAGCGGCCATAATTAGTTTAATGTGCATTGTCCCAAAACTTGTTGATTGATTCATAACTTTGATATTGCTTGTTCTTAAACTATTTGTATCTAGTCATCCTTATGAACTTTGAAGGTGTCCTATGCATTTATGTTTTGCTACACTATGAGGGACAAGCTAAATAGCATTCTCATTATGTTTTCTATATGTGAAACAAACAAGCATCTTTCAAAGCATTGTTATTCATGAATCTTTTGTTTGTACCTTTTCATGTTACAACATAGTTGTTATGTCTTATTGTTAGAACAATATCTTTCATGTCTATGTTAAAGTACTATGATCCCAGCTATCAATGTTTTACAAATACCTTGATCAAGATTGTGAAGGTGCATGTCACCTCAAAAATTATTCTTTCTTTTTATCACTTACCTACTCGAGGACGAGGATGAGTTAAGCTTGGGGATGTTGATACGTCATAAACGTATCTATAATTTATGATGTTCCATGCTTGTTTTGTCCACACTTTGGAGTATTTTTACACATTTTCTGAAACTAACCTATTAACAAGATGCCACAGTGCCAGTTGCATGTTTTCTGCTGTTTTTGGTTTCAGAAAAGCTAGTAAGGAAATATTCTCGTTATTGGACGAACAAAAGCCAAACTCAATATTTTACCCGAAGAAATATGGAGTTCGGAGGGGATACGAAGTGGAGAACCAGGGTGGCCACATCCTAGGGCGGCGCAGCCTAGGGGGCGCGCCACCATGGGTGTGGGCCCCCTGGCTCTCCAATGACCTTGCCCTTTCGCCTAAGAAACCCTCCCGAGACGAAAACCCTAAGTACCCGATCAAAATCCACGAAAGAGTCTGTAGTCGCCGTCATCACCATCCCTAGATCAGGAGGGATCTGAAGCTCTTCCCAGCACCCTGCCATAGGGGAGAGTTCACCCTAGAGGCCTTCTTCATCACCATGCCTGCCTCCGGTGTGATGTGTGAGTAGTTCCTCCCTGGACTATGGGTCCGTGTAGTACCTAGATGGTTGGTTCTTCTCCTTTGTGCTACCATGTTTAGATCTTGTGAGCTCCGTTCATGATCAAGATCATCTATTTGTAATCTTGCATGTTGTGTTTGCGGGGATCCGATGGATACTAATATGCTATTTCAGATTGATTATTGATTCTATCATGTCTATGTTATTTTTGATCTTGCATGCTTTTTGTTGTTAGTAGCTATATTTGCCAAGTAGATGCTAGCAACTCCAAGAGGGAGTATTTATGCTTGATAGTGGGTTCATGCCTCTAGTAATCTCGGGAAGTGACACAAATCTCTAAGGTACTAGATGTGTTGTTGCTACTAGGGAGAAAACAGCAATCCTTTGTCTATAGGGCAATCATATTGTTTACTTTACACACTTTGCTTAATACAATTATCTGTTGCTTGCAACCTAATACTGGAGGGGGTTCGGATGATAACCTGAAGGTGGATTATTAGTCATAGATGCAGTTGGATTACGGTCTATGTATAATGTTGTAATGTCCAATCAGATCTCATAGGAGTCAAGATGATTAGTATATGCATGTATGCTTTCTTGGGGTCTGTCAATTGCCTCGCTGTAATTTGTTCACCCAACATGGCATCTATCTTAAGGAGAATCACCACTAGTGAACTATGGACCCCGGTCCAGTCTTTTACCATCAATCTACCATCTAATATTTACTATTTTACTGTTTACTTTCTGCAAGCAATTACTATCTTCCACACAATATGTTTAATCCTTTGTTTTCAGCAAAACCGGTGAGATTGACAACCTCACTGTAAGTTGGGGGCAAAGTTCTGTGGTTGTGTTGTGTAGGATTCCAAGTTGGAGACAACACCTTGGGGTTGTTTCCTTGCTCCTACCGGCTCGATAACCTTGGTTTCATAACTGAGGGAAAACTTACTACTGTGCTCATCATACCTTCCTCTTGGGGTTCCCCAACGAGCTCATTGTATTTTGAGCCATCAGCGAGGCGAGTATATTCCTTTAAGATAGGCTACAGAAAGAAAAAGCATGAACATTAACCCAAATTCGACTGCCAGTGACAAGAAAAAACTCACGTGTTCCTCCAGGGACTCCAAAGTTTCCTTCTGAATCGACATCCGGGCAACCATCTGGTGCCCCCCAACATGGGGGAAACTCGAAGAATTGGCACCGGAGTGAGCCGCCACCAAAGGAGAAGGAGATCGTGCCGCCATCTCCTTGTCTTTGCAGTCCACGACTCTAGTCTCCTTGACAAAGCGATAGTCATCGGACGATGCCGATGTCGTTTGACTACAAAAATATCTAGAACTCCCTCAGAAGAATAGATTTCAGGAGGACAAGACAAACTCGCAAGACTATAAAAACATACCCGTCAAAATTGTCGAGGTCGAAGGAGTCCTCAAATGCCTCCTTTGGTGTCCTCAACTTCTTCCACGAAGGAGGAGCCATGGTGCGCACAGGCACGGCAGGAATCGGCTCCTCTACTACATTAGGAGGACCCTCCAGTGTCGTCGGTGATGAGGCATCCGAGTCCTTGCTTCGGGAGCGCTTGCGAGTCCCGCCGGACTCGGGGGCTTCACGCTCCTCCTCCACGGGGATAGAGAGCCCGACTCGTCCTCCTCTTCGGCTTCACCAGGAATCACTCCCTCGGGTTGAGGAGGCAACACAATAGTCACCTTCCAATTCTGAAACTAGGACCAAACATTAGTATAAAATACACCAAACAGGCAATCCAAAAACAAGAAGAACTTTAAGAGAAACCCACCGCAGGTGGAGGATGACTCGCACAGAAGGGAGGCATGACTGAGTCACTCGGGAGTTCCTCCTTAGTGGTGTGCTTGGTCAGCAGTCGAAACCTCATGTCTACTTTGCTCGAAGAGATACTCTCTCGCGAGATGCGAGTCACATTGGATGCACCCTAGCTTGCAGCGGTTGCACTCGACGGTGCATCCAAGTGCGAATGAGATATGTGCCGCCTATTTCCTTGCCTATGCGGCGTTCAAGGTCACAAACACGCTGGTACAGAGTCTCTGTTTCCTTGGCTTCGTCGGGCATCACAGTGTTCTTCCACGACCTCCTTCTCTTGCATACTACCACCGGATCAAAAGGCATGAGTCTATAGTGTTCTTCATCAACCTTCTGGTCGCGAATGTAGAACCACTTCTCCCTCCACCCTTGGTCAGACGCATTGAAGTTGATGGCAAAATATGTGACACTGGAGTCGACATAGATACTGTAGCCTCCTATGTTGTAGTCTACCGATCTAGAACCCGACTAGCGTCTGAGTTTGAAAAGTTTTTTGAAGAGACCAAAGTGCGGCTCGATTTCAAGCTAGCACTCGAAGAGGGTAATGAAGAAAGCGATATGAAGGATGGAGCTCGGGGTCAGCTGGTGCAGCTAGAGCCTGTAGAAGCAGAGCACCCCCTCACAAACTTGTGAAGCAGGAGAGAAAGAACACGAATGATAAACGCAAGGAACATCACCCAAAATCCGGCGGAGGGACTGGGGATTACCTCATCGTCGGGAATTCAGCAGTCATCTTCCGCAGTGGGGAGCACACCATCTTGGTGCTGGGTGAAGAGCTATGTGCCCTTAATGGTGGTTGGCCGCCACGACCCATTTGTGACGCCCGTGCCTGGGCCCTTCTTCTTTCCAGCTGCAGGGCAGTGCTGGTGCATGTGGCGGTGGCACCCTTCTTCTTGGCCGCAACAATGGCGGCCGTAGATCCAGTGGCAGAAGCACCCTTCTTCTTTCCCATCTAGCGCTTGGGGTGGGAGCGCAGAAAGTAACTGGGAAAAGTGCGAAGACCATCTAGCACCACAAGAGGATGCGAGCAATGGAACAACGACGAGCAACAATGGAGGTAGTGCGCGAGGAAGAAGATGAGTTGTGGGGAAATTACCGCACAGCAAACCCCTACTTAACCTACTCGTAGATGCCATCCAACGGCTAGCAGAACACCAGCCAGACGCGTGGCGTGCATCAACATAAACGCGTGGCAGAGCAAATAGCGAACCATCGCTCCACTCCCCCTATTACGCGCGAGAATCGAGGAGATGTAGTTAAAATCGAAGATTACGCATGCCTAGTCAAATCCAAGTCAGAAATGGGGCCCCACTTTTCGTCATGTCCCGTCAAAACCGCTCACGCGGGCAACTGAGATCATCTCATCGTCAGCACTAACATCATTAACTCCAGCAGGAGCACTTTCTGACTACTCTAGTTCTTAATCGAGTCTTCAACTCGACCAAGCACTCGGGAGTTACTCCTAGCAGGAGCATTGGCCGCGCACCCGATGAACTGTAATAGACCTCCAAGCATTATGATGATGTATTTTCTCTCAAAACCCTTCACTCGAATTAACGATTTGACTGAGGACTCAGGGTTACTCCCATAGGGAGCACTGAAGGCATATTCCACTGAAACAAGCAAAAGGCGACAACAGTCGCAAAATACTTATAGTCCCCACTCGAGTCTACGACTCGAATAGGCACTCGGGGGCTACTCCCATAGGGAGCGCTGGTCGCGCACCCTATGATTTTTCTTATACATAACTGTGTGTTGACTATGTTCACACTCGAAAGCTTTGGAAAGTCTGCCTCATATTTTCCCTGCAAAGAGACTGCGTCTCCTAGGCCACCCGAATCATCTCTGTGTCATGCTTGCAGCATGAAGATAAGACCTGAAGAAGGCCTGACAACGCACCTGCTACGCTCTACTAGACATAATCCATGCCTACAGGCATGATGAAATAAGCCTTGACAGATGTGTCGAGTGCTAACACTTATATACTGAGATTCGACTTTATAAGACATCCGCGGCTTAAGTCGAATTACGCCAGCACTTTTCTGAATTCGAGTCTGGGGACTCGAGTTTGAGTAGATTGCGTTGTTTTTCCCTAAGGAAATTAACTGATCCTGATACATCAGATGAATTAGGCACGTATATCGACAATCCATATGATACAAATTTAAATCACTCGAAAATATGCTCGACTATGCACTCGAAGGCTTCATAAGTCTGCACTCGAATGTGCGATTCAATCGGACACTCGGTGACATGGGTATACCCTACAGGTACTCGAGCTTGGTATATACGGTCCAAATACGTACAGGCCCACGGTGTCGCCAAGGCCCAAGCAAGGGACTCGAGTAACCTACGAACTCTCGATTGCTTGAAGAACAAGAAGAAGTTAAAGATAGAAAGTTTGAAGGGGAAAAACCCTAACTTGTAACCGACTCGACCTGATACCCGAGACCTAGCCTATCTATATAAAGGCTAGGAGGGGGCAGCGAGGAGGACACACGCAACCCTAGTTTCCACAACCCTCGCCAGATTGCATCTGCGCACCATTGTAACTTGCGATTCCTTCGATAATTCCACGAGCAGACAAGCAGGAGTAGGGACCTCTACGAGGCCTGAACCTGGGTAAATCTTTGTCCCCTGTGTGCTTGGTTGCTAGCCGATAGATGTCTCTAGCGCTCCCTCCTTCTCCAAAACCCAAGTCCATAACAATGGGCATTGATGAGTTAAACCCTCGTCACTCAGGGACTACTGACATGGGCATACCTTACAGGTACTCGGGCTTGGCATATATGGTCCAGCATTAAAGAAGCCCACGATGTTGCTAAGGCCCAACCAAGATTCAGGTGATCCGGGAGACTCCGACTGCTTGCAGCACAGGGCAAACTTAAGATAGAAGTTTAAAGGGAAAACCCTAACCTGTAACCGACTCGGCCTACTATCCCGAGACCTAGCCTATCTATATAAAGGCTAGGAGGGGCGGCGAGGAGGATAACACACAACCCTAGTTTCTGCACCATCGCCAGATTGCATCTGCGCACCCCTTGTAACTTTCGACTCCTCGATAATTCCAAGAGCAGACAAGCAGGAGTAGGGTCCTCTATGAGGCCTGAACCTAGGTAAACCTTGCGTTCCTTTGTGCTTGTTTGCTAGTCGATCGATGCCTCCAGCGCTCCCCACTTCCTCGAACCTAAGTCCATCTGTGATGATCATTGATGAGTTAACCCCTCGCCAAACATAGTTCGTTTACCCCACCGATTAAAGGAAAGTAAAAAATAAAACATGAACTTCTATAGAGAATTACAGTCTAGGAGGTTTCTGGGGTAGAATTTTATTGCTTACATATGCTCAGCTTCTCTAGATCATGGGAGAAGCTCCAGGTGGTGTTTCCAGGTTTTTAGAAGAAGGAAAATAAAATTTTGAGCAATGGTTACCTTCTAGTTAGTGTTTGAGGGGTTTTTCCATCTATAAGGGCGCAACTATACGGCCGGACCAAAAAGGTCATGCCGTATAGTTGGTCATTAAACTTACTGTACCTTGGAAAAGAATTTTGACAAAGGCATCGATATCTGTACGGCCGGAACTATACAACCAGAATTTCTATTCCTGTCGTATAGTTGGTCTTTAAACCTTCAGTATCTTGGAATAGAAATTTTTCGATAGCAAAGATATCTATATGGCCAAACTATACGGCTGGAATTTTTTATTCTCGCCGTATAGCTGGTCGTTAAACCTTCAGTAGACATTAAAAAAACTTTTATTTCTTCAAGAATTCTTTCTTATCCTGAAACTTAGCGAAACACCTTATTTTGACAGTAAAATAACAACTTTAATTTTTGACCAACAACAACATGTATAAAATGGGATTTTAAGTACAACCGAGTTATGCAACACATAGTAACAATAAATTATACCTTTTGGAAACTACAACAAGATAACTCTAATAGCAAATCATGCAAAGAATAAAAATGCCAATGCAACTAGACTCAAGACACAAAACTAGGAAAGACGCCTAATGACTTTCGGGTTGCCTCTAGGGAAGCGCTTTCTTATAACCAAGTAGATAGGCTTTTATACTCCACATTAATTCAGCAATGGAGGAAGCTATAGGAGTAGTTTTGCTTACCTCCAATGAGTGTCTGCAGGATTTATATCATAGTTTTCTCTAAGACGTACCCACTTGCGGTGCATCGGTATCTTGTAAGTGTTCTTGTTGCCACGTGAGATGGATGCACCAAGCGCGGTAAATATGTATTCTTTCCTTCCTTCATAGAGGGTGTTAAATATTTATTATCAAACTTTGAATCTTTACCTTGATTACTATTTTGAGGGTACAACTCATAATGTCCTTTTGGATCCAGTGGCTTGGTCTTTGCCACCGGACTTTCCTGCACCTCATTAGTAAACAAAAGTCATAGCAAACAGATATGGGAGGCACACAGGGTTTCGTCTTTGGCTCATCAAAATTATCACTAGAGTTGAAAGAATAATAAATATCAGGAATAGGTGGGAGATAAGGTTTGAGAGCGGCTTTCAATTTATTCCATTCCTTGATTTCTTTTTCTTCTTTCTTCTTGATGCGTCTTTTATTTCTCCAATACTCTTCATAAAGCTGTTTCACTTCATCTGCAGATGTCAAATGTGTGGGATATTCAACACGAGGCTTCTTATTTTTATTTTTCCTAGATTTAGGCTTCATAGATTTACCCTTCTTTCTTGCTTCAATGATGCAACAAGTGGAAGATATGGGAGTAACAGTAGAGGGTTGTTCTCCATCATTAGTAGCAACAATTCTAATATGATTAAAATAATCAGCTATGAAAGGCATTGCTTTAGAAAGAATATCTCTAACTAAGGTATCATCATAAGGAATTTTTCCTCTTCTATTTTCATCTTTAAGAAACTCATTGACCAAGTTCTCTAGATCAGTAGGGAGAGGTTTTTCTTCATGCACAATTTCACATTGCCATTGATGAAAATTATTATGTATATCACTTAAGAGTTGCCAAGCTTCTTTCAAAGTTTTTCCAAGAATTGCACCATCACACATCATATCTAGCTTATCCTTGGAAGAGTGATTTAAGCCTCCATAAAAGTGATTCAACAATAAAAATCAGGTAAGTTATGATGTGGACAATCTTGCATCAGTTTTGAGTACCTACTATAAGCTTGTATTAAATCCTCATTGTTGCTCTGCTTGAAATTCAGAATATGAAGCCTACACTCATAAGTTTACTTTTGTGAGAAATACTTACCGAGAAAAGCTTCGGAGATACCTTTCCATGAATTGAAGTGTCCCGTGGGATGCGATTTTAGCCAATCTTTAGCTTTTCCTTTCAGCGAGAACCGGAATAGATATAACTTCATCTTATCATTTCTCCATCCATTTGCCTTCACCGTAGAACACAATGAAGTAAATTTGTCAATATGCTCATATGGATCATTGTTTGGATTTCCTGCAAAAGCTATTTCCATCATCATATTTATCCACATAGGATTAATCTCATATCCATCCACATCAATAGCGGGTTGAACATTAGGAGCATGTAAATTATCAACACTCGTAGCACCATACTCCGCAAGACTTTTACTTTCCATAGTTCCTATGATTTTGAATTTCCTATAACTAAAATAAATAAAAAGACTACTAACAAAAGGTAAACTATTTTTATTGTTCTTTTCAAATAATCAAAAGCAGTAAGATAAATAGAAACAAACAGAATAAAACTATGTGCGAGTAGGAAGGTAATAATCGGATGCTTAGCTCCCCGGCAACGGTGCCAACTTGATGACTGGATTCCTGCACCAACAACAGGGTTATTGCAGTACTTGTAGCAGCAAGTATTTAAGAGTTTGTCCTGATGGGAGATCGACAAACAAAAACAACACGACCCTACAACCACGTGATCAATGCAGCCACGTTTCGCACCCAAACCGTGGTTTGGAAATAGCCTATTCTATAAGCTACTAGAACAACAATGTAACACCCTCGAATCGGCCCTATGCAAGTTTTAGCCCTTTCCGCCAAAACCGCATAGAAACGTTTCAAGGACGCCCACCAGGCACTTTCGTGCGGGTGAAAAATGAAGTAATACCATTACACAACAGTCCTCGATGGGACCCACAGAATAGATATATATACAACAGTAACTCAATGAGTCAAGAATACAGATATACAATACAAAGGTCCAAATCACCTTGAAACGATAGAGCGTCCGACTACGGACAAGATGCAAATGGGGCTAAGAGCCCTGAAGAATAACCAATGGCGTCCATAACCCTGCCCAGGCCAAGCCGGAAGGGTAACCCTGCTAACGACGTCGATCTCAAACCTGCTAAAACAAAAGGGGTGCCGACAAAGAGCAAAGGAAAAAGAGGAGCGTCAGTACTAAGGCCAGTACACGGCGAGGCTAGAATTCGGCAGCTCTCACCTACATAGGTATGGTGGACTAAAGCGGCAGCGCAGCAGCACTAAACAACCTATAGAGACTCAGTAAAACTGACGGCTATTAGAGAGGGATAAGAAAGACCTATTCGCATCCAACCTGATACTAACACCAAACATATCCATCCTGCATTTCCCCCTCGAGACCAAACGAGGAAGTCCAACCGAGGAACTCACACAGTTGGCAGTTTTATTCATTCCATTATAGTTGAAGCACTTACTAGTCAGATATAGATAGCATGAGTCGTTCTGAAGCATAAGTAGTGGGCTGTTTTAATTACCATTCCGTTGTAGTTGGAACATTTACTAGTCAGATATAATTGTCCTGAGGAATCCCAAAACCCAGCAATTGTTGGCACTTTTATTTCATTCCATTGGAGTTGCAATACTTACTAGGCAGGTATAACATGACACGATACACACCAGTGCCACCAGTTGTTGGCATTACTAGTCACATATTAAGTCAAATATATAGCACTACTTTAGTTATGCTTGTCTATGATCGAGATACTCTGCTCCAAGTCGTCCATAACCGCGGACACGGCTTTTAGAAAGTTTTACCCTGCAGGGGTGCACAAATAGCAACACACACTCGATCAACCTCGGAAAAACCAACTCAAAACCCAACGAGGCATTCACGACAAAGCGATCACAGGATTCATAAATATTTCAGGGGGCCACCCCATTAAGCTACCCGCAACGAAGTTGGCCGGCTCCGAGACGGACCCAAGGTTTGCGCCAATGGCTATAAACGACTGGGAACCCGAAAGTGTGACTGGGAACACTCCGCAATCCTAAACAGTATAGGTGCTCCACGCACAATCTTAAATAAAGCGGTAAACATGGAATAAGTATTGGATAGTAATAAAGCCCCAAACTACTTTGTGGCCCCAAGAAATAGAAATGAATCAAGCTCTGGCTCAGGGTGATCCCATAGGGTCTCCCGGATGTGGATAGTGCGAATAGTCAAGGAACAGGTATCAAGTACTCGGGGTCCTATGGGACACAAGTGAGCGTGGAAGAACCAAATAACATCTATTGCCCACCGATGCCTCTGCATTAGTTATATCTAGCATTGAAATAGTTGTATTTAAAGTCATGATCATCTCCACCAATAAGCATCTCCACCATTAAGCATCTGCCAACCTTCCAACAACTGTGGTACTTGACAACACGCGATCGCACCTGAACAAGCAACTACGACTCGCAAGGCCAGCTATCTACCAAACACAGGTAATAGGAGGTGTCCATGTCAATATAGAGGCTGCACGTGATATAACTGGTGTACGGAAACTAAAGCATCGCGACAGGGATAGCAATAGATCAACAGGAGGAAATAAAGACTATAAATGCAAAATAGGTAGAAGGGGGAGAGATGCTCGCCTGGGAAACACTGCCGAAGGATCATATCCGGAGAACTTGTCGATACTTGCATCCACTCATCGGCCGAATCCGTGAAGAAGAAAACACTAAAAGAAACACCGGATGCAATATTTAATACTACGGAAGAAGATCCGGCATGATTATGATATGATACAAGACATGGCACAGATGTGGTGCAATTAGGCAGTATTTAGCGGAACCGGGGTCCCGACAATTAATTAAATGGTTCAAGTTATTTAACTACCCCACAATTTAAATGTTGTATTAATAGGGCAAAACATGGCATCGGTTCGCTACACCAATTTAAATGGAGCCAATATGAGACTAGACTTGCCCTCATATATTCTCCATATTTAATTTAGGTGAATTGGCATAATGCCCCCAAACCACAGACAAGTATGCATGCATGAACAATTTAATGATGCGACAGGTATATGTCATATTATAAAAATAGAGGCTTAGGGTCACACATCTGGGTTCGGAAGATCTTGGGTTCCGGGGGTTCGGGTCTGGGTCTCAGGGTTTGACGGGGGACGATCTCGCATCCGGGAAGAAGGACTTGGTGCTCCGAGATGAAGCGCTTGTCGTTCCGGGAAGAAGAGCTTGGTGGTCTTCGTGCTCGGACTTCGCCTTCGGGAACGGGGGCTTGAGTGCCACCATGTGCATCCCTCGGACTCATCGGCATCGAGCCGGTCTTGTCGATCTTGGTGAGGTACTCGGCTAACTTGTCAACTTGCACAACGAAGCATAGCCACTGATCCTTCTTCACACTGTCGCCCTAACAAACATCACGTGGCGTTGCAGAGGGAGGTGACAACAGTGACGCACACATGCAGAAGGACCATGGCGATGATGGTCGGACTTACGGCGGAGGAAGAAGCGGTCGTCGATGCCGGGAGAGGAAGGTGCTCAGGCGAGGCTGGGAGGCGCTCGTCATGAAGGAGGACGGAGGAGGTCGGGGCGTCCAGGCACACGGGCGAGGGCGAGCTCGTGCGCGTGGCGATGGAGCTCCAAGGGCGCGACCGTGGAGGAGGGCGGGCACAGGGCTTGAGGCGACGGCGGCCGTCGAGCTCGAGACGTGCGCGGCAGCGCCGGTCGGAGGGCTCGGGCCGGAGGTGGACGAGGAGGAGGCGCCGCTGGAGTCGGGAGGGAAGGCGGCCGGCTTGAGGCGGAGCTTGGGCGGGCCAACGTCGCGGTGTAGACGGAGGTCGTCCGCGGCGGTGATGGCTGGGCTCGAGGCCGCGGCGCCATGCGAGGAGGCGCAGAAGAGGAGGGGCCCACTGGCGGCGGCGGTCACAGGCGCAGGACGAGGCGGTCGCACACGGAGAGAGCGGCGAGGGGGCTGGGAATGCTGGCCGGAGGCGGGCTCGCCGGTGGCGGCGTGCCGGGGCTCTGCGCGAGGAGAGGGCCGTGTCGGTTGGTGGGATCTAGGGAGGAGTGGGGGCGCGGCTCGTGGTGGGACCGGGCGGAATTCCCGAGGAAGGCAGGTGGCGTGGTTGGCGTACGGGGCCTGGGGATCGACGCGGGGTGGGGCTGGGGCGAGCGGGAAAGGAGGTGGGGGAGCGGGGGAGTGCGTGTCCAGGTGGGGCTGTAGGTGGTGGGTGGGGCGCGTGGGGGAGTGCGTGTGGTGTGGGTGTGTGTGTGTCCACCGGTGAGGTGGCGGGTGTGAGGGGAGTTGCGGGATAGGTGGCGCACAGGGAGTGGATGGAGTAAGGCAGGTGGGACGAGGTGGCGGCCTGGGATAGGCCAGAGTGAGGTGGACAGGCGGGAGAGAGAGAGTGGCGGCGGGGTGGGGAGATGGTTAGGGGTTAGGGTTTGGTTAGGATTAGACTAGGTTTTGGTTAGTTTGGAACGGGTAGTAGGCTGCTGGCTTGCTGGGCTTTTGGCCTGGTAGGCTGGCGGCCTCCCCGGTAAAACATTTTTACTTAACTTTTATTTTTAAACTACTTTTGTAAATAATTTTTAGGCAAATAAGAGACCCGGGCGTGAGATAGGGTTTTGATTTGAATAAAGACGGGGGATATTTAGAAAACAAAACTAGGCTTTTCGAAAATAGTTTTAGGCAAAACATATGCATGATGATGACGATGCTCAAATGCAATGTGGCATGATGACATGAGCATGCGGTCATGATGATGCAATGCACAAAACACCGCGATTTTCTAGTAGTGGTTTTAGCGGGGCGCCACAAACGATAATTGAGAGACGTTTAAAATATCTAATAACAAAGAACTTTTAACAAGAAAAAAATAAACTAAGATGGAAAGTAAACAGGAATATGAATGGAAAGTAAACAGGAATATGAACTGAATTAAAGAGATTGTAGTTGTAGGATTGAATGGAATGAGAGAGGGCTTCTAGGCTTCGGTCTCACTAGTACTAAATGGGCAAATATATGTGTGATCTATAAGAGATTCCTTATACAAATAAACGTTCCCCATTTGATTACCGGGATGTCATTCTTTGTGCACTATGCATGATTCTTGCGCGTCACCACAAGGCAAAAGGCACTTCTGGACCAGAGGATCACATGAACTCATCTTAGATCATAATAAATTCTAACTTAGCGCACTAGATCATACCTCAACCTAGAATTGAATCAATCACTCACACATGGATGAACAAAAAACATATATAAATATATAAAGATGTCACAACCGGGTTCAATCTTACAATTACTAAACACGAGAGAGAGGGGGTGGAGATGGAGATCAATGCGTGGTGGTGGTGATGTCTTCCTTCTCCTCCTCTTCTTCTTGCTTGGATGCCTTGAAGGTGATGGTGTTGAGGGAGATCTAGATCTCGGAGGTGTGGTTGAGGCAGAGCTCCGCCGCCGTGGAGATCGGAAGGGTGGCGGCGGTGGCAGGGCTCCACCCCTAAAGGGCTATGGTTTTTTGTGGCTCTCCCTTGGGTCCTTACTCCTTTATATAGGCCTTGGGGTGCCCTAGGGTTCCCCCAATACCGTCATATGACTTAGGGAAGGTTCTGAAGCTTCTCCGGGACGAAATCCCATCGTTTGTGACCTTTTTACCAACTATACGGCCAAACTATACGGTGGGAACTTTTAGTTCCGGCCGTATAGTTGGTCGTTGAACTTGTAGATCCTGTAGCATTTTGGTCACCATTTCTTTATACGAACTCCGTTTTGGGATTTCTTGGGCTCATTGAGTTTGTCTCGTCGAGGGCTAAACCCCATGATCTTGGATATTTATTTTAATAAGTTGGGAAAAATCACTTTTCCAACCTCTCAAATGGCTAAGTCTGGTCCCTACAGCTCCTCCATACTATGCTCTCTTTGTTCTTTTTTATCCATAATCTTCACTGGCACCTACACACATGTCATAGACAAGGAAAGTGATAAAATTCTACCTAAACTACCAAAATGTGCAAAGCTCATATGAAAGCAAATGAGAACTAGAAGTCATGCATATAAGGCATAGTTATAGCTGGAAGAAACATGATATGAGAGATAAATGGCACATTTTATATGGCTAAAAGAGGTGGTATTTCAGCCATCAGCTACTAAACCCGCATGGTCTGATCCCCTAAACTAAAACTTGTGTGATCTCTGGTCTATACAGACCAAACACCTGCTCAAAACACTCAGGATCCTACCTTCACCCAGGCTAGGCTTGACCGCTCCTAGCTATGTTCGTATAGGGAGAATGGGTATGCGGATACCGCGAGTGGTGATGGGGCTGTTAAAGGATCAATGCTCACTCTGATAGCCAAAAATCACGTCAGAGGCCTCAAAAACCTCCGACACAAGCTGTTGGAATGCGGAGACCTTTAACGGGGATTACTCGGGCAAACCCACAACAAAAACGCCACTGCAGGGCACGGTGTAGGGAAGTTATGAACCTCGATGTAATCCAATAGAGGTAAATGGTCCAAGGAACATTGCCAATGGGACAGAGGTGGAAAGCTTCCTCATGAGCACTAAGTCTCAGGCTAGCTCGAAACTCACACCCATCTTAAACACGATGACAATTGTATGGTGACCCAGACGAACGATAATATCGCACAAATCCTGAGTTACTAACCTCGGAAAACAAGTTATAAACCCGCACAAAGCTCGAGTTACTAACATCGGTAGATAAGTGATGCATCCGCACAAAGACCAAGTTACCAACCTAGGCAAATCAGTGATACTCTCGCATGAATCTTGGGCCGCTAACCTCTGTAGCTTGATGATGCCCTCACACCAAAGCATCACGGCAACACGTTTGCTCAAGAAATCAGGACACCTTGGTCCGACCTAAAAGTGTCAGGCTAAGTAGGAAGCAATGGAATCAGCTCAGGTCCAGGCCAACACGCGCCTACCCCTGTTGCAATGAAGACAAAATCGGACACCCTGAGTGCAAAGTACTCAGAGGAACAGCTCTAGAGGAATGAGAGGACATGGAGTTCATACATACGGACCTTCCAGTATACACAAGGATGAAGGGGAGGTATTACTCTCATGTGGCTCTATAGAAGGAAAAGGGGGCAAAGGGATCCCCTTGATGGCCGCATGTTGCGACCTCAGATCGTTAAGGATCCTAAGTCCCTGTGATTAACATGCTAGTCCCTGGATCAATAGCTAGCACTTCACAGTCGATGAATATCATGTAAAACACAAGTCATTATTACCCGAATAATCCAGAGTATAATTATTACAACTTGCATAGCTTATAGCTAGCTCCAATAAAATAGTGGAAACCAAATAAAACTTGAGTCCATCAACGCCTCAGGCTAGCTGCGTGAAGACCCGCGATCCCTACGCACCTTTCAATCTTCAGATTCTGCACATAAGACGCAGCCAACAAGTTGGTTCAATACTTTGAATGTATTGGCAAATTACACCAAGGAAAGAGTAAGACTATCTCTACATGCAAGGCTAAGAGTAGGCTCTAGGGTTCATTTGTGTAAAGCCAATTTTATTATTGTAATAAGAAAAGAGGAAGGATGTTTTCCCTACTTTGTAAACTTTGATAAATAGTATAGGGTCGAATGGAACACGTGGATATTACTCACCAAGTGCCCAAATCAACCTAGCACCTGGATATTACGCACCAAGTTCCCAAAATCCCACCCAATGGCGATATTACTCACGCCTTGGGGTTTATAAAACGCTAAGTTTGGAAAAGAGAGAGGAAGATCTTTCAGAGGCTCCATCCTTCAGATGCTCAATGTTGTTCTATTTCCGTGAACACGGCTGATCGATCATATTGCAATACTCTCGAGAGGTTGTGCACTTTCCCCACAATCCATGATCAGGCCCTTTTACAAACAAGACCATGGCGAAGCCTTCCCTTAGTAGCCCCTCTACCAGCTGGATCCAACCGTGCCAAGAACCTCCAAATGTTGGTACCCCGGTGAGGTTTACCACTAAGTACTAAGCCAAGACAGAGCCCATATGTATTGTGGTTGCACGGGAAGCTTATGAATTCTGAAACATGGCAGACTTCTTTGATTCCTAGGCGGCCGTCCTCCACTAAAATCCCACTCGTTGTCCCGACAACCATTCCGCCCAGAAGAAAACTTAGTTTTATTTTGAAGGGGGTTTTGAGGAGAAAGTTCGCTCGAGAGAGCTCTCATACTTAGAAAATTTTGAGACTTTCGAACCCTCCCAACGGTACTTGATATAGATAAGTATATAGCATAGCATGCATAACTTAGAAAAACAGGATAACCTATTGGGATAGAAAATCCTAAGCATAGAGCTACTCATGGCATGTTACAAAACCGCACTTGCAAAATAGTACTAAGAAAATCTACCAAAATCCTACACATGCATACTACAGAATTTTGAAGAGTAAAACATGCATAGTCAAAACTAGGACATAATTATGAACAAGTGGTGTAACTTGCCTTGATCCGAGCAACAATCTGCACAACAGTACTCCTCAGTGCACTCCGAGCAATCTAACGAAACAAACATGGATCCAATCACAAGTTGCACAAAACAAAGTCACGAAGTCGAATATGCATGCATGCAACATGGTAATATGCAAGGATGGATTTGATTTCGACCAAGGGTTTTAACCAGGGGTGTTGTTGAGTTGGGGATGTCATTAGAATCGATTTCCCACGGATTTTAGGTATTTTGGGTTAAATCCTAAATAACCAAGCTCAAAACTAGATCTACAACTCCAATCTACCTCGAGACAGATCTGAACACCCTAATCATGAGATGATAATTTTCTACAGAAGGTCTTGCCGAAGCAAAGCCAACGCAACAAGAATCAACTAAAACGGAGCTACGGATAAATTTCTAGAACTAAAATGCTCTAATCTAAACTTTAAATCCTACTGCAAGATTTCTGTGACAAAACAACCATATTATTGTAGATCTGTGTTCTACTCGAAAATATGAATCCAACGGCATATAATACACAATTTTTGGACTAATATTCGAATTACTATGGATTTTACAAGATTGGAGCTATTTCTGCCTATTTTGAAAGAAAAACAAAAGGGGCCAGCGACGCGGCGACACGTGGCGCAACGCGATTGGTCCGCGAGGCGCGCGTGACGTTGACGCGCTGCTGACGCGGCGACGACGTGGCGGCTGCCACGTGGCGCGGCATGATTGGCCGATACCGGTTCGGTGCGGCCAGTCTAATCTGGGTCGTTGGATCGGTATCAGACGGCTGAGGGGGTGTGGCCGGCGGCTTACCGAGGTGGGTGGCGATGGGGTCGACGGCGGACGGCGGCGGCGGTCCGCGATGGTCGGCGGCGGTCGGCGATGAGGAGGCGGTGCTCCCCGGGCTTGGTGGAGTAGACGACGGCGGCCGGTTTTTCGCCGTGGTTCCGTTCCCGGGGGCGGCGTCGGCTCTCCTCCTCCGAGGCGACGGCGAACGGCGGCTGGAGGCGGCGGAGGCGGTGGGGCTCCGGTGAGGAATTGGCGGCGGCTCGGCGGCGGTGTTGGGCGGAAAAAGAGCTAGGGTTTTGGGGAGGCGTGCCGGGGCTTAAGTAGGGGCAAAGACTTGGGGCGGGGGTCGCGGAATCCGCTCCGGATTCGCCGGAGGCAGTTGGCGCTGACGCGGCGGCGGCGGCGTGCTCGAGCCGGACTCGGGGAAGGCGGCTGACGGGTGGGGCCCGCCTGTCGGCGGCTGCAGGCACGGGGCGGGCTGGCTTCTAGCGACGGCGTTGGGCCGGCCCAGCCGGGCGTTCGCGGTAAGCACTGCTCGCTTGCGGGCGTTCGCGGTAAGCGCCGCTCGCTTGCGGGCGTGCGCGGTGAATAGGAGCGGGCTGGCTTCGGCTGGCCCGCCTAGGTTAGGTTTCCTCTTTCTTTTTTTATTCTTTTTATTATTTTCTGATTTGCTATTTGTTTAATAACTTTTGCAAACGGACTCCGAATTAGACGAAATTTGTTTCTAAAATTTTGTAAAAAGAAGAGGGTTAGAGTAGGACTATAAAATAACACTTTTGCAAGGGTTTTGGTGGTTCAAAAAGGTTTTACCCCTTTTAGTCTATAAGTGATTATGGGGTTTAAGAAAAATACCTGATGCAGTTTTTGGTATGTGGTGCCATGATGCAATGATATGATGCATGCTTCTAGTAACATCTGAAATTGCGAAATTTGGGATGTTACACCGCAACACTGTTGGATCACTCTGATGGCCTCACAGACTTTGCGCTGCATGGAGTCTCGCCACAGTCAGCAAGGGGCGAGATTGGCTACTGCGCCTTTAGGCGTCTGACCTCCTTTTAAAGCCCGGGTTTTTCTTCAAATATAAGGGCCATGGTGAAGGGGTTCGTTGCATTGAAAACAAAAAAAATCCTACGGTTGCAACTACCAAGATCGAATCTAGGCGACACTTGTAACGGGTTCAGATGGACTCACCCTCGAAGACCGTAAAGCGGGATAATGTCCCCACAAACAAACATGGTGGTTCTAGACTGTACACGAGCATCCTCAAGGACGCGAAGACAATCAGCTCCACAAGGGGGGTAGCGCCTCCATAATCGGTCACACATACGGTGTGCTTACGACTTCCGTCCCTCGCTCCAGTTGGGCAGTGGAAGTAGGGGATCCTAGGGAACTCCGCCGACACTATGACATGGTGGTGATGGTGGTGGATAATATCTTGAACAGGGCTTCCCCTCAGCACCATGCTCGTGGAACTGGACAAGGCTAGAAAGGGGAGGAAGATGCCAACCAAAGGGTATATGAGAGGAGGAGGATGAGTGTGTGAGAGACGAGGTGCTCCACCCCACCTTTTATAGGGGGACGGGGATGCCCCTTGCCATGGCCGGTGACCAAGAGGGTATTTAATTCCACTCATTCATGTGGGTGGACACTCTAGTCACAAAATTGATCTCCACTTTCTCATATTCAATCTCCACTCAAAATCAAGAGTCATGCCATTAAAAACACCTTTTTAATTCACTTGATTTAATGCCACTCGTTAAATGAACACTTCATTAGTGATTACTTCATTTAATGAACACATTGATAATTCAATCCCCGGTAATATTCTGATACACCAAAACTATTCTGGTAGATTTATCAGAACAATTCATGTGTTGTCCAGTATTTCTCTAGTGTTCCCTATCCACTCAGATGCGTTGACTACCCTTAAGTGTGTCTCCCTACTAGTTCGTGAACTGTGTGGACATGATCGAGACTCTCTTTTATCAATAATCATTAGCGGGGCCTGGAGATCCATAATGACTCCCACCAGCTCAACGTAAACTAGTGATCGTGTGAACCCTATTCGCAATAACCAATTCCTTTTGTCTCGTGATATTTCACTTGTCCGAAATTTGATAAGTTGGTATCTTCCATACCTAGTTCGATCTCGTTACTAACAAGTACTCTTTTCTCGTTACCGTGATATAACATTCTTAGTGATCTTTATCACTTGCTTGCAAGCTGTGTTAATGTGATATCACCGAGAGGGCCCTGAGTATATCTCTCCATCATCAGGATGGACAAATCCCACTCTTGATCGACGAGCCTCAACTAACACTTTCTAAGTACCCGATGACACCTTGATAATCACCCTGTTACGGTGTGGCGTTTGAAGTAATCAAAGCACTTTTCTGGAGTCAATGATTGACGTGATCTCATGGTCTAAGGATTAGGGTTACTTTGAATGAGATAGCAATATAAACTTGAGGACATGATCGTATTGCTAAATCTACTGCGAGTAAATGTTCATCATATCATTCTATAATGGCATGACCTTGTTATTAACAACATCCAATGTTCATGATCAGGAAACCTTGATCATCAGTTAATCAACAAGCTAATGTAATGCGTGGCATCACTAGGAACATATTATTTTGTTTACTAAACACACATGTATTAACATTTCCTTTTAATACAATTATAGAATGAGAAATAAACATCTATTATAAACCTGGAATAAGATAATAACCATTTATTATTGTCTCTCGGGCATATTCCTTTCAGTCTCCCACTTGCACTAGAGTCAATAATCTAGTTTTGCATAGTCATGAATCTGACACCCATAGCGTTTTGGTGATGATCGTGTTTTGCCCTTGGGAGAGCTTTAGTCAATGGATCTGCATTGTTCAGATACCATGTCTACTTTGCAAATCTCTATATCACACCATCCTAGACATGTTCCCGGATGGAGTGAAGATGGCGCTTGATATGCTTGGAATTCTTGTAAGACCTTGGTTCCTTAGCATTGGCTATGGCACCATTGTTGTCACAATAGATAACCATTGGATCCAAAGCACTTGGTACCACACCTAGTTCGAAATGAACTCCTTCATCCAAACTGCTTCCGCCACTGCTTCTGAAGCAGAGATATACTCAGCCTCCATTGAAGATCTTTCCACAACAGGTTGCTTGGAACTCCTCCAACTCACCATTGCTCCATTCATAATACATACATATCTGATTGTGACTTAGAGTCGTCCGGATCCGTGTCGAAGCCAGCATCGACGTAACACTTTGCGACGAGCTCTTCTTCACCGCCATAGATGAGAAACATATCTTTAGTTCTTCTTAAGTACTTAAAGATATTCTTGACCGTCTTCCAATGTTGCACACATAGATCAGATTGGTACCTGCTAGTCAAACTAACATCATGTGCCACATCTGGTCTTGTACACATCATTGCATACATAAGAGAGCCTATGACCGAGGCATAGGGGACATTGACCATCAATTCTCTATCTTCTGCCAAAGCTGAACTCTGAGTCTTGCTCAAATTTGTACCTTGCAACATAGGTAAGAGCCCTTTCTTACTATCGTTCATTTTGAACTTTTCAAAATCTTGTCAAGGTATGTACTCTGCGTTAATCCAGTTAAGCGTCTTGATCTATCTCTATAGATCTTGATGCCAAAAATATAGGCAGCTTCACCAAGGTCCTTCATTGAAAACTTACTATTTAAGTAATCTTTTATGTTATTCAAAAGATATATATCATTTCCAACTAATAATATGTCATCCACATATAATATCAGAAATGCTCCCTCCTTATCATTTTTACTCTTAAAGTTGGTTGAGTGCGTAACCTTGTTCTTGCCATCAAACTTCCCTTTACCTTCAGATTTGTTCTTATTCTTGAACTTGTGGGATTGGAAATTTTTCTTATGTACCAAATTAGCACTAGAAGCACCCTTAAAACCTCGAGCATGTATGTCCTTTGCTATCGCCTTCTCTTCCACATGAAGAGACCCAATGAGATCCGTAATGTAAATCTCTTGTCTCTTATGTTTCAGAGAAGTAGCAAAGTTCCTCCACAAGGGAGGAAGCTTGGCAATAATGCCTCTGGCCACAAACTTGTCCGGTAAGGTACACTTGAACTATTTAAGTTCTTTGGTAAGTGATTGTATCTCATGAGCTTGCTCAATGACGGAGCACTCATCAACCATCTCGTAGTCATAGAATTGCTCCATGACATACAACTCAGTACGAGCGTCCGAGACCCCAAACTTGGCCTCGAGCGTATCCCACGCGTATTTGCCTTTATCAAATGACATGTTGTAACACCCTTGAATCGGCCCTATGCAAGTTTCAGCGCTTCCCGCCAAACCCGCATAGAAACGATTTAAGGACGCCCACCAGGCACTTTCGTGCGGGTGGAAGACGAAGTAATACCATTACACATTAGTCCACGATGGAACCCATAGAACATATATATACAACAACGATTCCATGAGTCAAGAATATAGATATACTATACAAAGATCCAAATCACCTTGAAACGATATGACATTCGAGTACGGATAAGATGCAAATGGGACTAAGAGCCCTGAAGAATAACCAATGGCGTCCATAGCCCTGCCCAGACCAAGCCAGAAGGGTAACCCTGCTAACGACGTCGATCTCAAACCTGCTAAAACAAAAGGGGTGCCGACAAAGGGCAAAGGAAAAAAGAGGAGCGTCAGTACTAAGGCCAGTACACGGCGAGGCTAGAATTCGGCGGCTCTCACCTACATAGGTATGGTGGACTGAAGCGGCAGCGCAGCATGCACTAAACAACCTATAGAGACTCGATGGAACTGTCGGCTATTAGAGAGGGATAAGAAAGACCTATTCGGAACCAACCTTATACTAACACCAATCATATCCCTCCTGGTATTTTCCCCTCGAGACCAAACGAGGAAGTCAAACCAAGGAACTCACACAGTTGGCAGTTTTATTCATTCCATTATAGTTGAAGCACTTACTAGTCAGATATAAATAGCATGGGTCATACTGATAGCATAAGTAGTGGGCAGTTTTAGTTAACCATTTAGTTGCAGTTGCAGTACTTACTAGTCAGATACAATTAGCATGTGACATCCCAAACCCAGCAGTTGTTGGCACTTTTATTTCATTCCATTGGAGCTGCGATACTTACTAGGCAGGTGTAACATGACACGATACACCCCAGTTCCACCAGTTGTTGGCACTTTTATTATCCATTGCATTGTAGTGAAACTGATTACTAGTCACATATTAAGTCAAATTTATAACACTACTTTAGTTATGCTTGTCTATGATCAAGATACTGTGCTCCAAGTCGTCCATAACCGCGAACATGGCTTTCAGAAAGCTTTACCCTGCAGGGGTGCACAAATATAAACACACACACGATCAACCTCAGAAAAACCAAATCAAAACCCAACGAGGCTTTCACGACAAAGCAATCACAGGATTCATAAAATATTTCAAGGGGCCACCCCACTAAGCTACCCGCAACGAAGTTGGCCGGCTCCGAGATGGACCCAGGGTTTGTGACAATGGCTGTAAACGACTGGGAACCCAAAAGTGTGACTGGGCTTGTCGATACCGCGAAAACATTCCATGTTCCAAAACAGTACAGGTGCTCCACGCACAATCATAAATAAAGCAGTAAAACATGGCATAAGTACAGGATAGTAATAAAGCCCCAAACTACTTTGTGGCCCCAAGAAATAAGAAATGAATCAAGCTCTGGCTAAGGGGGATCCATAGGGTCTCCCGGATGTGGATAGTGCGAATAATCAAGGAACAGGTATCAAGTACTCGGGGCCTACGGGACACAAGTGGACATGAAAAACCAAATAGCATATATTGCCCACCGGTGCCTCTTTCATTAGTTATCCCAGCAATTTAATAGTTGTATTTAAATTCATGATCATCTCCACCGTAAAGCTATGACAACATTCCCAACAACTGTGTGGTACTTCATGACACGGGATCACACCTGAGCAAGCGACTACGACTCGCAAGACCATCTATCAACCAAACAACAGGTAATAGGAGGTGTCCAAGGCAATATAAAGGCTGCACGGAATATATCTGGTACGGAACACTAAAGCATCGCGACACGGATAGCAATAGATCAACAGGAGGAAATAAAGACTATAAATGCAAAATAGGTAGAAAGGGGGAGAATGCTCGCCTAGAAAATATTGCTAAAGGTACATATCTGAAGAACTTGTCGATACTCGCATCAACTCAAGGGCCTAATCCACAAAGAAGCAAACACTAAAAGAAACACCAGATGCACTATTTAATACTACGGTAGAAGATCATGCATGATGCTGGTATGATGTATGGCATGGCAAAGATGCGATGCAACTAGGCAATATTAAGCGGAACCGGGGTCCCAACAATTAATTATATGGTTCAAGTTGTTTAGCTACCCCGCAATTTAAACGTTGTATTAACACGGCAAAACATGGCATCGATTCGCTACGCAAATTTAAATGGAGGCGATATAATACCAGAAAAGCTCGCATATGGGTTCCATATTTAATTATGAGGTGAATCAGCATAATGCCCCAAACCCATATGATGAGATGTATGCAAGCATGAACAATTTAATATGCAACAATTTATATAGATGGCACTTTATAAAATAGGGCTAGAAAAAGGGTCACACATCGGGGTATCGATGATCTTGGCTCCGAGGGGTGCGGGTTCGGTCTCGAACTCCGGGATCAGGGTCTTCGATCCATGAAGAAGATCTTGGCGACGGCTTCGATGAACTTGGTCAACTCTTCATTCTTGTTCGCTTCGAGGAGGTATTTGTTGGTGACAGACATGGACGGCGTCGGTTCCACGAGTTCCGTGTAGGAGATCTTGAATTGGCAAAGGTTACTTCGGGTGGCATCTTGGTGGTTCATGTAACTTGCCGCCGGAGCAAGCCGACAACAGAACACATTGACGGCCCACCAACTTCATTGAACTCTAGGGAGGTGTGAACTCTTCCAGACCAAAACACAAACACCTGCGGGGCACATCGCGACCGAAAGACGGTGAGGGCGCGCGCGAGGCGGTTGCTGGCGGTCAGAGCTGTGAGGCAGCAATTGACTGCCCTGCATGGTGGCTCGGCGTGGCGTGGGACGCTACAGGTCGAGGACGAAAAGCTAGGGAGGAGGAACGCCAATGCAAGACGTGCAGGGGCCAGGGGCGAGGCCACTGGCGGCGGAGGTCCTGGCCGGGGGACCCAAGGTCAACGGCGAGAAGGGGACGGGCCCTACGGCAGGCCGGCTCAAGAGGGCGCCGAACTTGCAGCGGCGGCGGCGGTCGCTGTAGGGAGCAGAGGCGGCGGCCAGGCGACACGGTTGATCGGTGAGAGGCGCGAGGCTCGCTGCGGCGAGGTCAATTTGGGCGACGAGGAGGTACTCGAGGGCGTCGCCAGACGAGGAGGAAAGGGGACGAGGCGCCGCGCGGTACGGGGGAGGGCCGCGGCGAGGTCTCTGGCGGTGCGGCTTGGGGATCGAGGTAGGCGGTGGCGGATGGTAGCGAGCCAGGGAGAGAGGAGACGGGGTCGCGCTGGTCATACGCGACAAGGGAAGCAGGTGGGTCCGCTCGTGCGAGGCGTCGCGTCGGGTGTGAGCCGGTGAGCGAGGAGGGAACCGGTCCGCACGGGGACGTGTGGGTGGGGATCGTGAGCAGTAGGTGCATGAGGGAGACGTGTCGAGAAGGGGCGGTGTCGTGTACTGCGTTGCACGCGAGGGGTGGTAGCTCGCGTCGCTGCCGCGCGGCACGGTGGGTTACGGGGTTGGTCAATGCGCTGGGTGGTTTGGCGTCGGCTGGGTGAGTGTGGTGTGGCGGCTGAGGGTTGTGGTAGGTCTAGGCTAGGGTTAGGTTAGGTGTTTTAGAATTAGGGTTTGGTCTTGGCTAGGCTAGACTTGCCTGCGTAGTATGTGGCCTGGCCTACGGGCTGGGATGCCTCCCTCGGACAAAACATTTTGTTATATGTTTTATTTTTAAAATATTTTTGCAAATACTTTTTAGGCAAATAAAAGATCCAGACAGACCGGGATTGAATTTGAAACGAAGGAGGGGGAATAATTAGAAAACAAAAATAGGGCTTTTGGAAAATAGTTTTAGACAAACAGATGCATGATGATGATGATGATGCTCAAATGCAATGTGGCATGATGACAGGAGCATGCTATCATGATGATGCAGAAAACAAAAACAACACGTGATTTTCTAGTAGTGATTTTACCCGGGGTGCTACACATGTATGGGTCAACAATATTGTCTCCAAGAACACTGAAAAGAGCCGTCAGAAACATTGTATCAGCTTTCTTAAAGGTCGCTTCCTGGTCAGCAAAAAGATCTCCTTTAGGTTTGCCAAGAGTGATGTTATAGTAGTTTAGGTTTTCAAACCATAGAATTGCTCTCGTGCTCCATCTCTTATAGTGCATACCATCAAAAGAAGGCGACCTAGTAGCCGCGGCTACACCAGTGGAATTCAGTTGCCTATAATCATATTTTTTGATTGTTGAAAATATAAGCAATAATCCATATGATTTAATCCGAATAATAAATTGATAAAGCATGATTAAATAAATAGTACCAAAACCAATCGTGTAGATTAACAAGGTAGATGAACATATTACATCTAAATAAGATAAACCTATCACATCTACACCAAACGCTAGAATAATGAATTCTAGTAGAATCTGAAAGAGAAAGTTCAGGGATACGAATTCTAGCAGAATCTGAAAGAGAAAGTTCAGAGTTACGTACGGTGCAGTGGTGACAGCAGCAGTAGCCGCAACGGTAGCAACAGCGTTGTCGCCCATGTTGAGGTTGCCGAAGAGGTCGGTGATGTCCGGAAAGAAGTTGTTGTTCGGGAACTCATCGTCGGACGACGTCTTGGTTTCCAGTAGTCGAGCTTCAGCGCTCCCAATAACCCGATAGCCCCTCACCCGTATAGATTCACAAGAGGCGGGGGTCTAGAGGCCTACTATCCCGATCTGCGGTGCACGTCGCAAGCTAGGATGGAGAAGACGAATGTGGCGGCGCAATATACTAGAAGGAGACGTGTGTGATAGTCAGTACCGACTAGGTTTAGCGCAGACACTTATGTAGTGCAGGTCAGGGAGATCGTGGGGCTTAGCCCACGTCCGAGTCGGTAACAGCCCACGATCTAGAAAGTCTGGAAACGCCTGAGTAATTAATGCGTCCGTTAATGACTCGTAATTAATCCATGGGCTCGACGAGATTCCCGCAACCTGCCTGCGCATCGTGACGAGGCGAGACGGGCAGCGTCGGAGGAGGAGTGCGCGAGAGCTGCTCTTCTTCTCACACTTAGTGAGCGGTAGAACATCCTAGTATATAAGAAGGTGTAATTCTCACACAACTAGCAATATGGGACTAAAGTGTAGCACCATTAGCACACACATGAGCTGCCACAAATAATGGGTCAAAGAGAATTTCAGAATTTGTATTTGTTATGGACCAAAAGCCTACATGCAAACACCTCAAATTTCAATAGCCTCAACTTTTTCTAGATTCCTAATATATCTAGTTAATTATTTATGCTAGATGCATTCGTATCTAGATAAAATTGAGGCTATTAATATAGACCGGAGGGGTAAAAAATCAGACCGCTAGATTAGAGCCGGTAAACAACCATGATAAGAGACATGTTTCAGACATGTACAGTTGTACACCATAAAAACGACCGGACCAGCGTGATTTGGAAATGACTCCCAGGAAAAACCAGGCTCTTGATCAACATGAAAACTAGCCTAATACGGGATATATGTTGTGTCGTGCTCCACCTTTCAAGATGGAACTAAATGACATAGTAACTGAATCCGTTTGTTGTATGGGCACGAAATTCATATCTACAGTAGCTGCTATACTATGTGCGTACCGTTGTCGCGCTCACAAGCAAGCTGAAAGCTGCAATGCGCTACACACAAGCAACGTACCTACCTCATCCTCATCTCATCTCATGCCAACTGGCAAGCAACCAACAGCAGAACCAGACACAGGGCGCGCAGCACAGATGTAGGGCGCAGAGAATCCTCAACCAGAAATGGGTGGGGAGAGGCGAATCAGATGCCACACCACCCAATCCACACAAACACATCTACGCACATACACATCCCACTATCTTTTCTTTACTCCACCCACACACGCAGACAACAGGCCAGCAAAAGTGGGAGAGGCCCTAACCCTAACCCTAACTCAACCAGAGGAGGAGGCTTAACCCTAACCTAACCAGAGTTGGAGGTGGGCCCCAGCGAAGATATTGAAAGCTCCGTGGTGGCCTGCGTGGGCCCGCGGGTAAGGTGGGGTGGGGGTGCATTCAAGGAGAGGACGGACCTGTGTCAAGCAAAAGTACAAAATAATGGTGGTGGTTTGCTGCCCTGCTTACCTATACAGCTTTTGGGTCTGCAAGGTGCACACCGCCAGTGTCCCTGAGAAAATAATACTTACTAGGAGTGCTACATCTTGTACTGCCATGGGTTAATAGTGAGTTAGTAATTTGGAATAGATTTACTGAGTAGTAATTTGGTACATATTAGTAATGTTTACTGTTGATTTACGGAGAAATACTAATAGATTTATAGAAATCACAACATATTTATTATACATACACTGACACAGCTCATCCTGGTCCAACTTGTTATTTAGTAGCTAGCTACGAAGGTGAGCTGTTAGGGTTTTGTATAAAGAAAACAAATCGTTTTCGACAAAGACCATATATTAATATTCCAGAGATAGCGACGCATACTCTAGCGGTCTTACGAATGCACACAGTTTAAAAAAATACAAAAAATAAAAGTCCCGCTACACTAACACCACCAGAATAACACCATTAGTCTAATCACTCGAATAGCGACGCCCTCAAGAAGTAAACAGTTCATAAGCGTTGTCTTCGTCCGATCAAAAGATCTTCCATCCTAGAAAAGGTACTCACTCACAAAACAATGTTTTAAACAAGACCATCGTCAGACACAACCAATTAAGGTCAAACCATGGATTTTCACCCTGCAAGTTAAGGCTGTGAACTCCTCTTGTGTTATCATCCCCCACAAACAGTCACGGTCGCGAATCAAAGATCATGTAGCAAGTTCCTCGTCGCCATCGCCACCCTTATGTTCCTGCTTCCCTAACATTCTCCGCATCGGACTTCACTATGGATCGTCGAAGACATGATACATGATGGTAACAGACAACAGAGCTTTGCAACGCTCACACTGAAACCAAACAGCCAGAAAAAACATGGGCACACAACCGAATACCTTCTGATCCAGCAATCTACGAGCATGATACGCTCATGGGAGTTCGTCGATGGAGCCTTCCGGAATTCGTCTCTCCAGAGCGGATCAACGAGGCCAGACATCAAGCAGATCTTCGTTTTCGCATGGAACATATCGGGATAACAAAGCCAATAGTAACAAACTAGCAAAATAGGTTAGGCCCATTTGGCATCAAGGTATTTTTAAAGTATCGAGAGAACACTTTAGTTTCTGAAAATATCGATGTATTAAATATTTTGAGGTGTTTGGATCCAACAAATAATATGGTTTTAAAACTGAAGTATTCTTCAAAACTATGATTTTTTGAAGTATTTGAGAAAGAGGTCAGACCCTCTTTTTTTCTAAAACTAAGAAAAGAGAAAAGTTGGAGTATTGCTTCCATTAAAATACAATGGTACTGATACACTTCGGTTTTAGAAAAGCTTTTTGGCGAATTAGGCCTCGTTTTTCTGAAAATTGGTGAAAACTTTCTAATTAAGATGCATGCATATATTCTTAATAAAAGAATCTTGTAAATCATTACTCCCACTTAAATGAGTACATATTTTGGAGATGTCAATGTTGATTTATACGAATGCAAAAAAATGTTGATTTATACAATTCGCCCACTTAAATGAGTGCGGCTCCCCTCCAAAACGGACTTCCTTTTTCTCCCCCTCGTAATTATCAAGCATTGTCCCACATTATCTTTTCTTATTATTTTTCAGCACATATTCTCTTTTCTTAGTTTGATGTTTGTCACGCTTTACCCTCACCTACCACACCATGCCACCTGTTTCTTCTAATATGGTGCGCTCCATCTATAGCAAAGCAACTCCCCTTCTTATCACACTACAGTGCTACTCGAACGAGGAGGATTATGCTGCGATAGGAACATGTCATTTCTTGCTCCCTGCAGCGCATCACATGATTCCTGACGTTCATCATATCGTTCTTAGCCCCGTTAAATCTCTGATTACAAAAAGAAATAACCCTGCCATTTTGTCCTTCGCCGCTAGAAGATGAATAACAAGGGTGCCTACGTGTCGATGGCTTTTGGTAATCAAACCCCCAAGTCTACCTGGAGCCTTTCTTAGTGATACATACGTATATATATATCGACCTGATCGACATCATGCCACCCTTTGCTTAATTTAGAGCCCGTCACACAGAACAAAGCCGGTTATCAATACCGCTATTGAGCATGTTCTTCACTTTTTTCTAAATGCGCAAAATTATGCACTACCATTGTGGCATATATCCTCTATTTCATTATCCACCGCGGATATTCACAAAAGTTAAAGGCGGTAGTGCATGTACAAAATAAAGCAATGACAGGTGGCATATGTATTCTGAGGTTACATTCTGCGAAGCCTGGGATAGTCAACGGTTTTTCTAACGGAGCCGGATCCTACCGGATAAATATCCACTGCTACTAGTGCGTGCCTCATGATTCGTGTCTTTCAACTCGATATGATACATATTTAAGATCTAATGAAATCATAATGAAATCTGGTTAAAAATAACAAACCAAGATTAGCTGTAATTTGAATAGAAAACAACTGAAATAATTCAAATATATGTGGAATCTATGTAGAATGTTCTGAAATAACTGAATTATGTAAGATTTCATTACGGTTTCAAGAAAAAAAAGTCGAAGATATACCATATCGATGTGAAAACTACTCAAATATAAGGAGTCACGTTGCACAAATCTGAAGGCACTCGGACAGTGGATGTTTGTCTGGTAGATACCGGTTCCGTTAGAAAGGACTTTTCGCTGGGCCAGGACCCATTTTGGTATCTTCGACAGTCTGTCGTTGCTCATAAGGTGAATTATACCCTGAAGATAGTTATTCGGTTACATATCCAAGAACCAAAAGGTGTTATCACCATTTGTATCATTTATATGTTTTGAGAAGCAAAGGTTTAACTAAATTTTGTATCATTCGTTTCATAAATTAGTAAGGGTTCAAATGGATAGTTTTAAATGTTAATTCATGGAAATATTTCTTATTTAAGTTCTCTTATGAAACAGATCTTGTTTTAAGTTTGAATGTTTACTCCCATTGTGAAAAGGGGATACTACTCAGCTATTCTTAGCTATCTACTAACTTTATTAATTAATTAATTAGAGATAGTCGATATAGTAGATTGAAGAAACTAATACAAACAAAGAAACATAGATCTCTTGTAAAAGGAAGTAACATCCAAATGCACTAAAATTATTTTCCACAACTTCGCCTTTCACATCCAAATTATGCTTTAGTATTCGATTAAGAAAACATAGAGGGATAACTTTGCACAAATTGGACGAACCTAGTACCGTACATGCCATCGAACGCGAGGGGAACCGGGCATAAGACTAGAAAAAAAACTTGTGTCACCTTGTTCATGTCGACTATGTTTGCTATTTCTCAAAAAAAAAACTAAGCTTTCTATTCCGTAGGCTTCTTCAGTGGTGAAACTTTGGCAGACTGCCCTCTGCCCCAAACCTCACGGAGCTTTTTCGTAATTTTGGTAATGGTTTTTTTCATGTTATAATTTTGCTAGTAACTGCATTCCCTTATTACAGCTCTTGAGAAGAAAACTCTTTTCGGAGACATCCGATAAAATTGAAAGATACGTAGAAGAAAAAATGAACTTGCATATGTAGTTGGGGTAGTGCTCCAACAAGGGGAGTATCTGGCTTGGCTCCCACTCCTAAAAAACCAGGCTTTCCTTTCCTGCCCCACAGTCACACTCACACTGACACCTACATGCATATAGGCAGCTATGTAAGCTCAGAGAAATTTGAAGTAGACCAGCTGTCCTGCTAGATTTATAGCTTGCTCGACCTAGACTGCCCATGATGCCATACGAGCTAGGTTCCACGCATCAATATCTACACATGATTCTTTTTTCTTTGACATTATCTACACATAATTCTCACTCCGTTTAAAAGAAAATATACACATGATTCTCATTGCACAAACAAATAAGTACTAGATTTATCTCGTAAAAAGAAATAAGTAAAGGGATTTAGAAACATGGATAGGCCATGCCAATTCTGCCACTTTCTCTGATTTTATGTTAAAATGAATAGTTCTTACAACTAAATCGATTTTATATATTCTTATGGGACGTTTTACTGTACCTCAATGCAACCTGGACCATCCAATATGCTCGATCCCGCCGTCCAGATTTTATATACTACCGCAGATTTTCAGTAGTATATTTCCTCTCGAGGGGCATTTTCGGTATTACAGTGCTCAAGTCGCGCATCAATATTTCCCTTTGAAGTGTAACGTTGTATTTTCATTTATAAGTAAAACTATAATTTTGCCCGCAAAAAAATTGACACAAATTATCAAATTAGCTAATGTCCAAAACTGGCCCAATTAATTTCAATCGTTCGATCAAGCCATATACTACACGCTTAAATGCGTAGTCCGATGCACCATATCATTCTTATATGTATATCAGTGATGCCAGCCATCTGATCTAATTTTGATTTTTCTTAGTTGGCACAAATCTCAGCATAGACACGTGAACAGTGAGGTTCATCAATTCCAACATAAGAAATTCAATTCAGTTAAGATTTTAGCAAAAAACAAATATTCTAGGTAAAGGTGTTGAGCTTCAATGAAAAAAGAAAAGTTACTTAATCATTATCATTTACATGTCTTTGGGCCGTCCCGCAATTGCCTCGTTCGGCAAGTTGTGGGTGTAGCCAATATGCATATATAAACTGTGTCGATTACATACTGAATACTAGTCTAACGATTACTTTACGCTACATGTACGGTATATTGTAGTAGTACGCAGTATATTTTACCACTTGTCTAATAAGTACAATACTCTAATCCTTCATGATAGAAAGGGAAGCACGAACGGTTACTGAGATAAGCTAACCCTGTTCGCGGATCGAAAGCGAAGGTTAATAATTGAATAACCTGCTCCACCACCCTGGAAAATACTGCCCATATCTGCTGCCTAAAGCGTTGTGCCCGGCACAGTGGAAAACCCTAGGGCTCAATTAATAATTAACTAGTACTACTAGTACACGTCACATCCGTAGGTCAGAAAATAGCTCGCTCTATGGCGCTATGTGCAACCTAAAGATTGCCGACGATCGACATCGATCGATCTAGACGTACGTATAATCTTATAAAATGGTACGACCTGGCCAGCAGTGGTCACCACCAGATCTATACTGTATTAATTGTTCTTTTCCGGACGTACGTGAGCCGTCAGATCTCGATCGGACGCAGCATGCAGCCAACATCGGGTGTGGTAGCAGTAGTAGCATAGGGTTTCGGGAGAGCCGTACGTACCACGTACTGGCCGATTTGATGGTGGTGATGACTGATGGGAACTACTACTGGTCAAGGACGGCATCATGTCATGCATGCATCACAGGTTTAATCAGAGAGCATTGCGCTGCAAATCCAAGCAGCTTAATTATAGCTGACAGCCTGCGCCAGACCACATGGACGATGCATGGGCGACCCGTGGTGTTTGGTCCATGATTGGGTCGTCTAGCGGATCGCCTTTGGTTTGGTCCATGGCCACACACACCGTCTTCGATCGGTGGCGGTCCATCCATAACCACGGATCAGATCGATGGACACAATCGGCTTAATTATGCATATTAGTAGGTGTCACTAAGACAATATATGTAATCTGTATGTTTCCATAGATGAGAAAGGAGATTAGTGCGCATAATAGATGTTTGGCTCCCACCTCCATGCAGTTTTATATGTCACGAAGTATATTTGTTCTTTTTAATTGTATAAAAGTCTACATGTACATGTATATGTTTCATAATTATTGTATGTGTTATTTAATTAATGTATTTGGTTTTCAAAATATAAAAGTCTACCTATATATGCATATGTTTCCTAATTGTATGTGTTGTTTAATTGAAATATATAACTTGGGTTGTGGCCTACATAAAGAACATATGTGCACAAACATTTGCCGCTTTGGGCAGCAAGCCATTTGGAAGGTTTGTCGTGAGCGTGGCTCGCGACAAATCATCAGGATAGGCTGCGGCCCAAAGCGCCCCAATGCGTAGCCTGCATTGTCCAACTATTTTTTTTGAGGATTTGCATATAGTACTTGTTGTGAGTTGTGCGCAAAAGGGCCCATGGCAAATTCTTCGTGTTGTTTCCATATCTAGCGGACCGGCTTGGTTTGGTCCATAGCCACACATAGCGTCTTCGGTGGAGTTCGATCGATAAAAAGATCATATGGATGGACAATATTTCTTAATTATGCATATAGGTGTCACAGAAAATACAATAAATTTGTTTCCATAGCTAAGAAAGGAGACTGTGCACATAACATATTTCCATAGAGGAGAAAGGAGATTAGTGTGCATAACAGATGTTTGGCTCCCAGCACCATGCGGTTTCATAATTTCAAACTTCGAAACCGATTTGTTTCGTAAACATAAAAGTCTACTTGTATATGGATATGTTTCTTAATTGTATGCGTTATTTGATCAATATATTTGATTTTCAAAATATAAAAGTCTACATTTATATGTATATGTTTCCTAATTATATGTGTTATTTAATTAAAATATATAATTTGAGTTGTGGCTTACATAAAAAAATATGTGTAGAACGATTTGACGCTTTGGGATGCAACTTATCTAGAAGATTTGCCGTGAGCCTGAGGCTCGCGACAAAACATCAGGATGGGCTACGGCCCAAAGCGGACGAATGTGCCACCCGCATGGCCCAATTTTTTCCCTATGGGATTTGCATATAGTATTTGTTGTGATTTGTGCGCAAAGGGCCCATGGCAAATTCCTCGCGCCGTTTCCATATCTAGCGGACCGGCTTGGTTTGGTCTATGGCCACACATAGCATCTTCGGTGGAGGTCGATCGATAAAAAAGATCATATGGATGGACAATATTTCTTAATTATGCATATAGGTGTCACAGAAAATACAATAAATTTGTTTCCATAGCTAAGAAAGGAGACTGTGCACATAACATATTTTTGGCGTCTAGCTCCATGAAGTTTCATATTACCAAATATGTTAAAATCATATTTAGATTTTTAATAAAAAATTCTACCTTCATATGTGTATGCTTCCTAAATACATGTGTTTCTGAATTAATTTATAATTTGATTTGTGGCCTACATAAAAGCCATATTTGTGGATTCTGCAATAGATTTCATGATGGAATTTTACAAAAACGAATGGTGTCTAAGGGGGAAGGAAACACCTAGGCCTTAAGTTAGAAGGTTCTGCATCGACCCAAGGTTGCGAGTGCGGAGACTCGAACCTAGGAGGGCGAGGACGCACCAACATATCCTTACCATCCAGGCAATGTGTCAGCTCACTATATATGTATATGTTTCCTAATTGTATGTGTTGTTTAATTGAAATATATAACTTGGGTTGTGGTCTACATAAAGAACATATGTGCACAAACATTGGCCGATTTGGACAGCAATCCATTTGGAAGATTTGTCGTGAGACTGGCTCGCGACAAATCATCAGAACAGGCTGCAGCCCAAAACGGCCCAATGCTTGGCTTGCATTGTCCAACTACTTGTTTTAAGGATTTGCATATAGTATTTGTCGTGAGATGTTCGCGAATGGCCCATGGAAAATTCCTCGTGCCGTTT
The DNA here is from genome assembly GCA_910589775.1 of Avena eriantha. Taxonomy (NCBI): domain Eukaryota; kingdom Viridiplantae; phylum Streptophyta; class Magnoliopsida; order Poales; family Poaceae; genus Avena; species Avena eriantha. The sequence goes on from OU342742.1 coordinate 213,934,590, forward strand.
CCTTATCTAGCGGACCGGCTTGGTTTGTTCCATTGCCACATATAGCATCTTCAGTGGAGGATCGATAAAAAGATCATATGGATGGACAATATTTCTTATTATGCATATAGGTGTCACAGAAAATACAATAAGTTTGTTTCCATAGCTAAGAAAGGAGATTGTGCGCATAACATATTTCCATAGAGGAGAAAGGACATTAGTGTGCATAACAGATGTTTGGCTCCCAGCTCCATGCGGTTTCATAATTTCAAACTTCGAAACCGATTTGTTTTGTAAACATAAAAGTCTACTTGTATATGGATATGTTTCTTAATTGTACGTGTTATTTGATCAATATATTTGATTTTCAAAATATAAAAGTCTACATTTATATGTATATGTTTCCTAATTATATGTGTTATTTAATTAAAATATATAATTTGAGTTGTGTCTTACATAAAAAAAACATATGTACACAACGATTTGCCGCTTTGGGAAGCAACTTATCTAGAAGATTTGTAGTGAGCCTGAGGCTTGCGATAAAACACCAGGATGGGCTGCGGCCCACAGCGAACGAATTTGCCACCCGCATGGCCCAATTTTTTTCCTATGGTATTTGCATATAGTATTGGTCATGAGTTCTGCACAAAGGGCTCACGGTAAACACTCACGTCGTTTCCTCATCTAACGGACCGGCTTGGTTTGGTCCATGGCCACACATAGCATCTTCGGTGGAGGTCGATCAATAAAAAGATCATATGGATGCCCTATTTTTCTTAATTATGCATATAGGTGTCACAGAAAATACAATAAGTTTGTTTCCATGGCTAAGAAAGGAGATTGTGCGCATAACATATTTTTGGCTTCTAGCTCCATGCATTCTCATATTTCCAAATCTCTGAAGATCATATTTAGGTTGCTAATATAAAAGTCTACATTCATATGTATATGCTTCCTAATTCCATGTGTTTTTAAATTAATTTATAATTTGATTTGTGGCGTACATAAAATCCATATTTGTGGATTCTACAATGGGTTTCATGATGGAGGTTTACAAAAACGAATGGTGTTGAAGGGGAAAGAAACACGTCGACCTTAAGTTAGAAGGTTCTGCGTCAACCCAAGGTTGTGAGTGTGGAGGCTCGAACCTAGGAGGGCGAGGACAAACTAACATGTCCTAACCATGCAAGCAATGTGTCGGTTCAGTACATGTGCGCGTGTTTTTTACCATAATTTTCTAAAAAATGAAAAAGACATTTTTCATATTTAGAAAAGAATGGGCTTAGCTAGATTGGAAGATCTAGTTTGCGCTTTCTCATAGTGTGTTTGTATTAACCTATGTGTTAGGTATGAAGCATGCGTTGATGAGGACTAATAATAATTTAAACTTAATACTCTTCTATAGTTTCTCCTTGGTTCCTTCTTATATAGGGTCATCGTTTTCGCTAATGAAATTTGTAGATTTATTGGCTAGGTTCATAAGAAATACTAGTGACTTAATCGATCATAGGCCGGATAAAATTTGGCGAAACAAGGGTATAGTAGTAGGGTAGGGTATATAGGGGAATCTTTTTTATGAAAGGTTAATTGGGGAATCATCTTATAGGCAATATATAGGTATAGGTATAGTAGTTTATGGACAAAATGTTTGGTGGAAAGATGCATGTTTTGACAGGAATATAGTCGGTGGCGAAGGAAGGGATAATGGAGCCGCTCTACATATGCATGCATGTCTCGGTCGCGTTCCTCCAAAAACTTTGTCGCTCCGGTCTTTGTAGTATGGTAAGAAAACTTTGGTCATGCATGCACACGACCGGCACTTTCAGTTTCTCCACGTGCGCACGCGTTCTAGTATTTTGCTATAGTCGCGCTGGGCCGGAAATTGGGACCAGAGTATTATTTTTCTTGATCCGATCCTGACCCTAAAGTACTTCCCAAAAAATTGCTAAACCCTAACTCGCGTCAGTCTGCATGCATGTATGGTCATCTTGCATCGGTTGAAGAGCGCTGACCGATATGGTTCTGTTTTACTTAATATATGATGTACGCAAATGAAATAAACGAGTGGACGCATGCATGTTTTATTCTGGGCACACGCAATTTTCCTCTCAAACTCCCTTTTCCGAGCTGTGGAAAGATAGTTAAACCCCGCATATGCATGCACACGGCTTCAATTCACTGCCACGCATCTCTTCACGTATATATTGTTCCATGTCCTGACAAAAGTCTGTATAATCCGTTGGCGCACTAGGGCTGGCCACCGACTAGGGCGCGCCGACGCGACGCGCACACATGTCATGGCAATGCAATGTAAAGCGCGCGCGCACGGGTGAATAGTCAGAGACCTTGGGCTTGTTCCGATTATCGTCCGCCGCCGTTTCGGTTTTCTTTTCGCTAGCGAGTGTCCACCACGAAAAGTACTACTAGTACTAGCAGGCGTCAACCTTCGGCGTGCTGAAGTATGCGGCACTAAGTCAACCGTGTTGGTCGCAGATATTCTGCCAAGGTTTAGGGTTTGATCCTACTGGACGGACTTTTTTTTTTATCCTGCTGGACGGACTTTGCTGTGTCGTTCTAACCAGATGGGTTTTAGCGCGTATTTAGACACAATCAACCATACTGGACCAATTTGATCTCCATATAGTAACTGTCTGCCGGGACTTCTGGCCCACAACGAAAACTGATGCAGATCTATAACAGTTAAAAATTGCTTGAAACGTGATCGGACGGCCAAAACACCCAATTCGTGAAAGAGCTCCCCTCTTGTCCGGATTTTAATGTCCCTAATAATAATAATAGCACCGCTTAATCAGCACTCCGGAGGCTACCAATTCAATGTATTCCTATCCAAATTAATTATTGCCGATTTAAGCAAAATATTGGCTATATTAATTTAGATTGGAAGTAGTACTTGTTTTCACCTAAAAAAAATAGGTACGTGTATAGGTGGCCTTGCAGACGAGTTAAGCACTTTACTAGTCACATAGATCATATATTCTTGGTATTATGTTGTCTTCAGTTTTTTGCTGTACAAACCGTGACAGCAAAAAAGTTTATCACGGATGCGTATGGTTTGAGTAAGGCCACCAAGTATTTGGCTAGCTACTATATTGGGTAACAAATTGACAATTCTAAACCCCTACCGGAAAGTACAACCAAAAATGGCCAATTTTGGGGGAGGATGGCGACACGCCTTCGGTTCACATTGCGACTATAGTCGCCACTAGGTGGTCTAATAATCTATTTGTATTTTGTTATTTTTAGGGCTCTTCGTACTGCAATTGATGATTATTAATAAATCAGCGGATTTTTCGCAAAAAAAAAAGACCAGTTCTGGAACTACTCTAGGTCAAGACGTTGTGGTACCGAAAGAACTGGCGCTCTTGTTTGGTGTATAGGCTTAACGCCCCAAACCTGGGTGTTGAGGTGCTTGCCATTACCCGGTGGCGTTTTACCTTTGCGACATTAACACACGGCGGCACCTCAACACTCATAGTTGGTACCTTAAGTTTGTCCGCCGCCCTCCGGACAAGATCGAGCATCAGGTCATCTCGGCACCTCAACACCTTGACCTAGGGCGTTGTGATGTGTAACCTTGACGTTGTGATGTAGAGCGTCGAGTAAAAATGTCGGATCTGGTTTTTGGGAAGGGATCATTTTTGGATTAATTTTCTAATGGTAGGAGTCAGATTTTGTCTTCTACATAACTCGGTGAGGGTTTTATTGAATATGGACAAAGTGGAATAATATTGGCCAAGAAAAATATGCACACCAAAAATGTCTATTTTTCTTTCAGAAGCAGGGTAAGTTAAAACTAGCAGGCATCCAATAAGACCAAAATTTTAGCCATGACCACAAGATCGGTAGTATATGGTTTATTTGAAACATCAAAATAGGTATTATTGGTTGTTGTCACCATCTAAACAACAACAACAACAACAACAACAACAACAACAACAACAACAACAAAATGCAACAACAAAATGCGACACCTCCAAGAAGTTAATTAGCAGAATATTGGTGTGTACACAGACCTGAGAGCGAGCGTTGGCACTCGAACTCGAGCTGGCGGGCACAACAGTTATCAGCAATTTGCTAGCCATCTGGGCTGGGTCTCGGTTCACTCACCATCTAAACAACTACCCCCCGTTGCTAGATATAAGACATTTTGAGAGTTTAAATCAAACTATCCGAACGTTTTATATTTACGAACGGATGGGTAGTAAACTACCCTTGAAGGTTTGAGCAAATGGGGGTTTAATTAAAAAAAGAGCAAATTAGGGTTTCATCACGAGCTTCCACGCGAAAGGCTGATCCTGTTCCAGCGTTATCCTAGACTAGATAAGTCGAGTCGTTCTCGTTCATCATCTATGAGAGTATGACTTCGGTAGATCAACTCCTTCTCAATCACATGTTATTAGATATATAGAAGAAGAAAAATCCTCACATGCGCTCATGGAGCCAGAACTGCTGAAGACGTTGGCGTTAGGGCTGTACACGTCCAGCTGTTCTTACTGTTTCAGTACACGTGTCCTATTGATCTAAATGCTTTCCTTAATTGAAAAACAGATATGCCAAAAAAATATCTCACACATGTAGTAGGTACACAACAACAGGGATCGCACAGGAATAAAGAAGCGTGTAACTGAAGAATAAGCAAATCTACGTCAGAACTTCAACAGCGAGATGATGTTGAAAAGTGAAAAGACGGATCATACAGTCCCTTCTCCCTCCACGTTCTACTCTGCACAAAAGGAGAACCTAAATAATTCCTCCCGTTCCAAAATTTATGAGTTTTGTTACCGAGGATGTTATTATGAGGAAAAATTTGCATCACAATAATTCAATATTTATTAAATCATAATTTGCCAACGTTTTCCTCTCTAGACCAGTATACACACGTAAAAGTCCCTTCTCCCTCCACGTTCTTTTCTGCACAAAAGAATGTAAATTGTTTTGTTACCGAGTATGTTATTATCAGGAAAATTTTGCATCACAACAATATCTTTATTGAATCATCATTTTACCAACGTTTTCCTCTCTGGCGTGACCAGTACACACGTAGTAACGAATTTAACGGAATCAATGGCGGCTGGAAGCAGCGTACAAAAACTGAAGCTTTACACATCCAAGAGAGCTACAAGTGTATGACCAGGCCACGTGGAAAAAATCGTAAGAGAAAAATAGACAAAAATATATATGGCCAAACACACTTTTTCCTCCATCGTGTCATGAAGCTCTGTTCTGCTTCGTCTTGGCAATACTGAGAAGGTCGCCGAAGAGCTTGTCCTCGGGTTTCGATGGCCTGATCGGTTGTCCCATGGAAGGTGACGAGGAGGGTGTCGTCTGGTAAGGCGAATTCATCCCCGCGTAGGAGCTGTTTTGCATGGAGAGACCATACATATTCTGGGACAGCTCGTTGGTACCCGGGTACCCATATGTTGGCCTTCCCTGGTTGTAGTACTGTGCAGCTGACTGCTGCACATAAGCATATTGCGATGCCATCCGACGACCGTACATTTGTTGCTGCGGCATTCCTCCTCCGTACTGTGCGCCCGGCATTTGTTGCGGGGCATACATCATGCCTGGCTGCGCTCCTGGCATAGGTGAAGGTTGCATACCGGCAAATTGCATCCCTTGCATTGGCATGGATTGTGGTGGTAGATGTCCAAACTGGATCCCATAGCCTGGCTGCATCTGTGCTCCAGCAGTTTGGCTGGATTGCATTGCTTGAGGTAGCATGGCTCCTGGTTGGTTGCTATACATTGGCTGGGTTTGTTGACCTCCCATATAGTTGTTCTGCGGTTGTTGTGGCTGCACACCGCCAAACTGGCTTGTTGGAGTCGGGAAAGATTGCATACCACCCAATTGGCCATTTGGCATTTCATTGCTTGGCACTGACGCAGCTTCCCAAGGAGGAGGCGGAAGGGCTCCACTTTGATCATCTAAAAATTCAGATACACTATCAGTCTATCACTTTGCTCTAAAAACTATCAGTCTATCACAAATTCTTCAAACAGACGTGCACAAATGTACAGTATGTTAAAGACAGAAAAAAGGATGCAAGCAAAAAAAAATTAACTGATAATGATCGGAAATCCCTTTTGGCTCACGGGTGCATTTGCACCCATTGTGACAAAACATATTTCAAAAAGTCACAAAAATCGAAAAAAATGTCTACATGAAAACTTGTGAAAAACATAAAATGTTCGAATGTACATGTAGACATTTTTTCCGATTTTTTTGACTTTTCGAGATATGTTTTCTCACAATGGGTGCAAATGCACCCGTGAGCCAAATAGCCACCTCCGATAATGATGTGCTTTTTCACGAGAGAGAGAGAGAGAGAGAGAGAGAGAGAGAGAGAGACCAAAAGAAGTAATGGTCAAAATGGCATTGCATACCATAGTTTATTTGCTGCGGTGGGGGTGGTGCATGGTTGGCAACTTGACCATTCCACCCAGAATTTGTGTTATTAAACTGTGATGCCTGATCATAAGATGTTCCAGGGTTTACGGTATCCCCATTAGAATAGAGTGCCACCTGCTGAGGAGCCTGTTGTGATTGTACAGGATGTTGGGTTTGCATGGTGGGACTTGAATCGAGACCAAAGGGGTCAAGTGGTTTTGCATTGCTGTTAGCAGTATTGTTTTGAGAAAATATGTCAACAATTGCCAGAGCATTTTGATTTGAAGTAGAGTCAGCCAGTGGATCAGTGACTGGAACAAGAGCAAGCGAATTTTCTGCTGTAGATGGGGCATCATCCCAGCTAAGAAGATCAATGCCCGAATCAGGTTTTGGTGGGTTTGCTGAGCCATTCGACAACGGAGGTGCTGGAAGCGCTAGTTGCTCAAAAGGAGACTGGTCACTTGTGCTGCTACAAAGACAGGAAGATTGAAACAGAGGTTAATTAGAGTGGTCATAAATAGAGCAGAAGTCATACCTAAGAACAGCAAAAACCCTTTGAAGCATTGAAATCATTCCTAACATTATGTAGAACTAAGCATTGAAATCATTCCTAACATTATGTGATAGGAGAAGACTAGAACCTTTTGTTTGGCTCTGTTTTAGAATCTTGGCTTGTGGGGTCATCAATATCTACTAGTGCTTGCTCTTTCTTAGTGTCTTGGTTTGCAGAATCCTTGGTGTCTACAAGTGCCTGCAAGGACTTTGGTTTTTTCTCCACTCGAACTGCAATGCCTGCAGCAATCGCGTCGTGTTTTGCTAAAACACGCTGCAAATCATCATTCAGGGCAAGCCCTTGCGATAAAAGTTCCTCATCCCTGTGAATAAGAAAGGAAAAATTAGTAAAATATTAAGTACATTCGATGCAACAGATAGGCAGCTAAAAGCTACTCGTGTCAGCTTTTATTTACCCTGATGCATTTGGGGTATCCAGATACTTTTAACATATATCTCATGTCATCTTGAGTAATACCATCAAATCCCACAGAAAAAAGTTACACATGACTAATAGACAAAACTAATAAGTAAAAAAGCAGAAATTTCAAAATCCTCTTACCAGAAGATTCAGAAAGGTGGTTAAGAAAGTAAACCTTACTCCCATATACATATATCTACCAATATTTTCAAACGTGCCATTTGCTAACATTGGATACAGAACACTAGTCAATTGCTAATGCAAAATTTAGTGGATTTAAGATTAAGTGCACTCACGAGGCAGTATTAACTAGCTGGACCACTCTCTGCTTGTAAGTGCGGCACTGATCAACAAGCTCCACAATTACCTCCTGTCTTAGTCCCTGTGTGCATAGCATTTCAAAATATGATCACTCTTCTATGCAATGAAAAGAAACGCAATGTCATTGCGTTTTCCCGGAAAAAAATATGATCAACAAAAGTCAACAATTTAAGAGAACGTGGTAAGTGTACAACTTTTTGTATTTATTATGTATGACATGAGTTCAGCAAGAACACACTTCAAATTTCTGCTTAAAAATGTTGTTTACATTTATTTATCTTATTTAAATCTATGTGGATTTATTTTCTTTACATCGTGTACTCCTTTATGCTGAGATTTTGAAAACAAGAGTGTACCAATACGTATTTTAAGCCACGGACAGGTGTTCCTGAGAACAATAAACTCTAAGGGTAGTCAGGTAAGTTTCACACTTTGATACCTTACCGTACTTTATGGTAACATAGATAACAGGTGGAGCATATCGTATTCAAGCGATGTAACTTGGACTCAATACATACAGGACCGGTTATAAGTCATGTATAAGATAAATTGGCCTTGAAGCCCTGGCATCTTGGAACTCAGATTGGATATCATGAATACTGAATAATGTTTAATGAATGTAAGCAAGTAGTACAAAAACATATTTTAAAGAACAATAAGTTCAATGTGATTACAACAAGCTCTCATATCTGATATTAAAACTGATCACGACATATTTCCCAAAAGAAATATGTTTGGTTTTTTGTAAGCCAGTAAATTCCAAAATAACAAATAGAATACCATGTTCAACCATTGGTTGGAACTCCAATATATAATAGGTCCATACTTTTGTGCAGGTTGAATCAAAAGGCATGCTTATGGAATTTTGGTACCTCTCTGTTTCCAGGGTCTAAAGCATTCAGCATCTCTGCTAATACATCCATGATACCACGAGCATTCTGAATCTCTGACATACTGAAAATAACAGCAGTATTCAGTTCATTCCATCCAAAAAGAACATCAGATTGCTACACGAAATAGGGTAAAACCGCATATAAAGTACACTGAAGTAGACGTGTTGATCAAAGATGCGCACTGAAGACACAAGAAAAGAAAACTAACTATAACGACCCTCTGTCTGATTACAGTAAAGCGGCTACACAGACTATCTGAAGAGAAGACAAAATAGCACCATTCATTCTTGAATTTATTCTAACAGGATTCTACAAGAACATTCATGTCATGCACATGAAGTTGATAATAAATCATGAAGAAGCTTAAATTGCAATGCGGACAAGATGTGGAAATAATGCCAGACATAATTCTATAGTTTCATGTTGTTTTACCTCATAATACGGAAACAAATCTCTAGGTCAGTACAACAAAAGTAGCAGAAACTAACCCTTACACAAGATTCCAAACTCTAGTTTACATTTGAGATCACAAACTGCCATACATTACAGTGGGAACAAGATAATAATAGTGAGCACAATTCTAAAATAATCAGAAGTTTTTTAGTAAAGAGAAGGCAACAGTGGCTGTTAGAATTCTACACTTGGTTGGCATTTACTGAGCACATCACAATATCGACAATCCTCTGAAGGATGCCACAAAGTTTTGGTCATTTCCAGGAGCAACACTAGACCAATTAAAATATTATTATTTACTCCAAAATCTACTATAAACAGATAGAGTCGTATCTTTCCTTAGAAATCAACTGAGTCAACCTGTCATTGGCTCATTGCTCGACCTTATATCTTTTTTTCTCTTCAAACGACATATAGGAATTCACATCTCCCTTTTCTTTTCTGAATCCTGAAGTGGTATATTTATAAGTCTAATGTGTTCTAGCAGATAACCATGATTTTGCAGTCTCCATGAGCAAATTATTGGTTTCACGGCGTATTTCAGTACATGCCAATCAAGTTTAAGCCCAGAAGCGAGTTTTGACATTAGAAATGTGCCATCTCAAAGCAGAAAATAACAAGTAAAAGCAAGAAAGCACACCTCAAAGCAGGGAAGTCATTTCCAGCAGAAGATTCAGCTTCATCCCGTTGGTCAGGACTACGAATACTTTTGTCTGCTTGAGACTGACCATTAAACAGCGGTGCAGGTTTGTCAGACCTCTTGGGGAATTGAGCTCCTGCACGCTGCAAGGGGGAATAAGCATAATTATTTTAAGCAGCAAGGTAATTTGAAGAATAAAGATAGAACCATCGCATTCCATTTCTTGCATCCTGAACGGCATTAAACTTACGATAAAATAATAATATAATATTAGTAGTAACATTTTAAAACAGAACAACTGTGCTAAGTGAAAATTTAGAGCCTAACAAATAAACTGGGCTTGAAAAGTATACCACCAACTCATGGTATGCTGCATAGAATTGCGGATATCTTGCACGCGGTCCCCCCAAAGCTTCTTGCCATGTATCTACTAGAACCAAAACCTTCTCTTTGACACGTGGATCAGACTGTAAAATGAGACAAATATAACATCATAGTCAGCAGGCTAGGAGAAAACAACTGAAGTTTCAGAACTATGACAAATGCTGAACCTTTTTCTTCACTATCTTGACCATCTCATGCAACAGATCTCTCTCTGCAACATGCATGTGGAATATATCCCCACAGTTCTTTATTGCAGTTTCCAACAGCTGAAATAGAAGAATATTATCAGTTCATCATCAAGACAGTGAATGGTTCCTGCTTACATGTTCAAATGATAATGAATCATAAAGTTATCAAAATAAAGTGATTACAAACCAGTTATGTCCTGACTGACTATCCTAGTTTTTTCATGGGTTGGACAAAAAACTAATAAAATGTAAGTTAATTACATGATATCGGCTGATTTAAAGGCTGCAATAACCTTTGCAACCATTTTCAAGTATACCATGATGTTTACTGGTGTTGCAAGCTGCATTGGTATGATGAAGTGAACACCTACTCATGAAGCATACAAGAAAGATGCACATGCAAACAAGATATTTAGATACTACAGACAAAAAATGAAAATACAGCTAAGTAGCAGACATGTATGTTCGATGTTATTGAAAAAGCACAGCTTAACTACTTCTTTTCTCAATGACTACAACAAACTATCAATAACACCACACTGAAGAACAGAGGTAAACTGCAAATAAACTTACAGTTAATGCAAGAAGCTGAACTTTTGGATTTTTGTGCCCAATCCTTTTTCTGAGAACCTTCACGACATCTTTGGATTGCCTGTTACCAGGGAAAACAGTTAGCTAATAAATATCAATAAATGACAATAAATAAAGCATGCAGTGCAGGGAAAAAAGTAGCTATAAGTCAAGATGCTTCTACCGGGTCAGCTCAATGGCTTAGGAATCAAGGAAAGCAACCTATATTGATATGTTTAAACAGCTAGAATGGAACCTAACTGTTGCTCAAAACCGGCAGACATATTAAACAGGCAAACTGCATCAACTTTTGTGGGCTCCATTGCTAATTTAGTAGCAATAAGTAATAACAAATAAGTAGTCAGCTGTAGTAATAAATAATAACTACTCAGCAATATCGTAATAAGCTGTGCAACTATAAAAAAGTAGCTTGGAAATGGGAGGGGAAAGTAAAACTGTAGAAGTACATCTAAGAACTAAACTAAGCATACTTATAATGCAATAGCAATACTGACGCAATTAGTATCTTCAGAAGATATAGTCAATTACATGCTTACATAAGGAATCAACTCAAGTAAAAGAAAAAAGAAGTGCTCAACTTAATGCACTTTACTTGGGCAGAATTCACACTAAAACATAAATAAAAGGAACACCAACCACTGCAAAACGATGGACAGCAGTTGACCTATTGCCGAAATGTTATAACTTATAAGAGCACCTTGGCCATTCCCACGTGATGAAAACTACAAAATCAATAGTATTCCCAGGACTTGTTCATTCTCCAAAATCTTCAGATGCCAGAGTTACATGAAGAACTAGGCTAGGTCAGTTAGAAAGATTGTGAGCGGCACCACTGATTTCAGTAAGAAATTCGGTGAACAAGCAACTCAGCATTCAAGTAGCATTCTGACAATAATTTTTTCAATACTGATTTAGAATAATATCTAATTATGTATGATCCATCCCAATATTATTAGCTATAACTTTTTCAAGGCTGTCACTACATAACATAGAAACAGCGACCCAAGGATTATATAAATTAAAAATTTCTAAGCTGTCCTCCGAATAGTAAGGAACTTCACAGCATAGTATTTCTCATCTTTCATGCGACTTTTGGACATCTTGTCAGACTGAATAACCTGCACCATTCATTCAGCTCTAAGCAAGTGCCTCCAGGAACAGCATTGCTTCTCTCCCTTTCTTTACTCTATGTTTTACCTGAAGGTGCGTGATCTAGGCATACGTAACTTATGAAACTCAGGTTATTGAATGAGTAGATTGAACAAAGCTTGTCAAAACCTGAATATTTAATCCTTAACGAAAACCAAGTGTCTAATCCATACAAGAAGCGCAAATATTTGAAAATTAATACGGGACCTGGGATAGCTCCCACTACAGAAATTTGCATGGTGTGAAATACTACTTCACTTTCCATCCAGCAAAACAAATGATACTGACTAAAGTCAAAGGGTCAATGACTGCCGCGCTCATGCCAATTGACTCAACTGAGGAATGTCATTTGCACTTTGCGTGACCAACCAACAGAACACCAAGCATGAAGCATCAACCTCCAACAGTTCCCGCCATATGGTAATCTCCATCCGACAATGAGGATAAGAACACCACCATACAATCGATTGTTAGTTGAAATCAAAACGGGAACCAGATCCACTGCTCGCAAAATCGCAATTCCCCCAGACAGCCAGACCACCACCAACCCACCCAACTGTATCTCAAATTTTCACTTCGCCACTTCAGGAAGATCCAAATTCGAGCCGTATGATCTCGTATCGCTCAAACACAAACCACTGATAAAAGTCGAGCAACTCCCAGAATTTGTCGGAGCTGGAAGCATTTCCAGCAATTACGGCGTCCTAATAAAATCACACTCCATCCTACCCGGATCACGCTAACTCCAACCACGGCACAGCTCCCCGCATAAAACGCCACCGCCGGCCAGCTCAGCTAACTACCCGACGTCCGAACCTCGAGCGACAGGGCAAGGATCGGGGTACGGGTGATGGGGAGGGACCGTACCCGGGGTCGCGGTTGCAGATGTCGCAGATCTCCATGTTCTTGGCCCAGTCGGGGCCGATGAGCATGTCGCTGGTCGCCCGGTCGACCATGGCTCCGGCCATGGGCGGCGCCACCGGTGACAGGACAGGGGAGCCCGCCCGACCGACCCTGTCCCAGGAGGCTGCGCTCCTAGGCTGGATTGGGATCGGGGGCGGGCGATTGAGTGCGAGCTCGAGGTCACAACCAGATTGGCCTCGTCCCTTTCTCGGTGGGCGGCTTGGCTTGGCCTGGCTTTTTTTTTTTTGGTTGTTTATAGGTCGTGCGAAAATTAGCTGTACAGTGCTCTGTGAATGTTGGATGCTTCGACAACGATGATGATGATGATGTGATAATTATACGGGGAGTTAGGGCAGTTAGGTGACTGATTGTCTGGCGGTGGCAGCGTGTGTTCTTGTGTGGTCTGAGCTGTCCGACACTCTCGCTTTGGAGCGCGTGATCTTTAGCTTCATTAATGTTTTCTTCAACCAGGCCTCAGTTTGGAACGTTCCCGTGATAGAAAGAACACGCTGAAAGAAACGAAAAATACTTAACAAGAATTGGGATTTAGAATTAGACATGAGTACTTATTAACGTAAGAACCGAAAACTTGCTGAAATAACAGTTAGGGCATGTTTGATTTAAAAGATTTTAGAGCATGTTTGATTCAAAAGATTTCTAAAGGAATTCTATAGGATTCCAATCCATAGAATTTTTTTCAATAGAGTGGATTTATTTCAAAGGAATAAATCCTATAAAATTCATATGCATTGCTTTCCTACACTACAATCTTACAAGATTTCTAGCGAGAGGCGAGACCTCTTGAAAATTTTCATACGTGTCATGACAACTATGACATGTACATGAACCCTATAAAATTTCTTGCGTTTTTCCTACGGTGCGATCAAACAGTTTATCTTACTAATTCCTACATTTTTCATTCCTGTAGAATTCTAAGTGTCATGCCATTTTATTCCTGTACTTTTCCTATCTCTATGTTTTACAAATCATTTGAATCAAACGAGACCTTAAAAGCACATGAATAGGAAAATCATAGGAATGGTATGTCATGACATGTGAAATCCTACAGGAACGAAAAACGTAGGAATTAGCTACAGAAGTCGTTTGGTTGCACCACAGGAAAAACCCAGTAAATTTGTATATAGATTGAATACATGACATAGTTGTCATAGACACATAGGAAATTTTCCAAGAGGTCTAACCTCTTGTTAGAAATCCTATAAGATTGTAGTATAGGAAATTTTCCAAGAGGTATAACCTCTTGTTAGAAATCCTATGAGATTGTAATCCATAGGAATTTCAAAGGGTTCAATACTTTGAATCAAATAGACTCTATAGGGAAAAAATCCTATAGGTAAGAATCCTACAAAATTTCTTTGTAAATCCTTTGAATGAAACATGGCCTTCGTAGGAAAGTGACCTAGATTTTGGCATGCTTAGCTTGCTCTATTTATGTCGTAAGAACATCGTAGTCGTAAAATTTTCCGGCATTATGATATGCGCAAGGCTTACTATGTGACATTTGAATTATCAAAATTATGTACTCTCTCGGTCCGTAAATAAGTGACTTCGATTTATTTAGATTCGGATATATCTATATAGTAAAACACGTGTAGATACATGTGAATCTAGACAAATCCAAGTTACTTATTTCCAGACAGAGTGAGTATTACATATGTCCTGAACTGTTGGAAATATGTCCTAGAGGCAGTAATAGTTATTATATATTTCCTTGTTCACTATTTAATTTTATTATTCTATGCTATAACTGCTATGTTTCTTGATTGTGAAAATCAAAGGAAAACTCTGATGCACGTGTAGAAAGATAAGCACCAAGTTATTCTTAGTCATGTCTCTAAGACTAGCCCATGTATTGTGTGATAATCAAGTTTCCTGTTCATGGTATAATTTACTGTAACTAGGGATACCACCAACAATGGGAGTACATTGTTATATGGATAAGGGTATTTAATTGATCTGCTAGATGATTTACTATAAGGTGTAATCGTTGATGTTAATAGTCATCATTATCTTATGCATAAATCCTTCGACCATGAGAATATCAAGTACCCTCATGTCGGAAGGATTGTCCTTGGTTTTGTCCAACACCACGATACAAAGGTGGCTATACCTCCGAGATAATCACAGAAGTATGTCTAGGGATTTGGGGAGTTTAGGACTGGGATTCTACTCCTCCTGACGATGGAGAAATATACTCTGGACCCACTTGGTATTACAATGTCACCCATCGTCTATGATGGCAAGTTATGATGTTGAACATACGGACATTGAAATACGAACGAGTAAATGAGAGTGAAACACGAACAAGAATAACAAATATAGTGATCAATAGTTGTATCACGAGGATACCAACATCTCGCCTCAGTGTTGTCACATACCGTGAGGCAGAAGGATTAGCACTTGTATAATGGACTGGGTTCAGTCGGTGATTCGTGTTATATAAAGGAACCATCATGGGGCCTTCAGGTCTTATTATTGATTATTGATCCGAAAGAGTTCACGGAGTCATGTCTACATATTACTGAACCCGACCAGGTCACATGCTTAAGGACAAGCAATCAAGTTGTGATAATAGTATATGTAGTTAAGGGAATTGTCTAGAATATGTTCCAGAGATACCAAAATAGTATTCGGAGGTTCTGAGAGAAATAGGAATAGTTCTGCTGACATAACCTAATTTAGGAAAGTTGTTCTGAAGCCGTCGGTGATGATTTCAAGGTTCATCATGGTCATCCCGAGACGGTGATTGTGTTGTAGAGTATTCGGAAAGGTTCTGAAATATATATATATAGCTTTGCATAGATGAGATGTACAGGTCTTTATTTGAAAGAAACTGAAGAGGAATAAAACCACCAAAATGGTTTTGAGGGAGAAATGGTCTAGAGGGGGTAGCCCGCATGGGTGTGGCGCATGGGCCATGGTGGGTTGCACCTAGACCTTCCATTTTAGATCCCATGAGAATTAAGGAAGTTAATTTGTGGAGATTTGGAAAGTATCGGATCATATCTCCATATTAGGAAAGTTGTGATAGTATCTTCTATTAAAGTTATGGGGTTATTCGCATTAATGAGAAGATACCATATCTTGCAGAAGTGGAAGGCAATGATCCTGATTTGATCTCGATGATCAACACCTGCCAAAAGGGAGGGGAGGTGCCATCTAGGGCAACCCTGGTTGTCAGCTACCAAGGGGAGACCCTAGGGCGCCCAAGCCCTCTCCCCCTCCTATATGAAGGCCCCAAGGGCATTCCTTGAAATACACACAACACGGCTCCCTGCGTATGGGTGGCTGCTTCTCTCTATCTCTTCCTTGTAGAGCTTCTCCACAATAAGCATGCCACGAGGCTGCGAGATTATCACTGTAGGCACGAGGCTCTGGACAATGGAATGCTACATGGATTGGGAGGCTCGATGCGTGCAGCCTATGGAGGGATCGTACCTTTGATCCTCCATCGAGTGGAGCTTCTCCTCGTGGCTGGTGGGAGGGATACGCCTAGCTGTGGGGATCGACGTGATCGTCATCCCCAAACTACACCAAGTGTTTTCTGCTACATCCATTGGTGAGTTCATTTGGATCTAGATCTATTCTATTAGATCTATATCTCATGTTTCTTGCATAGCTTGATCTTGGTGTGTTCATAGTACCGGAAAAAATCCCTTTACGATAGCAAACAGTAGTATCAGAGCGGTCTATGTGTAGGTCACAGTTAATATAGAGTGAAAGGAATATACACGAGAGGCACTAATAAAGTGGTTATTGTATTATTCCATGTTTATGATAAATTTTTATTTCTCATGCTATAAATATGTTAACCAGAAATGTTAAGACATGTTTGTTTAATAAACAGAGACAAGGTTCCTAGTAATGCCTCTTATTACACTAGCTTGTTGATCAACAAATGATCAAGGTTTCCTGATCATGACACTGGATGTTGTTAATAATAAGGTCACAACATCGGTGGAATGATGTGATGAACATTCACCCAAAGTATAGTAATACGATTAAAGTCATTATGTTTACATTACTATAACATCATGCGAAGTAACCCTAATCCTTAGACCATAAGATCACGTCAATCACTAACACTAGAAGAGTACTTTGATTTCATTAAACGTCACACCATAACAGGGTGATTATAAAGATGTCGTTGGGTACTTAGAAAGTGTTAGTCGAGGCTCGTGGATCAAGAGTGGGATTTTTTCATCCCGATGACAGAGA
Source organism: Avena eriantha (assembly GCA_910589775.1). NCBI lineage: Eukaryota > Viridiplantae > Streptophyta > Magnoliopsida > Poales > Poaceae > Avena > Avena eriantha. The sequence continues at coordinate 213,951,711 of OU342742.1, forward strand.
GATATACTCAGAGCCCTCTCGGTGATATCATATTGACATATCTTGCAAGTAAGTGATAAGATCACTAAGAATGTTATATCACGGGAACGAGAAAAGAGTACTTGTCGGTAACAAGATCGAACTAGGTATGGATTATACCAAATGATCGGATCTCGGACAAGTAAAATATCATGAGACAAAAGGATTTGGTTACTACGAAAAAGGTTCACGTAATCACTAGTTCATCGTTGAGTAAGTGGGAGTCATTATGGATCTCCAGATCCCGCTAATGATTATTGATCGGAGAGAGTCTCGATCATGTCCACTTAGTTCACAAACCGTAGGGTGACACACTTAAGACTCGTTGACGCATTTGAGTGGATATGGAACGTAGGAGAAAATACTGGACAACGCAAAAATTATTTTGATAAAACTGCCTGAATAGTTTCGGTGTATCGAAATATTACAAGAGAATAAATTGATAATCTGTTCATTAACTTAAGTGTTCATTAAATGAAGTACTCATTAAACAAAGTTTTCATTAAATTGAGTGGAATTAAACCAAGTTAATTAAAATTGTTTTAATGAAAAGACCTTTGGTTTTTTAGTGGAGATTTAATAGAAGAAAGTGACCCTTGATTATGTGTGAGTGGAGATTCCACTAGTAATCAAGAGGGGAGAGGTCGGGGCACCATTTATGGCACCGTCCACACCCTTGGTGTTCCCCTCCCCCTATAAAAGGAGGTGGTGGAGACCTCTCTCACACACTCATCCCATCCCCTCTCATATGCCCTTTGGTTGGCATTTTCTCCCCTTGCTAGCTTGTCCATTGTCACGAGTATGGTGCTTAGACGAAGCCCTGATCAAGATCTTCTCCACCACCACCACTACCATGTCATAGTGTTGCTAGAGTTCCCGAGGATCCGCTACTTCCTCTGCCCAACTAGAGCAAGGACGGAGGTCGTCGCCACGCCAAACATGTGACCAATTATGGATGTGCTGCACATTTGTGGCACTGATCATCATCGTGTCCTTGAGGATGGTTAATGGCTCAAGATATGTAGAGCTCGTTGGGAACCCCAAGAGGAAGGTATGATGAGCACAACAACAAGTTTCCCTCAGTTATGAAACCAAGGTTATCTAACTAGTAGGAGAAGGAAACAACTCCAAGGTGTTGCTAGCAACTTAGAATCCTGCACAACACAACCACGGAACTTTGCCCCAACTTACAGTGAGGTTTTCAATGTCACTAGTTTTGCTGAAAATAAAGGATTAAACGTATAGTATGGAAGATAGTAATTTCTTGCAGAAAGTAAACAGTAAACGGTAAACAATAGATGGTATATCAATGGTAAAGGAATGAACTGGGGTCTACAGTTCACTAGAGGTGTTTCTCCTTAAGATAAATAACATGTTGGGTGAACAAATTACAGCAGGGCAATTGACAGATTGAGAAAGCATAACAATGCATATACTAGACATCTTGACTCCTACGAGATTTGATTGGGCATTACAACATAATACATAGACCATAATCCAACTGCATATATGACTAATAATCCACCTTCAGGTTATCGTCTGAACCCCTTCCAGTATTAAGTTGCAAGCAACACATAATTGCATTAAGCAAAGTGTGTAAAGTAAACAATACAATTTCCCCATGGACAAAGGATTGTTGTTTTCTCCCTAGTAGCAACAACACATCTACAACCTTAGAGATTTCTATCACTTCCCCAGATTACTAGAGGCATGAACCTACTATCAAGCATAAATACTCCCTCTTGGAGTTGCAAGCATCTACTTGGCCAAGATAGCTACTAACAATAGAGAGAATGCAAGATCACAAATAACATAGACATGATAGAATCAATAATCAATCTGACAAAGTATCTCAATATCCATCGGATCCCCGCAAACACAGCATATATGATTACAAATAGATGATCTTGATCATGATCGGAGCTCACAAGATCTAAACATGATAGCACAAAGGAGAAGAACCAACCATCTAGCTACTATATGGACCCATAGTCCAAGTGTGAACTACTCACGCATCACTCCGGAGGCTGGCATGGTGATGAAGAAGGCCTCCGGGATGATCTCTCCCCTCTGGCAGGGTGCCGGGAAGAGCTTCAGACCCCCCCGATCTGGGGATGGAGATGGCGGCGGCTACAGACTCTTTCGTGGATTTTTAATCGGGTACTTAGGGTTTCTGCATCAGGATACTTTTATAGGCGAAGGGGCAAGGTCGGTGGGTGCCCGAGGGGCCCACACCATAGGGAGACATGCCTAGGGGGTGGTCGCGCCAGCCCTAGGTGTGGCCACCTCATGGCCCCACTTCGGCTGCCCTTCGGACTCCGTGTTCCTTCTAGTAAAATATTGACTTTGGCTTTTGTCTCATCCAATTCTGAGAATATTTCCTTACTAGCTTTTCTGAAACCAAAAACAGCAGAAAATTTGGCAACTGGCACTATGGCATCTTGTTAATAGGTTAGTTTCAGAAAATGTATAAAAATACCTCAAAGTGTAAATGAAACATAAGAAAGTTGATATAAAACAAGCATGGAGCATCAAAAATTATAGGTACGTTTATGACAGATCAATGGTCGAGTACATTCTACATCCGCCACGTTTGTTTGCATGAATGTTATCCCGCTTTCGGTCTTCGAGGGTGAGTCCTTCTGAAATCGTTACAAGTATCACCTTGATTTGATCTTGGCAGTTGCAACCGTAGGAATTTTTTTGTTTTCTATGCAACGAACCCATAAGTGGTATCAGAGCTATGTATATGTGTAGATTCTTTGTACGGTTAGAACACATGGAGATGTGGATGTTGATGATTATGTTATTGCATACTTTCGTGTATTTTGGATCATGGTGGCATGTTGAGATGAAGCTACCCGGACTAACTTTACATGTCCCCACACATGAGACTTGTCCCACGCTTGACATGCAACTTGTATTACAATAGTGGCTCAGCGGGTGTCTGTCTCTCCCACTATAGTCATGATCTAATTTACAATGGTTTGCTAATAACTTGATTATCATCGTTGTGCTTGAAGTTTGTAGGTAGAACAGTTCTTTACTAGAAAGCCCACAACCACATAAAATATGCAAAAATAAATTAGAGGTGTCTAACTTGTTTTTGCAGGACATGTGATGTGATATGGTCATTTATACAAAGATTTTTGTGTGCAATATGATTTATTGTAAATTAAACAACTGACATGAGCCATATGGTTGTCTTTTTCTTTTTATGGCCTACGTGCTATATATATATATATATATCCATGAGATATATTGTAATGGTGGAAGACGGCCATGATGGAGGTGCCATGGGCCTTGGTGCCACGCCGGTGGAATGATGGAGATCATACCATGGCACACAATATGGAGATCTAGTGTAAGAAAGGACCATATCATATCACATATGCATGTGATGTTTATCCCTTTTATGTATCTTTTTTTCTTATGTCTTGCTTAGTTCTTGGCGGTAGCATTATAAGATTATCCCTCTCACTAAATATCAAGATAATAATATGTTCTTCCTTGGTATGCACCGTTAATAAAATTTGTCATTTTGAAGCACCACGTGATGATCGGGTGTGATAGACTCTGCGTTCACATACAACGGGTGTAAGAAAGTTTTACACACGTGAGTACTAAGCTTCTTACTTGGCGAGCCTAGAATGTATAGACATGGCCTCGGAACATGAACCAAACGGTAAAGTATGAGACATATGAATGATATGATGTCCATATGATGCTCATCGTTGCAGCTGCACCACCTCATGTAATGATCGGTCGTGGTGTAGTGAATTTGGTTTGTGTAAACACTAAAAATGACTAGAGGGATGTTGTTTTTGAGTGAGAGTTCATTTAGTAATTTGGATTAATTTGAACTCAATTTATCATAAACTAAATCAAAGTGAATTTGCATAGTTCGTTGTAGTTACTGGCATTCGTTTATTACTTTGCGCTTAGCTAGAATTGAGATAATAGAACTATAGAATTCTAGAATTTTACTTTACGAACTGGTACATATTTTTTATGAGTGTCAATCTAAAGTTTAAAGTACTCTTGTAAACTGTCATCAAAACCTCATGTACTCCATGAAATTCAATAAGTAGTATTGAATCTAGAGTAACAAATTCTAGCGTTAGTATCTAAGTATCATGCTTACCTCCATGATTACTGATATTGAAAAATTGTTTTAATATCAAAGTTATCTAGGAGATGAAAATTGTTTCAAAGACCATCATGTGTAGAAGATATTGTGATATCTGAAACAATGCTTGGTTGCAATATGATAGAGTATAATTTAATAAAATACATATTCTCATATTATATGATAATTTGCAAAGGTTGGAGATGTTAGGCGTCCTGATCACCTAAAAGTTTTTGGGAATTAACATTATACTCGTGATTCACCTTTATAAGATATAGTATCTTGATCATGAAAGTTTTCATGATAAGGATGGATAGAATATGTAGGTAAAATATTTACTACATTAAAAGTATTACTAAAAGGAATGAAATTTGGAAGAGCGCCAAACATTTGATGATGGTGATCTACATCAAAAGTGGAAGTCCAAGGATATTAGTGTTAGACTAATAGGCTTTGGACTATGTGTCATGTGTATGACACCACTATTAATGTTGATAGATTCTTTTAAGAAGAAAATTAAATGTTGAAAGAGAATCTGGAAAATATTTGGCAAAAAAGAAAAAGACTAGAAATATCCAACTTAGATATATAGATGATATACATGTTATGGCTATATTCTTTGGTTTATTAAAAAATGTGATTCAGGGTTATTGGATACCGGATTAGTTGGTGTGAAATGGCACACAGAGCAACACAATTCATGAACTACAATGGCCTAAGTAACTAGTAAGAGAATATGAGATGATATTTAGCAAAAACAAATAAAGTGTTGTTTCTCGTTGACATCAAAGCTTGCTTACAAGATTTGTTTTAATAATTGTTATTTTGTTCAGGTATTATGAGAAAAAAGGTTGTTCAAATAATTAGTTAGAGAAATCACGTCCATAAAACTGATGCTAAAATATTGCAAGACAAATGATTGAAAAATAACTTATGAAGTGACATCACCGTTTAAATTATATTGGAAAGAAAACATGAAGGAATTCCATGTTGATGGGGTTTTGGAGTCTTTGATTTTGATGAATTGACGCTTGTGAGACTTTGCTGGAGATAATTGAAACCCCGTTCATTGGCCAAAGAGGAACATATGACTAACTTATTGGAAATTATGCATGTTGATGTATATAGTCCATTATGTGTAGCCATGTGTGGTGGATCTTTCAACTTCATATACTTCCTCCGGAAATTTGAGTAAATATATGTGTATATTTACTTAATAAGGTAGACGTATGAAACATTTGAAAATTGTTCAAAGACTTTCAAGATGAAGTAGAAAATCATTGTAACAAGAAAATAAAGAATTTATGATTGGATCATATAAGAATATATTTGAGTTACAAGTTTAACAAAATATCTAAGATTTGAGGAATCGTTCCATGGATTTGTGTTTTCCGATAAACCATAGGAGTATGGGTCGGATATCTGTCACGCGAAGGAACTAGGGTCCAATGATCCCTTGGTTCGAGAGGGGGCTGAACACGCGAGTCCGAAGGAGTCCGGCGATGGCTATGGCATCGGAGCGAGTGCACGACAGAGAGTTGACACCGGGTTTTTTACCCAGGTTAGGGACCCTCGTGAGTGTTGGGCCACGCAGAGAAAAACAAAACTTTTTCCTACGCGGTGATCCCAAGATCCAGCTCAGGTAGAAGGCCACGAGGATTACCACTAGACGCGCAGTTGCGGAATCGATGAAGCACGTCGCTTGATGCAGTGCAGTCCTCACGATCCGTTCTGGTTCCATGATCCGTTCCGGTTCCACGATCGTCGAAGTACTGAACATACAACACCTCCGCCAGTATCCACACGTACGAGGAGGAGCGCCGGCGATGGACTGCTAGGTTCGGTACGGCGGCGACATGACTGGACTGGAGCTAGGGTTTCCAACACATGGAGTGACCTAACCTTGTGCTCTAAGCACCTACGCCCCAGCTTATATAGGGAGTGAAGTGGGCTCCACTCACTTGTGGCCCATTCACTAAAAGGCCTATATTAGTCACTGTGAGTCCAACTCACTGACTAAGTCCATGTCTCTATTTGGGTCCAACCCAAGTAGATTTCATGTTTAGGTCTAACCCAAACTTGCTCCCGCTCTTAAGTGTGTGACCCGACAGGCTCATGGTAACCCGGACACGATTTCAAGTCTCACTCGTGATCGATCAGTCAGTAGCGGCTCCTAGCAGAACGTGCCGACTCCCAAGTACCAATAAGTCATGACGACATACCTTTACAATGCAACTTTCGTCTAAGTCCCTTTTACCTCACGATATACCTTGTCGGACTATAGGCGAATGATCGTCATCCCTTAAATAGTTCGAATCTCTTTCTCGATCCGAGATAAGTGATTCATCCGACTAACTCTTAGTCAATTGCCTCGGTTAACACTTAACCGAGACACGGATGGCCATGATTTCCGAATCATATCTTCCGAGAGGGCCCAGAGAATATTTCTCTAGATGGAGGGGCAAAATCCCGTCTTGGTTATTCATATCACGCAGCTTGATTCTCAGTCGGCCCGAACTCCACCTTTATAACTACCCAGTGACGGAACAACGTTTGACAGAACCTAAGTCGGTGATCCTCAACTCGGATTGTGCAATAACCTCAGGTCTAAGGATTACATTGATTGAGACATGCAAATGACGACTTGTTCGTTGCATCTCAATATGGGTCAGTCCGACTCGCTAAACTCTTTAGCCGAATCCTTGTAAGTCAAAATAGCATCTCCATGCCCATGACAAGTGGAACCGAGTCATCTGCCGACTTTCACATTAGTCTAAGTTGTGTGTCCAACACAACCTCAACGACCAAGGACAATAAGTATGAACAACATGAATATGCAGTTCCACAATCGAATCACATATTCAATGATACATATCAGTAGTTCATACATGGACAATAACCTTATGAATACATTGGGAATAACATCAAACATGATTGCCTCTAGGGCATATTCCCAACAGTCGCCCACTTGCACTAGAGCCAATCATCCGACATCACATGTCTAGACATCTAATGCCCATAGCTCTCAGGTGCGCCTCATGCTTCGGCTGTGGAAGTGGCTTTGTCAACGGATCCACAATGTTTGCATCCATGTGTACCTTGCATAACTTGATATCACCTTGATCCACGAACTGGCAAATAAGGTGGTACCGCATGAGTATATGTTTGTTCTTCTGGTGTTGTCTAGGTTCCTTGGCTTGTGAGATAGCACCATTGTTGTCACAATACACGTCTAATGGATTGGACGAGTCCTGAACCACACCAAGATCCATGAGGAAATTCCTCATCCAAACAGCTTCTTTTGCCGCCTCCGAGGCAGCAATATACTCAGCTTCTGTTGTAGACGCAGACACCGTCTCTTGCTTGGAACTCTTCCAGCTCACAGCCCCTCCATTTATTACAAACACATATCCGGATTGCGAACGAGAATCATCCGAGTCAGTGAAATAACTCGCATGCGTGTAACCCCTTACACTGAGTTCATCCTCACCTCCATAAACCAGGAACATATCCTTAGTCCTTCTCAAGTACTTGAGGATATTTTTAGCCGCTGCCCAGTGGATTTCTCCAGGGTCAGCCTGGTACCTGCTCACAACACTTAGAGCATAGGAAACATCCGGCCTAGTACAAATCATAGCGTACATGATGGATCCGACTGCAGAAGCATACCGAATCGCACTCATCCGACTTCGCTCATCAGTTGTTGAAGGACACTGAGTCTTGCTAAGTTTTACGCCATGGGACATCGGTAAGAACCCCTTCTTAGACGATTCCATGTTGAACTTATTCAACACTTTATCCAAATATGTACTCTGACTCAATCCAATGAGCCGCCTTGATCTATCTCTATAGATCCGGATTCCTAGTATGTAAGTCGCCTCACCCAAGTCTTTCATCGAAAAACTCTTTTCCAATGATTCCTTGGTCTCTTGCAACATTTGGACATCATTTCCAATCAGTAATATGTCATCCACATATAAGATCAGAAAGTTTACTTTGCTCCCACTAAACTTCTTGTATAAACAAGAATCATGATCACTCTTAATGAAACCAAACGATTTGACTACCTCATCAAAGCGAATGTTCCAACTCCGAGATGCTTGCTTCAACCCATAAATGGATTTCCGAAGTTTGCATACCTTGTCAGCATTAGCCGGATCGATAAAACCCTCGGGTTGTATCATATACACGTCCTCGGTTAAATTTCCATTGAGGAAAGCCGTTTTGACATCCATCTTCCATATCTCATAGTCGAAATAGGCTGCTATAGCTAACATGATCCGAACTGATTTAAGCATCACCATGGGAGAGAAAGTATCATTGTAGTCAACTCCTTGAACTTGTCGGAACCCCTTCGCGACAAGCCGTGCTTTATAGATGGAAACATTTCCATCCATATCAGTTTTCTTCTTAAAGACCCATTTGCACTCGACGGGTCTTGCACCGTCTGGCAGATCGACCAAGTTCCAAACTTGATTTTCATCCATGGACTTTAACTCAGATCTCATGGCTCCAAGCCATGACTTAGAATCAGAACCCACCATCGCTTCCGAATAAGTTGCCAGCTCATCACTATCTAACAGTAACACATCACGAACACTTCTCAATCTGGCTGATCTTTGCAGTTTCGGTGCTGTATCCGGCTCAGGTACCACGACCCGGGTCAACCTCCAAGGCTTTTGCCGACTCACTACTAGCCGGTACCTCTCGAATTTCTTCGAGTTGCACCATGCTCCCACTGACTCCCCAACTGAGAAACTCTTTCTCAAGGAAGACACCATCCCGAGCGACAAACACTTTGCCCTCTTCTCGGTTGGGAAGTAGTAACCCAAGGTTTCCCTCGGATACCCCACAAAAATACACTTATCCGACTTGGCTGTAAGCTTGTCCGACTGAATTCGCTTGACAAAAGCTTCACAACCCCAAATCTTAAGAAAAGATAAACTCAGACTTTTTCCGGTCCACATCTCATGTGGTGTATTCTCTACCGACTTTGATGGTACTCTATTTAGTGTGAACGCTGCAATTTCTAGAAAATAACCCCAAAATGATAAAGACAGATCTGTCCGACTCATCATTGATCGTGCCATGTCCAACAAGGTCCGATTTCTCCTTTCCGACACACCGTTTCTCTGCGGCGTTCCTGGAGGAGTGAGATGGGGAACTATTCCACAACTCTTCAGATGGTCATCAAACTCATGACTCATGTACTCGCCTCCTTGGTCCGACCGAAGAAACTTTATTTTCTTGACAAGTTGATTTTGTATCTCATTCTGGAATTCTTTGAACTTTTCAAAGGCATCCGACTTATGTTTCATCAAGTAGATATATCCATACCTACTCAAATCATTAGTGAAGGTAATGAAGTACTCATAACCACCTCTGGTTGTCGTGCTCATTGGGCCACATACATCACTATGTACTAGTCCCAATAAGTCAGACGCCCTTTCATAACTCTTTGCAAAAGGTGTCTTGGAAATTTTGCCGAGTAGGCAGGATTCACATGTCTCGAATGACTCCAAGTCGAACGAAGTTAGGAGTCCATCATCATGGAGCTTTTTCATGCGTTTCATGTTGGGTCCGTAGCATAGAAAACAAAAAATTTCCTACGATGAGAACTACACGCCAAGATCTATCTACTAGGTACAGAGCAACGGGTGGACATACATCCATCGAGAACTTACCCTCGAAGACAACGAATTTTGTTAACGAGTAGGAACTCGTGGTTGATGTAGTCGTACACTTTCCGATCTCAAGATCGAGTGGAAGTTCGAGCGCCGCAACTCATCAGCGCATCCATACTCCCACACACGTTCAAGCCACCGGACAACCTCCACCTCCTCGCTCCAGTGATCCAGCGGAAGCAGCAACTCCTTCCAGATGAAATGCCACCGGGAACATGTATCTCCCTAATCCGAGACCATGGGGGAATAATTCTAGAGGGGGAGAGAGATCCTTCACAAGGAGGTGTGTGGAAGAAGGAGGGAGAGGGTGGCCTTTTATAGGAGGAGGGGGTACCCCCTCCATGGCCGGCGCATGGGGTGACCCCTCACCTCCCCCATTCATGTGGTGGTAACCCCTCCACATTAAAATGCCTCTTCACATTCCCTTTTAAAGTCCCCACTTTAAATGCATTAAAATTCTCTAAGTTTAATGCTCTCTCATTTAATAAAACTTTTTTATTAAATTTATTCAGAATTTTGTTAATTACTTTAATTAACAAACATTCACATATAACCCCTTACAATATTTCAATATCACATGCAGAACCACTTTCTACAATTTCACCCGAAACAATTTCCGGTTTCTATCGAAACAATTCCTACGCTTTGCAATTCTTTCGTCTGAAACATATGTGCTCCAATATGGTGTCCGGTAACTCTTAAGTGTGTCACCCTACGGTTCGCAAATAATACAGACATCATTGAGACTCCTCTCAAATCAATAATCAGAAGCGGGACCTGGAGATCCATACTGACTCCTGCATATTCAACGATGACTTCTGTGATCGTGAGAACCTTTAACGCTAGTAATTTAATCCCTTTGTCTCATGATATAATACATGTCCGAGATTCGATCATCGGTATCCAAATACCTAGTTTGATCTCGTTACCGACATGCACTCTTTTCTCGTTCCTGTGATATAACATTCTAGTGATCACATCACTTGCTTGCAAGCTATCTCAATGTGATATCACCGAGAGGGCCCAGAGTATATCTATCCGTCATCGGGATTGAAAAATTCCACTCTTGATCCATGCGCCTCAACATAACACCTTCGTAGCACTGAACCCATCTTTATAGTCACCCTGTTACGGTGTGACGATTGATGTTATCAAGATACTCTTCCGGTGTTAGCAATTAACATGATCTCATGGTCTAAGGATAAAGATTACTTCGTATGATGTTATAGCAATATAAACATAATGACTTGATCGTAATGCTATACTTCGGATGAATGTTCATCACATCATTTCACAAATGTTGTGACCTTGTTATTAACAACATCCAATGTCCATGATCAGGAAACCTTGATCATCTTGTTAATCAACAAGCTAGTCTATAAGAGAGGCATAACTAGGAACCCTTTTTGTTTATTAAACACACATGTATTGATGTTTCTGATCAATACAATTCTAGCATGCAAAATAAACATCTATCATATATAAGGAATACATAATAACAACTTTATTATTGCCTCTCAGGGCATATTTCCTTCAGTCTCCCACTTGCACTAGAGACAATAATGTAGTTCACATAGTGATAGATCTAGCACCCATGGAGTTCTGGTGTTGATCATGTTTTGCCCTAGGGAGAGCTTTAGTCAATGGATCTGCTACATTTAGGTCCGTGTGTACTTTACAAATCTTTATATCTCCATCCTTGACATGTTCGCGGATGGAGTGAAACCGGCGCTTAATATGCTTTGAATTCTTATGAGACCTCGGTTCCTTGGCGTTGGCTATGGCTCCATTGTTGTCACAATAGATCACCATTGGGTCCAATGCACTAGGAACCACACCTAGTTCCGTAATGAACTCTTTCATCCAAACCGCTTCCTGCGCCGCTTCTGAAGGAGCAACATATTCCGCCTCCGTTGTTGATCCAGCCACCACAGGTTGTTTGGAACTCCTCCAACTAACTGTTGCTCTGTTCAAGAGAAATACTTATCCGTATTGAGACTTAGAGTCATCTGGATCAGTATCAAAGCTAGCATCGACATAACACTTAGCGACTAGCTCTTCTTCACCTCCGTATATAAGAAACATATCCCTAGTTCTTCTCAAGTACTTGAGGATGTTCTTGACCGCTATCCAGTGTTCCGAACCTGGATCAGATTGGTACCTACTAGTCAAACTAATAGCATGTGCCACATCCGGTCTTGTACATAGCATACATAATAGAGCCTATGGCCGAGGCATAGGGGATCTTATCCATTATCTCTCTTTCTTCCGCCGTAGCCGGACTTTGAGTCTTGCTCAATGTCTTGCCTTGCAACATAGGTAAGAACCCCTTCTTACTTCCGTCCATATTAAACTTCTTTAATATTTTATCAAGGTATGTACTCTGCGATAGCCCAATTAGGCGACTTGATCTATCTCTATAGATTTTAATGCCTAATATATATGACGCTTCACCAAGGTCTTTCATCGAAAATTTGCTATTTAGATAACTTTTAACACTTTTTAAAAGATCTATATCATTTCTAATCAATAATATGTCATCCACATATAATATCAGAAATGCCACATTGCTCCCACTCACTTTCTTGTAAATACAAGCCTCTCCATAAGTTTGGACAAATCCAAACTCTTTGATCACCTCATCAAAGCGGAGATTCCAACTCCGAGATGCTTGCTTCAGTCCATAGATGGATCGCTGAAGTTTGCATACCTTATTAGCATCCTTAGGATCGACAAAACCCTTAGGTTGTATCATATACAACTCTTCTTCAATATTACCATTGAGGAACGTAGTTTTGACATCCATCTGCCGTATTTCATAATGGAAATATGCAGCAACTGCTAACATAATCCTAACCGACTTAAGCATCGCTACGGGAGAGAATGTCTCATCGTAGTCAACTCCTTGAATTTGTCGAAACGCCTTTGCGACAAGTCGAGCCTTATAGATGGTCACATTACCATCAGCATCAATTTTTCTTTTGAAAATCCATTTATTCTCAACGACCTTTCGATCATGAGGTAAGTCCACCAAGGTCCAAACCCGGTTCTCGTACATGGATTCCATCTCGGATTTCATGGCTTCTAGCCATTTGTTGGAATCCGGGCTCATCATCGCTTCTTCATACGTCGCAGGGTCATCCATTTCATCAACCATGAAATTCACAACAGGATTGCCGTACAGTTCAGGAGCTGCACGTGTGATATATTGCAAATGTATCTATAATTTTTGATGTTCCATGCTTGGTTTTATCCACTTTCTTGTGTTTCGTTCCAACTTTGGAGTACTTTTCATATGATTTCTTGGACTAACCTATTAACAAGAGCCACAGTGCCAGCTGCCAGTTTTCTGCTGATTTTGGTTCCAGGAAAGTCAGAAAATGAATATTCTCGGAATTGGACGGAACAAAAGCCAAAGTGCCTATTTTTCCGGAAGTGATCAAGTGCTAGAATACGAGACGGAGAAGGGCCAGGGAGCCACCACACCACCTGGCCGCGCGGCCAGGCCTGGCCCGCGCCAGGGGGTGGTGTGGCCGCTCCAGGCACCCCCTCAGCCTCTCCTTCCGCCTATATATTACCCTCGGGACGAAAACCCTAAGTACCCGATCAAAAATCCACGAAAGAGTCTGTAGCCGCCGTCATATCCATCCCTAGATCGGGAGGGATCTGAAGCTCTTCTCGGAACCCTGCCGAAGAGGGGAATTCACCCTGGAGGCCTTCTTCATCACCATGCAAGCCTCCGGTGTGATGCGTGAGTAGTTCATCCTTGGACTACGGATCCATGTAGTAGCTAGATGGCTGGTTCTCCTCCTTTGTGCTTTCATGTTTAGATCTTGTGAGCTCCGTTCATGATCAAGATCATCTATTTGTAATTCTACATGTTGTGTTTGCGGGGATCCGATGGATATTGAGATGCTATTTCAGATTGATTATTGATTCTATCATGTCTTTGTTATTTGTGATCTTGCATGCTTTCTGTTGTTAGTAGCTATCTTGGCCAAGTAGATGCTAGCAACTCCAAGAGTTAGTATTTATGCTCGATAGTGGGTTCATGCCTCTGGTAATCTGGGGAAGTGACAGAAATCTCTAAGGTACTACATGTGTTGTTGCTACTAGGGAGAAAACAACAATCCTTTGTTCATAGAACAATCGTATTATTTACTTTACACGTAGTTTGTAAAGCAATAATCTGTTGCTTGCAACTTAATACTGGAGGGGGTTCGGATGATTACCTAAAGGTGGATTATTAGTCATAGATGCAGTTGGATGGCGGTCTATGTATTATGTTGTAATGCCCAATCAAGTCTCAAGATGATTAGTATATGCATGTATTGCTTTCTCGGTGTTTGTCAATTGCCCCGCTGTAATTTGTTCACCCAACATGTTATCTATCTTAAGGAGAGCCACCTCTAGTGAACTATGGATCCCGATCCTTTGTCTTTACATACAATCTACAATCTTTTACTGCTTTGTGTTTACTTTCTGCAAACTTTTACTTCTTTCCATTCGATACGTTTAATCCTTTGTTTTCCGCAAAACACGGTGAGATTGACAACCTAATCGCAAGTTGGGGACAAAGTTCTGTGGTTGTGTTGTGCAGGTCTCCACGTTTCTACTAGCACCGGTAGTGCGCCCTACCAATGCTCAGCTAGTAACACCTTTGGGGTGTTTCCTTGCTCCTACTGGTTCGATTAAACCTTGGTTTCATAACTGAGGGAAAACTTGCTGCTGTGCTCATCATACCTTCCTCTTGGGGTTCCCAACGAGCTCTACGTCGAACGCCGAGTACATCAACATGTCCTGCTTGACCTGTGAGGTTCGGTAGTGTCCTCTTTCGGAGTTTCATGATCTATATCATTAGCTCTCTCTTCATTAGGTGAAGTCAACTCCGAAACAACTTCCGGTGCTGCACTACTCGCCATTTCATGAAGAGAAGGTTCAATAACCTCTTCGAGTTCTACCTTCCGACTACTCACACCTTTCGCTAGAAACTCCTTCTCAAGAAAGGATCCATTCTTGGCAATAGAAACCTTGCCCTCAGATCTGTGATAGAAGGTATACCCAATCGTTTCCTTAGGGTATCCTATGAAGACGCATTTTTCTGCTTTGGGTTCGAATTTATCCAGCTGAAGTTTCTTCACATAAACATCGCATCCCCAAACTTTAAGAAATGACTGCTTAGGTTTATTTCCAAACCATAATTCATACGGTGTCGTTTCAACGGATTTAGATGGTGCCCGATTTAAAGTGAATGTAGTTGTTTCCAGTGCATAGCCCCAAAATGACAGTGGCAAGTCAGTCAGAGACATCATAGATCGAACCATATCCAATAAAGTACAATTACGACGTTCCAACACACCATTATGTTGTGGTGTTCCGGCAGGCATGAGTTGTGAAACTATTCCACACTCTTTCATGTGTGTGCTAAACTCGTAACTTAGATACTCACCTCCACGGTCAGACCGAAGAAATTTGATCTTTCTATTACGATGATTTTCCACTTCATTCTGAAATTCCTTGAACTTTTCAAAGGTTTCAGACTTGTGTTTCATCAAATAGATATACCCGTATCTACTCAAATCATCCGTGAAAGTAACAAAATAACGATATCCACCTCGCACCGACACACTCATTGGTCCACACACATCAGTATGTATGATTTCCAATAAATCTATCGCCCGTTCCATTGAACCGGAAAACGGCATTCTAGTCATCTTGCCCATAAGGCATGGCTCACATGTATCAAATGATTCAAAATCAAGTGATTCCAAAAGTCCATCAGAATGGAGTTTCTTCATGCGTTTAACGCCAATATGACCTAGACGGCGGTGCCACATGTATGTAGATATATCATTATCAAGTTTAATCCTTTTAGCATCAACATTATGAATATGCGTAATACTACTATCGAGATCCAACAGAAATAAACCATTCAACATAGGTGCATGACCATAAAAGATATCATTCTTATAAATCGAACAACCATTGTTTTCAGGTTTAAAGGAATAACCACTTTGCATCAAACACGATCCGGATACAATGTTCATGCTCAGTGCAGGCACCAAATAACAATTATTTAGGTTTATAACTAATCTCGATGGCATATGGAGAGGTAGCGTCCCGACGGTGATCACATCAACTCTCGATCCATTGCCGACTCGCATCATGACCTCATTCCTTGCTAGTTGTCGCTTGTTCTGCAGCCCCTAAACCGAGTTACATATATTAGCAACCGATCCCGTATCAAATACCCAGGTGCTACTGCGAGTACTAGTCAAGTACACATCAATAACATGTATATCATATATACCTTTGTTTGCCTTGCCGGACTTCTTGTCCGCCAAATACTTGGGGCAATTACGCTTCCAATGGCCAGTCCCCTTGCAATAGTAACACTCGGTGTCAGATTTAGGGCCAGCTCGGGGTTTCTTTTCAGGTGCGGCAACAGATTTGCCACCCTTCTTTCCCTTGTGCTTGCCTTTCTTGTCCTTCTTGAAACCGGTGGTCCTATTGATCATCAACACTTGATGTTCTTTCCTAATCTCCACTTCTGCAGTCTTAAGCATTGACAGAAGCTCGGGAAGAGACTTCTTCATGCCCTGCATATTATAGTTCATCATGAAGCTCTTGTAGCTAGGTGGCAGAGATTGGAGAACACGATGTATGCCTAAGTCAATGGGAATCGTTATTCTCAAGGACACAAGCTTATCGGTGTACCCAGACATTTTGAGTACGTGCTCACTAACGGAGCTGTTCTCCTCCATCATGCAGCTAAAGAACTTTTCAGTAGCATTATAACTCTCTACAGCAGCATGGGTATCGAAAATCATTTTCAGTTCTCCCATGGTATCAAAGGCATTGCCATTTTCGAAACGCTTTCGAAGTTCTGGCTCTAGCCCATACAGTATGCCGCAATGAACTAAGTTGTGGTCCTCCTGATGAGTCATATAGACATTATTTTCTTCGTCAGGGGCATCAGGAGCTGGTGGGGGCCTAGTGGCGCCTCTAGCGCATATTGCTTTTATGCAGCAGTGAGGAGAATTCTCAAATTCATAGCCCAGTTGGTGAAGTTGCTACCATTCGCAGCAAGTTTCTCTTTCTCCATGAACACATTGAAATTAAAAGCAGGTTGTGCCATCTACAACAGAATTTGTAAAGTTTATTTAGACTAAGTTTATGATAGAGTGAGTTCAACTAATCCAAATTACTAATGAACTCCCACTCAAAAACGACATCCTTCGTGTCCTTTTGGTGATTACATGAACCAAATCCACTACACCAAGTCCGATCATCACGTGAGTTGATGTAGCTTCAAAGGCGAGCATCTATATGGGCATCATATCAACTATATGGCTCATGCTTAACCTTTCGGTCCGTGTTCCGAGGCCATGTCTATACATGCTAGGCTTGCCAAGTAAGAACCTTAGTATTCGCGTGTGTGAAACTGTCTTACACCCGTTCCAATGAAAGCGTAGATTCGAGTACACCCGATCATCACGTGCTGTCTCGAAACACGATCCACAGAACGGTGCATACTTAAGTAAGAACACATTTTTATCTTGATATCTAAATGAGGGATCATCTTACAATGCTACAAGAAGTGCCAAACTAGCAGTATAAGATGCTAACATCTAATGTGTAAAGTGAGATGATATGGTCCATGCATTTGATCTCTATCATTTGCATCGTGGTATGATCTCTATCATTCCTTTGTGTGTAAGGCCAAGTTCTATGGAACTTACACGTTGAATGTGTTGTAAGAGTATCTATCATACATCTACTTACAACAATACCATATCAAGACACTAGCCCAGCAACGATCTAAACTAGACGCCTCTAATTTATCAATTGCAAGTTTTACGTGGCTTAGGGCTTTCGGAGATAGAGCCGTTCTTACCTACGAACATGAACCACAACAAGGATAACCAAGTTATTAGCAACTCATTGTAAATCAGATATTGACTATAGTAGGAGAGACAGACACCCGCCAGCCACTTATGCAAAACAAGTTGCATGTCAGTCGTAGAACCGGTCTCATGTACGATGACATGTAAGGTTGGTCTGGGCCGCTTCATCCCACTATGCCACCAATATCCAAAATACATAGAAGATGCAATAACATGATCATCATCACCCACATATAAACATATGTGTACTACCTGTGCAAAGCACCTACGCATAGATCAGGCTCTGATACCACTGTTGGGTCCGCAGCATAGAAAACAAAAAATTTCCTACGATGAGAACTACACGCCAGGATCTATGTACTAGGTACAGATCAACGGGTGGACATACATCCATCGAGAACTTACCCTCGAAGACAACGAGTTTAGTTAACGAGTAGGAACTCGTGGTTGATGTAGTCGTACACTTGCTGATCTCAAGATCGTGTGGAAGTCCGAGCGCCGCAAATCAGCAGCGTATCCGTACTTGCACACACATTCAAGCCACCGGACAACCTCCACCTCCTCGCTCCAGCGATCCAGTGGAAGAAGCAACTACTTCCAGATGAAATGCCACCGAGAACATGTATCTCGCTAATCCAAGACCATGGGGGAATAATTCTGACTCCTGCATATTCAACGATGATCAGAAGCGGGACCTGGAGATCCATACTGACTCCTGCATATTCAACGATGACTTCTGTGATCGTGAGAACCTTTAACGCTAGTAATTTAATCCCTTTGTCTCATGATATAATACATGTCCGAGATTCGATCATCGGTATCCAAATACCTAGTTTGATCTCGTTACCGACATGCACTCTTTTCTCGTTCCCGTGATATAACATTCTAGTGATCACATCACTTGCTTGCAAGCTATCTCAATGTGATATCACCGAGAGGGCCCAAAGCATATCTATCCATCATCGGGATTGACAAATTCCACTCTTGATCCATGAGCCTCAACATAACATCTTCGTAGCACTGAACCCATCTTTATAGTCCCCCTGTTACGGTGTGAAGTTTGATGTTATCAAGATACTCTTCCGATGTTAGCAATTAACATGATCTCATGGTCTAAGGATAAAGATTACTTCGTATGATGTTATAGCAATATAAACATAATGACTTGATCGTAATGCTATACTTCGGATGAATGTTCATCACATCATTTCACAAATGTTGTGACCTTGTTATTAACAACATCCAATGTCCATGATCAGGAAAACTTGATCATCTTGTTAATCAACAATCTAGTATATAAGAGAGGCATAACTAGGAACCCTTTTTGTTTATTAAACACACATGTATTGATGTTTCCGATCAATACAATTATAGCATGCAAAATAAACATCTATCATATATAAGGAATACATAATAACAACTTTATTATTGCCTCTCAGGGCACATTTCCTTCATTTCCAACTTATATGACCAAGTCAACAATGCCAAAAGTAAGTCATATTCAGATCATTTGGTTTCAGCCTTTTCAAATTTATGTT
Source organism: Avena eriantha (assembly GCA_910589775.1). Taxonomy (NCBI): domain Eukaryota; kingdom Viridiplantae; phylum Streptophyta; class Magnoliopsida; order Poales; family Poaceae; genus Avena; species Avena eriantha. The sequence continues at coordinate 213,970,987 of OU342742.1, forward strand.
ATAGACAGATTCTCCCTCAAGATTCAAAATGAATAATCCATCCTGGACGGGTGCAAAGCCGTGAAACATATCATTCAAATATAAAGAACAACCATTATTCTTAATATTCGACTCAAAGCCTTGTCTCATCAAACATGAGGCAGAAATAATGTTTCGACTAAGCACTGGAACATAATAACAATTATTTAGCTCCATTAAGAATCCGGAAGGTAAATGAAGTTGCATCGTGCCGACTTCCAACGCAGCGACTCTCGCTTTGTTGCCAACTCGAATGTCAAACTTGCCTCTTGCCATGCTCCTAGTTCTTACCAGTCCCTGCAACTGTTGGGTCCGCAGCATAGAAAACAAAAAATTTCCTACGATGAGAACTACACGCCAAGATCTATCTACTAGGTACAGAGCAACGGGTGGACATACATCCATCGAGAACTTACCCTCGAAGACAATGAGTTTTGTTAACGAGTAGGAACTCATGGTTGATGTAGTCGTACACTTGCTGATCTCAAGATCGAGTGGAAGTCCGAGCGCCGCAACTCAGCAGCGCATCCGTACTCGCACACACGTTCAAGCCACCGGACAACCTCCACCTCCTCGCTCCAGCGATCCAGTGGAAGCAGCAACTCCTTCCAGACGAAATGCCACCGGGAACATGTATCTCGCTATTCCGAGACCATGGGGGAATAATTCTAGAGGGGGAGAGAGATCCTTCACAAGGAGGTGTGTGGAAGAAGGAGGGAGAGGGTGGCCTTTTATAGGAGGAGGGGGGTACCCCCTCCATGGCCGGCGCATGGGGGTGACCCCTCACCTCCCCCATTCATGTGGTGGTAACCCCTCCACATTAAAATGCCTCTTCACATTCCCTTTTAAAGTCCTCACTTTAAATGCATTAAAATTCTCTAAGTTTAATGCTCTCTCATTTAATAAAACTTTTTTATTAAATTTATTCAGAATTTTGTTAATTACTTTAATTAACGAACATTCACATATAACCCCTTACAATATTTCAATATCACATGCAGAACCACTTTCTGCAATTTCACCCGAAACAATTTCCGGTTTCTATCGAAACAATTCCTGCGCTTTGCAATTCTTTCGTCTGAAACATATGTGCTCCAAAATGGTGTCCGGTAACTCTTAAGTGTGTCACCCTACAGTTCGCAAATAATACAGACATGATTGAGACTCCTCTCAGATCAATAATCAGAAGCGGGACCTAGAGATCCATACTGACTCCTACACATTCAACGATGACTTCTGTGATCGTGAGAACCTTTAACGCTAGTAACTAAATCCCTTTGTCTCGTGATATATTACATGTCCGAGATTCTATCATTGGTATCTCCATACCTAGTTTGATCTCGTTACCTACATGCACTCTTTTCTTGTTCCCGTGATATAACATTCTAGTGATCACATCACTTGCTTGCAAGCTATCTTAATGTGATATCATCGAGAGGGCCCAGAGTATATCTATCCGTCATCGGGATTGAAAAATTCCACTCTTGATCCATGAGCCTCAACATAACACCTTCGTAGCACTGAACCCATCTTTATAGTCACCCTGTTACGGTGTGACATTTGATGTTATCAAGATACTCTTCCGGTGTTAGCAATTAACATGATCTCATGGTCTAAGGATAAAGATTACTTCGCATGATGTTATAGCAATATAAACATAATGACTTTGATCGTAATGCTATACTTTGGATGAATGTTCATCACATCATTCCACCAATGTTGTGACCTTGTTATTAACAACATCCAATGTCCATGATTAGGAAACCTTGATCATCTTGTTAATCAACAAGCTAGTCTATAAGAGAGGCATAACTAGGAACCCTTTTTGTTTATTAAACACACATGTATTGACGTTTCTGATCAATTCAATTATAGCATGCAAAATAAACATTTATCATAAACATGGAATAAGATAATAACCACTTTATTATTGCCTCTCGGACATATTCCCTTTAGTCTCCCACTTGCACTAGAGTCAATAATCTAGTTTGAAAAACTTTGCGTATTGAACACCTATGGCCTTCTGGTGTTGCATATACGCTATTGCTATTGGTTAACATAATCTCCGGATCTGACAGTTTCAGGCCCGTGTGTATTTGCATGTCTTTGCGTCTCTACGCATCACTCATTCTCAAATGAGATGGCATTGTATAAATTTGGTCCTTTGGTGAGACCTTTAGTTCGTTCCGGTTAAAATATGTTGATATTGTTGTCACACAATATATCTTCATAGTATTAGCCCACTTTGAACCATACCTAGTTTGATAACAAACTACTTAACACAAATGCCCTCCTTTGCTGCTACTATAGCAGTTATATACTTAGCCTTTTGTTGTAGTATCCGTCGCAATGTCTCAACTTTGGAACTCATTTAAATCCACCATGGAACATCCTTTCCATTACATTGTGCCACCCATAGTCTAAATTGAGATAAATTTAATTTGTATCTTGTGACAAAACTAGTATCAATGTAACACTTTACAATGAACTACCTTTAACTATTTGTCACTTATACATGATATATTCTTAGTTCTTCCAAAGCTCATAAGAATATCTTTACTGTCGTCCAGTGATCATCTTATGAATCATTCTGGTATGTGCTCATAACATTTAGAGCATAGGACATTCTGGATATATACATATCATGGTATAATCGATCAAAATCATCATGTGATTACTCACCAAGTGTTGAAACACTTGAATCTTGATACAATCCTTTCCATGCAGCAAGAACCTTTCTTATTGTTTCCATATTGAACCCTTTCAATATCTCATATATGTATGTCTGGCACAACCATATTAGCGCCTCAATCTATCCATATAGATATTTATGCCAAATATTCCGGGTTTGCCCAAGTCTTTCATCAAAATCTCATTTTAATGAAATTCTTAACTTGTGTCAATACAAGATACATCATTTCCAATCAACAATATGTCCTCTACATAATGTATTAGAAATATGTCTCAGCGCTCCCACTTAATTTCTTGCAAATGCAAGCATCTTCATCATCTCCGATGAATTTAAACTCTTTTAACAGTTTCATCATGGTGAAGATTCCAACTCCGCTATGCTTACTTCAACTATTGAAGTTTGCATGCCCTTTTAGTACCCTTTGAATTAACAAAACCCTTCGGACCGTGTCATGTACACGTCCTAGGTAACCATTCTATTAGAAGAACCTTGTTTTGTTTATTCAACTACCATATACCAAATTATATGTAGTGGTTGCTACATTAATCTGTTAAGACTAAATATCTCTATGAAAGATCAAATCTTGTCATAGTCAACTCCTTGAACATTGCCGTAAACTTATTTTCGACATGTTGGTTATTTCATAGATGTTAAACATCCATGTCTATTTCTTTATAGATCCAAACACAACCGATAGTCTTCATGCCTTTCCAGAGGGTCTTCCAAGTTTAGAAACTTGATTTCTCGTGTATGGATACTTTCACGGATTCTATGACTTCTAGTCATTTTATGGAGTCAGGGCCCATCATCGCTTCTTTGCATGTAGTCGGTTCATCATTGTCAAAACAATAACGACTTGCTTATCAAATCTTACTATTTGATTCTTACCGACCCACATGGTTCAATAGGAACTCTAATCTCCGAGAGCCATGAGCATTGTGGCTGCCATCGGGACACTTTACGGCGCTGCGCTACTTAGCACATATAGCTAAGGTTCAATAACCTTATCATGTTTCTATTGTCCTCCCACTTAACTTTTCGCGAAAAATTCCTTCTCAAGAAACTTAACGTTCCAAGTAACAAACTCTTTTGTCCTTGGTGTTATGGAGAAATTCCCAACAAATTATTTGGGATAACCTACAAAGACGTTCTTATCTAACTTTGGTTGTAAACATTTTACTTATGCATAGCATACCAAAATTTAAGAAAAGACAATTCGGGTTTTATCCCAAACCATAACTCATATGGTGTCATTTCAACGGATCACGATGGTGCTCTTTTCAGTGTAAAAGAGGTAGTCTCTAATGTTGGGGATATACTTTCCGGGTATCCTCACAGTTCCTCACTGACTAGGGTGGCCCACTTCGGGTTAGAGCTTTGCTTCACGGGTGGCCTAGTCAGGAGAGAAGACGGAGTCCAATCCGGCTACGGAAAGGCCTAGAAGACTTACCGACTTAGGCCCATAATGTTACTTGTAGTTCAAGATGTACTCTGTAACCAACTCTTAGTCGTAGCCGGATTGATCTCTCCTGTAAAGCCTAGGACGGATATCTATATAAGCCGTCCTAGGGAGAGCCTTTAGGGCATAACATAGTCTACAATCTCAACTCGCACAGGCGAAACCCTTGTAACCCATATTCCGGCTCTGCCGTACTACTGGATTGCTAGCAGGAGTAGGATCCGTCCAAAGCCGGAGGATTCGAACCTGGGTAAACTTGTGGGCTCACTGTCCCGGAATACCGTACGTCTCACACCCCTCTCTTCCGCATGCCTCGAGGACCCCCTCATGGCGTACTTGTCCTCAATCCGACGACAGTTGGTGCCCACCATGGGCCAAGTGAGCTACGGATCTGCATTCCGAGCGGAATCTACAAGAATCGGAATCGGCAAACCATCGTCGTCGGTCACATCCTCTACGCCAGCGACGTCCCCCTCATCGTTCTCGACGAGACTTGGATTCCGGCTAGGGAGGCTGTGACTGCCTAGACAATCATGTCTTTTGGCGAGATCGATGTTTACATCGGTTTCGCTGAACCTGCCCAACCCACCCCAGCGGTGATGATAGAGGCAGAACAATTTTCTGGGTCCCCTTTGTTCGCGGAGGCGACAGAGTTCCGGATCTCAGAAAACCCTAATCCCACCCAGCCCGCACCAGTTGCGGAGATAGTGGAGAAATCTGAGCCTGAAGAAGACCTCACGGTCCAAGTCGAATCTGGAGTGGATCTCCCTGGAGAAGCCGGATCCCAGATTGACCCACCCGTGGAAGTCGAAATCCAGGAGGAGCATATCAACGACACTGATTCCGGCTCTGACGACGCCGGGACAGACAGGCCTTTCCTCAGGTACACACTAAGACGTATGATACTGCAAGGCGCTAGCGCAAATGCAATCCTCGAAACTATTAAAAGTTTCAATATGGCTGATCGCGAAGGCCGCAGGTACCTCAGGAAGCACGCATCGCACTTCGTCGGGTATGTCGGATCCGGATCCGGCTCTGCCGATGCTGGGGAAAACACCGACTCGGTGCTAGAGGCAATTGGAACAAACGCCGATGTTCCCGCATCCTCGGATGAATCTATGATGTCGGCAGATTTCCGAAAGTTCTCCGCGGAATATGAAGAGGAGTACAGCTCCAAAGCTATAGAAGAGTGAGAAGCCATGGATGAAGGATCCGGGGAACACTCTCCCAAAGCGTAGGATGACATGGACGTCGGAGATAATCCCGAGGTCCAGATGTCCAAAAGTACCGATCAGAGTTTGACTCCTGGAAACGGACCCAAAGCCGTCTTTGCTATCGGCGCTGCCAAGAAGGCAAAGAAGAAGAACAAGAAGAACAAGACCCCGGCAAAAGACCCCCTCACAGAGGAGGTAATCGCCGAGGAATACAAAGAAGACTCGGATGGAGCACTTATCCCAGACGAGCCGAAAAAGAAGCATCGGTGGACGGACACGTGATCACTGAAGGTGCGCGTAAACTCATCGATGCCGCTTTAACCACACCTATCCCTACAGCTTCAGAACTTACTGCAGATGAGCTAGACGAAAGGGCCCAGGCCCTAGAAGCGCGTCGTCAACAACTCCTTGATGAAGCCAAAAACATCGAGGTGGAGAAGAAGCGCATGTCAAACAAGGAGTACATGTCCCGTCTACATTAGAAGACACAGAAGCGTCACATAGATGACAACCAATTCCCACGTGTCCGTGCCGTCCTTTTCGGAGATGAGATGGGGAAGCCATAGAAGGATAGCAACGGAGATTGGGTATACCCAACACCAGTGCAAAATAGCATGGCAGCTCGTGAAATTCTATCAGCTAATCCAGGGCCAGAGGAGATACGTTTGGGTATCAAGCTACTCAACAAGGGACTGGAGCAGCAGAAGGTCGCCCTGTCCGGAAGTCAAAAACTGGTCTCGGATTCTGACCAATGTCGCACAGATCCGGCATGGGCTGACGTAAGATCCCATTACGTTCGGGCGCAGTACCATCACCCCGAACGCAGGGAGACAATTATTCAAGAACCAGATCGTCAGGACATCATCGCAGAGCTACACATAACTGGAGCAATGTCGCTCCAGCAGTCGAGAAAGACGTGATCGCTGCACTGAATCCGAGGAATCCTCCCCGACGAGAATTCAATGATCGAAAGGGAGAAGATAAGGAGAAACGTCGGGAGGAGGATCGTCAGAGAATGCCACCTCCTAGACATGAGAGCTGTTCGGCTGGGCCTCACCATGGTGGGAACGACGGAAACCACGCTGGAACAAGCCGGCGGGGGGCTCGTCATAGTCAAGAACCTCCGCGGAACCGGAATAATGACGCTCCAGACGGAGGCCGGCGATCAGCCGGAAACTATCCAGCTGCACCACCCTCTCCACCACACAGTTATCACAACGGCCCCCAAGGAGGTCAAGGAGGACGACATGGCGGAGGAGGTGGTGGCAGAAGCCGAAGTCTGGCCCCAAGGCACCGCAGCCACAGCCGACATTCAGGACGATCTCTATCCCCGAACGACGCAAGGCACATGATCAACACCAACATAGAGGCTCGGCGCTATGAAAACGATGATGTGTACGTGGGCCCAAAGTGCTTCGGACCACACATCAAAGCTACAAAATTCCCGGAAGGATTTGCTATCTCAAGACATATCCAAGCCTACGACGGCATTGCTCGGCCAGACACCTGGTTACAGGATTTCTTCCAAGCTTGCTGCATCGCTAAAGGCGGAAACAGCCTGGTCGCAACCTGATATCTCCCACTTATGTTGCGGAAGACGGCACGATCATGGCTCAATGAACTTCCGGCAAACACCATCCACAACTGGTATGACTTACAAAGTGCGTTCTTTCGGAATTTCGAAGGCACATATCGGAGGCCCTGTACGGTTGGAGACCTACAACGTTGCACCCAGAAAGCCGGAGAAACTTGCCGGGATTATCTCAGACGATGGATCGACACAAAGAACTCCTGCGAAGGAGTAAACGATCAAACTGCGATTGAAGCTTTCATCGCAGGTCTCCCAATTGGTTTACTGTGGCATCGCTTGAAGTGTGACAAGGTTACTGATCTGGGAGAAATGATAGAAACAACGAGCAAGTATGCAGATGCTGACGACAATTTAGAGGGATTACTCAATGTCCTGGATGTGCCTCAGTCGGCAAAACAACCAAAGCAACAAGCTCAGAAGCGCAAAAATACCTCGGAAGAAAAACCCAACGCGGAGACAGCAGTGGTCACTACTGTTCCCGAGTCTGGAGGACAAGGAGGACGTGGCGGAAGCCGCGGGCGTGGCCGTGGGACGTCAAGGGTCCAAGGTAGAGGAGAGAAACAACCAGGCAAAACCTACACTTGGGCCGACATTGCCAATAACCCATGCGTGCATCACTTAGACGCCAATGGAGGCTCGTCCCACACCAATGCTGAATGTCGTTTTAATGACGACATCAAGAGAGATGATACCGCGGGCTACAAAGCTAAGCGGAAGAAGGGAAAGAAAAATCCCGAAAAAGACAAGGAGACCAAGGAAGATTCCGACATGGAGGAAGCGGATGCTTCAAATCCCAAGCCGGAAGGGAAGAAGACTTTTCCCACCAAGAAGGACACTTACGTCACCTTCCTCGGATCTCAACCAGCAAAGGTCAAGAAAGCAGTTCTCCATGAGCTCAATGCAACAGTTCCGGCTGTCCCTCAGTATCTGGACTGGTCGGAAGTGGCAATCACGTTTGACCGCGCTGATCATCCGCCTAAACTAAGAAGGTGAGGAAAATACGCCTTAATCGTCAATCCACTTATTGATGGTTATGGTTTCTCCAAGACCCTCATGGATGGTGGTAGCAGCATCAATATTCTCTATGTCGAAACGCTACGCCGGATGAAGATCTCAGAAACACAGCTGAACCATAGCTCTGTGATCTTTCACGGAGTTGTCCGAGGAAGACAAGCTAATTCCCTAGGAGAGATCACTTTGGATGTTACTTTTGGAACTCCAAAGAATTATCGGACGGAGGCACTTTCCTTCGAAGTAGTCCCGTTCAAGAGCGCATACCACGCTATATTCGGACGTCCGACTTACTGGGCTTTTATGGCTCGTCCATGTTACATTTACAATATGATGAAAATTCCAGGTCCTAACGGCGTGATCACCATCAGGGGAGACCCGAAGAAAGCGTGAGAGTGCGAGGATGGAATTTGCTAAAGCCGTGTTGCACACTCAGGAGTACCAGGAGATCAAGAAGAGCATAGATCCGTCCGAGATGCCCGCAACGAAGAAGGAGGTCACAAAGCCAAATCCGGAGTTCAAAGGATCAGAAGAGACAAAGACGACGCCGTTGAAGGATGATGACCCCTCCAAGGTGACTCAGATAGGCGTAGGCCTAAGTAGCGCATAGGAAAGCGCGCTCGTCAAGTTCCTCCAAGCAAATCAAGATATCTTCGCATGGCAGCCATCTGACATGACCGGAGTACCTAGGGAACTTGCCGAGCACTCTCTAAATGTAAACCCGAACGCTAAACCCGTCAAACAGTCCTTACGACGGTTTGGCGATGAAAAGCGTAAGGCAATAGCTAAGGAACTAGCGCGGCTCGAGCTAGCCGGATTCATAGAAGAGGTCATCCATACTGATTGGTCGGCCAACCCTATAATGGTCCCTAAAAAGGACACCAGATTTAAGGATGTGTGTTGATTATACTGCCTTTAACAAGGCTTGTCCAAAAGATCCGTTCGCTCTTCCTAGAATTGATCAAGTTATCGATTCTACGGTAGGCTCGGAACTCCTCTGTTTTCTCGACGCATATTCCGGTTATCACCAAATCCGGATGAAGGAATCTGACAAAGTCAAAACTTCATTCATAACCCCTTTCGGAACCGTATGTTTTGTTACGATGCCCTTTGGGCTGAAGAACGCAGGAGCTACGTACCAGCGCACGATGCAGCGTTGCCTCCACGACCAACTCGGACGCAATGTGCATGCATATGTGGATGATATCGTGGTGATGTCTAAAAAGAAGGAAACACTGATTTCCGACTTGGAGGAGACATTTGCCAATATACGAAAATACAACATCATGCTTAACCCGAAGAAATGCTTCTTTGGAATACCAGCCGGAAAATTGTTAGGTTTCATCGTGTCTCAAAGAGGCATAGAGGTGAACGGCGACAAGATCAAGGCTATTCTCAATATTTCTAGGCCAACTCGCCTGAAGGACGTACAAAGATTAACTGGTTGCATTGCTACGGTTAGTCGATTTGTAAGCCGGCTTGGTGAAAGAGCCGCACCATTATACAAACTCCTAAAGAAGACCAAGGATTTTGTCTGGACTGACGAAGCTGAAGCTGCACTACAAGACCTGAAGAAAGTACTCTCATCTGCTCCTATCCTTGTAGCGTTGGAACCTCAGGAACCGATGTTGCTCTACATTGCTGTGACAAATAAGGTTGTCAGTATCGTTATGGTAGTGGAGAGACCAGAAGAAAATCAGGAACACCTGGTGCAGCGTCCGACGTACTTTGTCAGCGAGGTCCTGACAGAATCAAAACAGCGGTATCCGCACTATCAAAAGTTGGCTTACGGTGTTTTTCTAGCATCTCGTAAGTTATGACACTATTTTCAGGAGCATCCAATTACCGTGGTGAGCAAAGCTCCCATGAGAGATATAATCAACAATAGCGACGCCACAGGACGCGTCGCCAAATGGGGCATAGAGCTTGCAACTTTCGATATTGAGTACAAACCCCGGACAACAATCAAATCCCAGATCCTTGCTGACTTTGTCGCTGATTGGACAGAGACCAAGGAGAACATGGTCCTCCCTGAGTCGGAATATTGGACCCTCTTTTTCGATGGGTCTAAGGCTCGAGGGGGCTCGGGGGCTGGCGTGGTGCTCAAATCACCCCAAGGAGATAAACTTTTATACGTGTTGCAGATCCACTTCACAGCGACAAACAACATTGCCGAGTATGAAGCACTGCTGCATGGAATCCGGATTGCTAAGGATATTGGCATCCGATGTTTGATGTGTTACGGAGGTTCGGATCTTGTTGCTCAGCAAGTCTCGGATATTTGTAATGCAAATAAGCACATGGCAGCATATAAAGCTATCATGGATGATCTATCTAAATCTTTCGAGGGGTTTGAAGTTCAACACATCCCTCGAGCAGAAAATGAGGAAGCAGATGCACTATCTAGAATAGGCTCTTCGCGGAAAGAGGTCCCGGATGGCGCATTTTTAGAGCACCTCAAAGTTCCCTCGATAAAGGGAGTAGATGAGGAATATCCGACCAAATCCGACTCACCTTTGATAGCAGTTCTAGCTGTAATCCCCAGATGGACTCAACCCTACCTCGATTATTTGGTAGATGGCAAATTACCCGAAGACGAAGTACTGAGCCGACAGATTATCCGACGAGCAAAAGCCTATACTGTTGTTAAAGGTGAGCTCCATAAACAGAGTGTTTCTGGGGGTTTTCAGCGCTGTGTATCTCCGGAAGAAGGAGTAGAAATCTTAAGGGAAATCCACGAAGGCGAGTGTGGTCACCACGCTGCAGCCAAATCTTTAGTGGCAAAAGCTTTTCGACATGGATTTTTCTAGCTTACAGCTCAGGCAGATGCCGAACGATTAGTCAAGACATGCAAAGGCTGCCAAAAGTACGCCAAGCAAGCTCATGTTCCGGCTGATCAGCTACGAACAATACCTATAACATGGCCCTTTGCGGTCTGGGGGCTTGATATGGTAGGACCTTTTAAACGAGCCCCAAGTGGTTTCACTCACCTCTTAGTGATGGTGGACCAATTCACAAAGTGGATCGAGGCTAAACCTGTCACTAGTTGTGATGGAGCAACAGCCAAAAGATTTGTCGAGGATGTTATAATACGGTATGGTTATTCGCATAGTATTATCACGGACAACGGGAGTAACTTTTCCATGGGAGAATTGGCTGAATTCTGCGATGAGCAAAATATCCGGCTTGACATTGCGTTAGTCGCACATCCATAGGCTAACGGACAAGTCGAAAGAGCAAATGGTTTAATTCTACAAGGCTTGAAACCAAGACTCGAAGCACCACTACGACGTGCTGCGGGGGCTTGGGCAGAGGAATTACCCTCTGTAATTTGGAGTTTACGAACAACTCCGAACAGGTCAACAGGATACACACCTTTCTTCTTGGTCTATGGTGCAGAAGCAGTTCTTCCTAGCGATTTAATTCATACTTCTCCTAGAGTGGCCGCGTATATCGAACAGGATGCCGAGATTTCTCGACAAAATGATCTTGACTTAGTCGAAGAAGTTCATGTTGTTGCTGAAATGAGATCTACAGCCTATCAGCAGAAGTTACACAAGTATCATAGCCAGAGAGTCCGAACTAGATCTTTCAATAAAGGTGATTTGGTTCTCCGGCTTGTGCAACAAAGAAAGCACAAACTTTCCCTAGTATGGGAAGGTCCCTTTTTAGTTAGTCGAGTATTGCACAATGGATCGTACTACTTAACTGACATGAGGCCAGTCAAAGAAAGACCTGCTACTAAGAATAGAAAGAGAGCTGGAGGCAGTACAAATCCGGATGAGTTAGACAGACCGTGGAATATTGCTCAGCTACATCCCTTTTATTCTTAGTTTATCCATCTTTGTAATCATACATATGTACATGTTCTGTGAGAAATAAAAGTTTTGGTTACCTCAAAGTTTTTCTGAGAAGTTTTAACCATCTTATTTCCTAATGATCATGTCATAGTCGAAAATCCTAGAATGCTTGAAAGTACTTTATGCTCATGTTCGTTCTGGTTTAGATTTCCGATTCTAAAACTGCTACCTTCGGGTATAACTCTAAAAATTCTAGTCTTTACTTGGGTTATTTGTCTGATTGCTGGATGCGGGTATTTTTTGAGTAGTGAATTGTTGGTACTGGAAGCCGGCTTTGTTTCCGAGTTTAAACTGGTTTAGCAATTGAGCTCCGTTGCTCGACAAAGTTTCCGGCTGAAGGTTTAGCCGGCTCACGAAAGGGACGAGGCGGAAAGCCAGATAAACGATAAGTATCGACGGAAAATTTCAAGTGCTTATGTGAATATTTCAAGCACACAAAAAAAAGCCAAAAGTGCTGAATAAATAAAAAGCTTAGCACTAGTAAAAGTCAATAGTACTTAAAATTTACAAAACGCATCATGTCTTTCCAGAATAATACATAGTTTTCTGATCTATGATGCAGGAGGAGATGAAGGAGCTGTCGGCTCGCTGGTTACTCCACCTTGATATCGTTCCGAGATGTCCGGATCCGAGGTGGTCCGTTCATCGTCGGAAACTTCTTCAGTTTCTTCTAGAGGAGGCGGCGGAGTATCTACGCGGGTGAAGAAGGGGATCTCGTAGCTAGTCAGATCAGCTACGTGGCACCCGTATCCGGCGCAGGAGTGCATGATTGCTTGAAGGTCTTGCTCTTGGTCGTCTTCGTCTACCTTGCAGTACCCTCTGGTCACTTGCCATATCTCCATGTTTCCATGGTGGCTCATGACCATGGTGAGAGCGTTCTGCGCAGCAGTCCGCGCGTAGGACATGTTCCAGTCCCGAACAAGCTGCGACATCTCCTTGGCCTTCTCCCGCACCTAAAAATCTGACATGCTTGGCATGTCCGGAATCCTGAGAGACTCGCCAATGTCTTCAATAGACTGGCGGAAGTCATACAGAAGATCACCGACTTGAGTAAGCTGGTGGGTGCGGAGCTCGGAGGAGGAAGAGTCCGTCAAGTTCAGAGGACCTATACACAAAACAAGTCAAGAAAAATCCGACATTGATGAAGGTCGAAGAAATAATAAGTCAGACAGATGGAACGTACCAAGAATGACGTCGTCAATCTTGGTCTTCTCCTCCCAGAGACTCTGGAGTTCAGCCCGGAGCGCTTCAGAGAGATCCTTCTCTCTGCCAAGCTCATTCTTGAGGTCCGAGATAATTTTATCCTGGGTAGCGATCTTGCGATCACGCTCTTCAGTGGCCATGGAGGAGGATTCAAGGACTTGAGCCATGCTCCTTTCATGATCCGCCTTGAGCTTATCCAGCTCTTGGCGAAGTCCCTTGTTCTCCACCACTAGGGTCTTGAGGTTCTCGGCCTCTTCAATCATAGCGATGGATTGTTTCACCAACGCTGTAAGTCAAAAAGAACAACGGTTCAGAAAAATTCGACATTGAAAAAGCAAAAGACAAGGTTTGAATCTCGAAATGTTTACCTTCGGCTTCATCCTTGGCTACCTTGAGCTCAACATTTTTAAGCTGGAGAGCTTTGATCTCTCTCCGCTTATCATAGACATTGGATAATAATTCCTGGTTATAGGAACATACTTTCTGTAAGTCAGAATACCCAATGTCAGAAAGCTACTTAAGACTCGGGCTAATATTTTTTGCTAAATATCAGGACGAGCCTTGGGGGCTACACTAGTTCATTCTTTGGCATCCTAATGAAGCATAAACTCGGATTCTATATCCTACTTCATGCTTGGGGGCTAGAGGATATGATATAACATAATGTAAAAACAAGAGTTGAAATTCCGACTTACATATTGCTCGCGGGTGAGTTTGTCTAAACCCGCGTTCACTTCAGCTGCCACCTTCTCGGCGAGGGTAAGAGGGATTACTGGGGCTGTTGGAAGCTCGCCAGTCCTGATCCTCTCGTCGCGAAGGCAGACTTGAGCGAGAAGGTCAGAGAACTTGACGTCCTCTGCTTCTTGCGCTTCCTCCTCGGGGGATAGATGGCTTTTGTCCAGGACTTGCCTGGCCAGCCGCTGGATTTCCTCTGCAGATTTCCAGGATAGGCCAAACTTGGCAAGTCCCGGATTGCTGAGGACGTTTTCGGCGAAGACTTCAGCCGAGGGATCATTACCCGAAGAGGGTTCACCCTTATCTTGAGCTGACGCACCCACGGTGACGTCAGTCTGCGACCCAAGGATCACAGGCTCCGTTGGAGGAGCCGGATCTTCTGCGACCACCAGAGAAGGAATGATCGCCGGAGTTGCAGAAGGTTGAGGGGCAGGAGTTGGAGGAGCCACGGCAGGAGAAGCTATGGTGAGCTTCGTCTGACGCAGGGGCTTTGCAGGAATCCCTTTCCCCTTACCCTTGATGAGAGGCTTTGCTCTGAGAATGTAGTAAAGTCAGAAACATTACATCTCAGAAAGAAATTCGAGAAAGGTACAAAGGAGGAAATTGTGAATGAAACTTACCTCTTCACAACAGGCACTTCCTTTATGCCAACAGCCACTGTCGGAGGTTTGCGCTTCTTGAGCGCAAGGTCCGGCAATGGGATCACTTCAGTCTCCTGAGAAAACTCAGGAGGATATCCTTCGAGTGGAGCAAGCTCCGACTCGGTGAGATCAGCAAGATGAAAACAAGAAAGCATATCAGCACTGCAGTATATAACTTAGAGATTGAAACACATAAAAGGTGTATTGATGTAAGCTTACCGGCACCACGGGGTTTTCCGCTGTGTACATATCCAGAGAAATCTCCGGAATCCTCCTCTCGATCCGCTCCTTGATCAGCCACTTAATCTGGCTGATGTAGCCTTGAGTGGTGTAGGATTTGGGGCTGATGCGGAGGGAGTCTTTTTTGGAAGACGTGATGGAGTGCATCAGTCTATCCCTGTGGTACTGAAGTGGCTGGATCCGACGTGAGACCCAACACCGGACCAAGTCGGATCCCTTCAGACCCATGTGCTTGATCAGATATTCGATCCGCCTCTTAGCGAGGATCAAATCGTCGGTGAGAGCCGGAACAGCCTCGTCCCAGGAAGGCTGGGCCATGGCGGCTCCGTCGAAAAAAGCTGGCAAAGCAGTAGCTATGCCGGCAGCCGGAATATCCCTATGATAGAAGAAAGTGGCTGGCCATTGTTTGACCGAGTCACTGGCTGAAATTTTGTGATAAGCCCGGTCGCGTCTAAGTGAAAAGCTGATAGTGCCGGTGATGTAAGGAACACCGACAGTGATGGAATTTCTCCGAACATGGAAATAGTACTGGAAGAGAAGCAGACTCGGCCTAATGCCGAGAAAGCCCTCGCAAAGCGCGGCATATGTGCTCATTTCTAGAAGAGAATTGGGAGGAAGATTGTGGAGTTGAACTCCATAGTGATCTATCACCTCGGAGAAAAACTTCGAGGGAGGGAAAGTCAAACCTCGGTCCAGATGGGTGCCGAAGTGGACACGCTCGCCTTCGCGCGGGTTGGGGACGGTTTCACCGGAGCCGCTCCGCCAGTCGCCGGCGGCGAGAAGCCCCTCCTCCTCGACGTTCTTGAGGCCGTCCTCATCAAGGGCGCAGGGGATCCAGATTCCCCAGAAGCTTTCCTTGTCCGCTGCTGCTTCCGCCGTCGCCGCCGCCGCTGCTGCCACCAAACCGGAGGAAGAAGACGATGAAGCCATTTCTCCGGTGAGAAGATGACCTGAAAGTGGCGGCGCTGGGAGTTTCTGTGGGGGGAAGGACGAGAGAGCTCTGAGCGCGCAGGAGGATTGGGAGGAAAGGAAATGGCAAAGACTGGTGGAAAGAAGAAGGAGAAATCCAAACCCCTTATATCCACCTAACTGTGCCAAGATTCGTGCGAATGCTACAGTGTAACCACCACGCGTCGTGGAAAGAACTAGGAAGGACCCACGCGATGATTGTGTCTCCTCGATCTCCACGCTCGCATTGAAACGGCGCCTCGGTTCCTCGAACCGCGGACCCACCAACGGTCGTGCTGACGGCACGCCTATCAGATGACGTGACTTGACCATGCTTGTGTCAGGTGGCGTAGAAACCAAGTTCCGGCTTAGTTTAAAAGCAAGCTGGAAAATCCGAGTAACCTATTGAAAGGTCCGATTTACTTTTAAGACCCGGATCGTATTTTTTGTGAAGTTTCAGGAACCCTTCAAGATTCTGCAAGCCGAAGATCAAGCTAGACGATGATAAAATCCGACTTTGGATCTTGGAGGCCTTCGGGGGCTGCTGTTGGGGATATACTTTCCAGGTATCCTCACAGTTCCTGACTGACCAGGGTGGCCCACTTCGGGTTAGAGCTTTGCTTCACGGGCGACCCAGTCAGGAGAGAAGACGGAGTCCAATCCGGCTACGGGAAGGCCCAGAATACTTACCGACTTAGGCCCATAATGTTACTTGTAGTTCAAGATGTACTCTGTAACCAACTCTTAGTCGTAGCCGGATTGATCTCTCCTGTAAACCCTAGGCCGGATATCTATATAAGCCATCCTAGGGAGAGCCTTTAGGGCATAACATAGTCTACAATCTCAACTCGCACAGGCGAAACCCTTGTAACCCATATTCCGGCTCTGCCGTATTACTGGATTGCTAGCAGGAGTAGGATCCGTCCAAAGCCGGCGGATACGAACCTGGGTAAACTTGTGTGCTCACTGTCCCGGAATACCGTACGTCTCACACCCCTCTCTTCCTTAGGTGTTTTGCTAAACATGTAACTCAAATATCTTCCTTTATGATCAAACCATAAACTCTTTATTTTCTTGTTACAATGATTTTTCCCTTCATCTTGAAAGTCTTTGAACAATTTTCAAATGTTTCATACTTCTTCCTTATTGAGTAAATATATAGATATATTCACTCAAATTTTTGGAGAAAGCATATGAAGCAAAAAGATCCATCGCATATGGCTACATATAATGGACTATATACATCAATATGTATAATATCCAATAAGTTAGTCATCTGTTCCTCTTTGGCCTATGAACGGAGTTTCAATTATCTCGAGGAAAGTCTCACAAGTGTCAGTTGATCAAAATCAAAGACTCCAAAAAAATCCATCAACATGGAGTTTCTTCATGTTTGCTTTCCAATATAATTTAAACAACGATGTCACTTTATAAGTGATCTTTCAATCATTTGTCTTGCGACATTTTAGAAATAGTGTTTATGCATGTGATTTCTCCCACTAGACTTGTAAAAGTTCATCCATCCTTTATGGAATACAGTAATTATTTGAAAAACCATTGTTCTCATAATACCGGAACAAAATAATAATTATTAAAACAAATCTTGAAGGCTAGGTTTGACAACAATGAAAAACACAATAACACTTTATTTGTTTTCGATGAACATCATCACTTATTCTCTCGCTAGTTACTTAGGCCATTACAGTTCATGAATTGCGTTGTCCTGTATGACACTTCATACCAACCAATTCGGTATCCAATACCGGTATCCAATACCTAAGAACCACATTGTTTAACAAGCAAGGAATACAACCATAACATGTATATCTTCTATATACCTAAGCTGGATATTTCCAACTTTTTCTTTTCTGCCAAATATTTTATTGATTCTCTTTCAACAATTCCTTTTCCTTTTAAAAGAATCTATCAACATAAATAGTGGTGTCATTCACATGACAAAGAGTATAAAGCGTATATAGTCAAATACTAATACCTTTGGACTTGCACTTTGAAGTGGATCACCATCATCAAATGTTTGGTATTCTTCCAAAAATCCATTCTTTAGTAATCTATTAGTGTAGTAAACATTTTACTTACATCTTCTATTCATCCTTATCATGACAACTTTCATGATCTAGCTACTATAGCCTGTAAGGAAGAATCACGAGTATAATGTTAGTTCCCAAAACCTTTTGGAAGATTCGGATGCCTAGCATCTCCATCCTTCACAAATTCTCATACAATATGAGAACATGTATTTTCCTAAATTATACTCTATCATATTGCAACCAAAAACATTGTTTCAGATATCACAATATCTTCCACACATGATGGTTTCTGAAATAATTATTTCAGCTCCAAGATAACCTCGATATTAAAACAAATTTTGAATATCAAGAATCATGGAGGCAAGCATGATAATTAAGATACTAACATTGGAATTCTTACTCTTCATTTAATACTACTTATTAAACTTCATGGAGTAAATAGAGTTTGCTGAAAGTTTGCAATAGGACTTCTAATCTTTAAATTGACATTCAAAAAAATACGATACTAGTTCGTAAAGTAAATATCTAGAATTATATAGTTCTATTATCTCAATTAAAACTAAGCATAAGGTAGTAAACAGACACCAATGACTACAACAAATTATGCAAATTCACTTTGATTTAGTTTATGACAAATTGAGTTCGACAAATCCAAATTAGAAATGAACTCCCACTCAAAAACGACATCCCTCGTGCCCTTTTGGTGATTACATGAACCAAATCCACTACACCAAGTCCGATCATCACGTGAGTTGATGTAGCTTCAAAGGCGAGCATCTATATGGGCATCATATCAACTATATGACTCATGCTTAACCTTTCGGTCCGTGTTCCGAGGCCATGTATGTACATGCTAGGATCGCCAAGTAAGAACCTTAGTACTCACATGTGTAAAACTGTCTTACACCCGTTTGTATGAAAGCGTAGAGTTGACTACACCCGATAATCACGTGATGTCTCAAACACGATCCACAAAACGGTGCATACTTAAGGAAGAACACAATTTTATCTTGATATCTAAATGAGGGATCATCTTACAATGCTACAGAAAGCGCCAAACTAGCAGTATAAGATGCTAACATCTAATGTGTAAAGTGAGATGATATGGTCCATGCATTTGATCTCTATCATTTGCATCGTGGTATGATCTCTATCATTCCTTTGTGTGTAAGGCCAAGGTCTATGGAACTTACACGTTGAGTGTGTTGTAAGAGTATCTATCATACATCTACTTACAACAATACCATATCAAGACACTAGCCCAGCAACGATCTAAACTAGACGCCTCTAATTTATCAATTGCAAGTTTTACGTGGCTTAGGGCTTTCGGAGATAGAACCGTTCTTACCTAGGAACATGGAACCACAACGAGGATAACCAAGTTATTAGCAACTCGTTGTAAATCAGATATTGACTATAGTAGGAGAGACAGACACCCGCCAGCCACTTATGCAAAAAAAGCTGCATGTCAGTCGTGGAACCGGTCTCATGTACGATGACATGTAAGGTTGGTCCGGGCCGCTTCATCCCACTATGCCACCAATATCCAAAATACATAGAAGATGCAATAACATGATCATCATCACCCACATATAAACATATGTGTACTACCCGTGCAAAGCACCTACGCATAGATCAGGCTCTGATACCACTGTTGGGTCCGCAACATAGAAAACAAAAAATTCCTATGATGAGAACTACACGCCAAGATCTATCTACTAGGTACAGAGCAACGGGTGGACATACATCCATCGAGAACTTACCCTCGAAGACAACAAGTTTTGTTAACGAGTAGGAACTCGTGGTTGATGTAGTCGTACACTTGCCGATCTCAAGATCGTGAGAAAGTCCGAGCGCCGCAACTCAGCAGCGCATCCGTACTCGCACACACGTTCAAGCCACCGGACAACCTCCACCTCCTTGCTCCAGCGATCCAGCGGAAGCAGCAACTCCTTCCAGACGAAATGCCACCGGGAACATGTATCTCGCTAATCCGAGACCATGGGGAAATAATTCTAGAGGGGGAGAGAGATCCTTCACAAGGAGGTGTGTGGAAGAAGGAGGAAGAGGGTGGCCTTTTATAGGAGGAGGGGGGTGCCCCTCCTTCATGGCCGGCGCATGGGGGGTGACTCCTCACCTCCCCCATTCATGTGGTGGTAACCCCTCCACATTAAAATGCCTCTTCACATTCCCCTTTAAAGTCCCTACTTTAAATGCATTAAAATTCTCCAAGTTTAATGCTCTCTCATTTAATAAAACTCTGTATTAAATTTATTCAGAATTTTGTTAATTACTTTAATTAACAAACATTCACATATAACCCCTTGCAATATTTCAATATCACATGCAGAACCACTTTCTACAATTTCACCCGAAATAATTTCCGGTTTCTATCGAAACAATTCTTGCGCTTTGCAATTCTTTCGTCTGAAACATATGTGCTCCAAAATGGTGTCCGGTAACTCTTAAGTGTGCCACCCTATGGTTCACTAATAATGTAGACATGATTGAGACTCCTCTCTGATCAATAATCAGAAGCGGGACCTAGAGATCCATACTAACTCCTACACTTTCAACGATGACTTCTGTGATCGTGAGAACCTTTAACGCTAGTAACTAAATCCCTTTGTCTCGCGATATATTACATATCTGAGATTCGATCATTGGTATCTCCATACCTAGTTTGATCTCGTTACCGACATGCACCCTTTTCTCGTTCCCGTGATATAAGTGATCACATCACTTGCTTGCAAGCTATCTTAATGTGATATCACCGACAGGGCCCAGAGTATATCTATCCGTCATCGGGATTGAAAAATTACACTCTTGATCCATGAGCCTCAACATAACACCTTCGTAGCACTGAACCCATCTTTATAGTCACCCTGTTACGGTGTGACGTTTGATGTTATCAAGATACTCTTCCGGTGTTAGCAATTAACATGATCTCATGGTCTAAGGATAAAGATTACTTCGCATGATGTTATAGCAATATAAACATAATGACTTTGATCACAATGCTATACTTAGGATGAATGTTCATCACATCATTCCACCAATGTTGTGACCTTGTTATTAACAACATCCAATGTCCATGACCAGGAAACCTTGATCATCTTGTTAATCAACAAGCTAGTCTATAAGAGAGGCATAACTAGGAACCCTTTTTGTTTATTAAACACACATGTATTGACGTTTCCGATCAATACAATTATAGCATGCAAAATAAACATTTATCATAAACATGGAATAAGATAATAACCACTTTATTATTGCCTCTCGGGCATATTCCCTTCAGCAACGAGTTGCAGATGTGAATGACTGATCCGGTATCATATACCCAAGAACTACCAGGTGCATCAGCAAGATAAATGTCTATAACATTGCAAACAAGTGTACCCGAGCCGAAAGTCATACCTCCACTCTTGGCTTTGTCAGCCAGATACTTGCTGCAATTCCTCTTCCAATGGCCATCCGACTTGCAGTAGAAGCAAGTGGATCCGGCTGCAGGAGATGGCTTAGTCCCTGAGGAAGCGCTTTGGACTAGGTCCTCAGCCTTACCTCCTGACTTTGCCTTCTTCTTCTTAGTCCAAGAACTCTTCTTGAACTTACCCTTATTCTGTACCATCAACACTTGACTGGCACCTTTCTTGAGATCCGCCTCAGCCTGCTTTAGCATCCCATGTAATTCAGTGAGCTTCTTATCCATACCATGCATGTGGTAGTTCGATATGAACTGACCATACTCACTAGGAAGAGAGTTCAGAATTATGTCCGTAGCGAACTCTTCGCTAATGGGGTAACCAAGCCTTTCCAGAGACTGCACGTAACCAACCATCTTGATCACATGCGGACTCAGTGGATCGCCATCCTTAAGCTTGCAGCTCAACAAAGCCTGAGAGACTTGATACCTCTTAGTCTTTGCCTGAGCCTGGAACATACTTTTGAGGCTTTTGATCATATCGTAGGCCTCAACATTCTCGAACTGCTGCTGCAAGTCCGGTTCCATGTGAGCAAGCATAAAACAGCTAATCTCTGTGGATTCATCACAAATCCGACGGTAGGCATTGGTGGCTGCGATAGTCGCATTCTCATCCGACTCAGCTGGAAGTGGGTTGTCTAGGACACGGTCCCTTTTTTCTTGTTTGAGAACAATTCTCAGATTACGATACCAGTTGGTGAAATTAGTCCCATTCAACTTATCTTTCTCTAAGATGGTTCTCAAAGCAAAACCGGAAATCTGAGGAAGACTGCTAGGTGCCATTGATCTACAATAGAAAATATGCAAAACACTTAAGACATGTATCCATAAAGAGCAAGCATATTAAACACTTTAATATTTATGCCCCCACTAGAACCAACACCCTTCCGATGGTTACTTAGTGATTCAGGACCCTAAATAAGCAAGTCGACTAGTGAGATTTAGCATCACCGCTAGCCGTCAAGTGATCTAGGTAGACAACTCCTTGTCAATCGTATCTCATACGACTCCTGTTGGATGGGTGGCATCACATGCCCCGGCTCCCATCCGAATTTTCCCTGAGTTCCACAACCATTGTGATAGACCCGTCTAGATTACCAAGTGCTTCCGCTGCAAGAGTCCAACTCGAACCCACCTAGCCAGAAAGAATTGATAACACCTATATTTTATGAGCCCACTACCAAAAATGTCCGACTTGTGATGGTGCAGCACTGACGGGGAAACTAACTAGACTTTCTTTGAGGGATTACTTTGTACCAACTATCTAATAGAGGTAAAATAGAGACATAACAATAACACAAAATAAAGAAATTATAATGTGAAATGGTATGGCTCTCTTCATGGCGATCTCCATCTCCACAAAGCTTGTAATTTGACTCATGTCAACTCTTGTCACGTGCCGCCTTACACCATGTAGCCGACTTGTACATCGACTTGCATGCCTTCTGGATTCTCCAAACAGCTACACTAGCTAGTAATGCAAATTACATAGAGAATCCAACACGCAGGTCGTTATACAATAAAATGACAACACCTAGGCTCCAGCCGGCTGACAAAAACCGTGATACGCAGATCACGTATGGATTACACACATCACATGCACATAAGCCATACCATTCACAACATCATCCTGCAAAAACAAGTTATGTATAGATACGATATCTACCGGCATTGTGAAACTCGCAACAACATTCCGGAGATGGACTTCGTCATCGGATAAAACAATTTTACCCAAATCCGATCCGGACTCCGATTCGACCAAACTCTTTGATCTTCGATCACCGCATCCGGGTTTACGTGTCATAGACTACCCCGATGGCGGAAGCCGACCGGTAGGGGTATGTTGTTCCACGACCTTAGCAGTTAGATCATGAAAACCAGATCATCCATTCCCCCGAGTACAGTTGATCCAATCAACTTTGTACAAAACCGATCTATCTCATAGATCGACCACCAAAACTGTAATTAGATCCAATCTAACGCCAACCGCATATCACATATGCATGATCTCGAGCCTAAAACCAGAAGCTAACGCTCTGATACCACTGTTGGGCCACGCAGAGAAAAGCAAAACTTTTTCCTACGCGGTGATCCCAAGATCTAGCTCAGGTAGAAGGCCACGAGGATTACCACTAGACGCGCAGTTGCGGAATCGATGAAGCACGTCGCTTGACGCAGTGCAATCCTCACGATCCGTTCTGGTTCCACGATCCGTTCTGGTTCCATGATCATCGAAGTGCTGAACGTACAGCACCTCCGCCAGTATCCACACGTACGAGGAGGAGCGCCGACGATGGACTGCTAGGTCTGGTATGGCGGCGACAGGACTAGACTGGAGCTAGGGTTTCCAACACATGGAGTGACCTAACCTTGTGCTCTAAGCACCTGCGCCCTAGCTTATATAGGGAGTGAAAGTGGGTCCACTCACTTGTGGCCCATTCACTAAAAGGCCTATATTAGTCACTGCGAGTCCAACTCACTGACTAAGTCCATGTCTCTATTTGGGTCCAACCCAAATAGATTTCCTGTTTGGGTCTAACCCAAACTTGCTCCCGCTCTTAACTGTGTGACCCGACAGGCTCATGGTAACCCGGACACGATTCCGAGTCTCACTCGTGATCGATCAGTCAGTAGCGGCTCCTAGCAGAACGTGCTGAATCCCAAGTACCAATAAATCATGACGACATACCTTTCCAATGCGACTTTCATCTAAGTCCATTTTTCCTCACGATATACCTTATCGGACTATAGGCGAATGATCATCATCCCTTAAATAGTCCGACTCTCTTTCTCGATCCGAGATAAGTGATTCATCCGACTAACTCTTAGTCGATTGCCTCGGTTAACACTTAACCGAGACACGCATTGCCATGATTTCCGAATCATATCTTCCGAGAGGGCCCAGAGAATATCTCTCTAGATGGAGGGGCAAAATCCCGTCATGGTTATTCACATCATGCAGCTTGATTCTCAGTCGACCCGAACTCCGCCTTTATAACTGCCCAATGACGGAACAACGTTTGACAGAACCTAAGTCGATGATCCTCAACTCGGATTGTGCAATAACCTCAGGTCTAAGTATTACATTGATTGAGACATGCAAATGAAGACTTGTTCGTTGCATCTCAATATGGGTCAGTTCGACTCACTAAACTCTTTAGCCGAATCCGTGTAAGTCGGAAGAGCATCTCCATGCCCATGACAAGTGGAACCGAGTCATCTGCCGACTTTCACATTAGTCTAAGTTGTGTGTCCAACACAACCTCAACGACCAAGGACAATTAGTATGAACAACATGAATATGCAGTTCCACAATCGAATCACATATTCAATGATACATATCAGTAGTTCATACATGTACAATAACCTTATGAATACATTGGGAATAACATCAAACATGATTGCCTCTAGGGCATATTCCCAACAGTGAGGAAGTAAAGACCCTACTCCTGCTTGGTTGTATTGCTCGCTTGCCTCGCGAGGTTCCAATGGTGGATGAAAGTCTAGGGTTTGAGATCTTTGGGATCCATCCCTAACAAGGTAGGATAAGAGCCTTATATAGGGCGGCTTCGGCACTCTCCCCCGGTCCACAGACTGGGAGGGTCACCACGATGCCGCCCCTCATGATCCCGGTCTAGGAGACTACTTTACATGGACTTGGTCCAGCTCACCGCGCCCCACTCCATCCTCCTAGAAAGCGTCCTTTACTAACGTCGTTTGTCTTCATCCGGGACTCTCTGATTTTTCCTTCTTTCACCAAAACAGCAATCGAGAGAGCCTCCTGCCACCGGATCACCTCCATGGCCATGCGAAAGGAGGGTGTACTGGGTCCTCTTTTCTGAGGCGGTTGATACTGGTTGTACTTGTTGTCGGGGTTGTGGCCCGTGCTCCATGCGATGTAGTTAATGTTCTACCTCGGACGCACCCATGGGTATCTAAGGCTTGGGGCACTACACGAGGCCGTTGTAGCCTCCTCAGGGTGATAACCTCGCAAAAATCCCCCTCGGGCTTGTCCCTAGGAGGGGCGCTCTTCCTCTTGAAGGCGGAGGCCCTTAGGCTATAGGGCCCGTCCAGCGTGGAGATCCCCAGATGCCAGGGCTCCGACAGTAGCCCCCGGGCGGTTGGCCTGAATGTGTCCCCTTGGGGGCCCGAAGGGGCAAGCGGCCCCCGATGATGGGCGGGCCCCTGCGATCACCTGGTCAACAAGGACCCGACTTGCTATAATCCTAGCTGTGAACCTCAAATGGCCGCGGGTGCTTGCTTGCAGATCTGAAATGCATGGTTCCCACTTCGGGAGTCGTTCCCATGATGCGACAACTTGTGGGGCCTGGCGGTTAATACCATGCAGGCGACACAGTGATACGTCTTTTCGACGGGAGAGGTTAAAGGTGGGGGAAGAATCTTTTCACTCCCACTCTGCTGCCTTCTTTCTTCCTCTCTTGTGCTCTCTAGTGGAAAACCCTGTCTCCCACTCCATGACGCCCCCGCATTTCTCAGCTGAGGAAAAGGGCAAGGCGGTGATGGCCGAGGTGGAGGAGACGTCGCCGACGAAGCGTGGTTGGGGACGTCCTCGTGGAAGCGGTCGAGGGAGGCGTGGTGGCTGCGGCACGACTCTCATCGTGTTTGCACCTGCGGAGGCAAGCGTAGCCTTGAGAGAAGCTCCTCCTACGCACGACCGGGGCGCCCTCGTGGAAGCAGCAGGGGTCACCGTGGAGGGTGCGGTGGTGGGGCCAGAGTTGAATCTGGCCTGGACACTCCTACTGTCGTAGGAGCCCCTGCCCCCGTGGTCATCAAGATTGAGGATGACCCTGAGCCTAAAAGGGTCATCGATTTTATCGTCATCCTCAGGAATCCCGATCTGTTCCTCAAGGTGAGGCTCCCAACTCACTTCGCCTTAGGGGTCATGGCGGACCACCCGGAGGAGGTGGAGCTGCAGCACTTCCGCGGGGTCCAAGGGTGGCAGGTGCACGTGAAGACCCTCCCGCCCAATGAGATGTACCTCTACGACGGCTGGAGCTAGTTCCTCGCCGATCACCACATTCAGCGTGGTTCCATGATGCGGTTCCGCTTCGTCAGGAGGGGGAGTTCTCTGTCTCCATGTTCCATACCCTGCTGTGCCGGGTGGAATACCCCGCTCACCTCCCTTGAGGAGCTAGGGTCAGGCCCATTCAGGGCCCATTGCCCCCGGTGGTGCGAGCATTTTGCTGGTGTAGGTGCGACACCACCTAGTACTCTGTCCCCATGTGGGGCTTGTGAGAAAGACTTGTTTTCTATGTTCATGAGCGGATCTTTACTCTGAATGTTTCTCCTTTGGTACGTTCCTGACATAGTGGGCTCGTGCTGAGGCCCACCATGGCAGCTCACGCTTCCTTTCTACAGGGACGACATTTCAGGCGTGCCGAGCTCGTTCATTGAAGGGTCGGGCATCTAGGTGCGAAACCCTCATGAGGCGTGGTTGAGGGTTGAGAGCCTAGGGAGGTGGTCTCCGGAGGTGGTGCTTTGAGCATGCTGCCAGCAGGGGCTCCCTTTAGTGGTAGGATCGGCCTGTTGCAGAGCGGGTCACGCCCGATTAGGTTGGTGATAGTCTTGGCACCTTGAGTGGACAACTCCCAGTAGCTCGTGGTCCACAGCGGGTCCAGGAGGTTCTCCTGAGGGGCTACCTCTGGGCGTGCTTTCGAGGAAGGGTCCCCTATTAACCTCTAGATCTCACCCGCTTGAGGGGGACCAGGACCTCGCGAGGTACGCATGCCCCTTTCAAGTGCCTCTAATGGGGGCGAAGTGCGAGTGAGGTACTTAACCCCTAGGGTTCCAAGTCTTGAGCTCACATCTCCTTTCAGCTCTGCCGAGTTTAGCCGCCGAAGAGGGTATCTCTAGGGTCACCCTACGAGTCTCTTGAGGAGAGACCATAGGGTTTAGGTGTTTCTTTCCCCCAGCCCCCTTGCCGAGGTCCTAGAGGGTTTTGCGTGAGTTTTTCACGAGTGTTGGTGACTGTGGGTGAGGTGACTCATGGCTGAATCTGGTCCGTGAGTTCAGGGCTTAGCCTTT